>CAWUFW010006479.1:790000-1147167 GCA_963921515.1 Calotriton arnoldi
TAAATGTCAAGCCTGTCTTTTAGTCGGTGTTGGGCTCTTTTGTGTGTGGATGAAGTGTTACCAGGATCTCCATTCCTGGCTCCAGAGCTCGCCCTGCAGGACCGGGGGCCCCCGGTATAATGGAGGTGCTTTTTTGATGTGAACTGAGGGGGCATGGTCCGCTCGTGGAAACACCAGCGAAAAGGATTTCCGTTGCTGAATGGTAGTTTTCCATTTCGAGAAAGGGAGAAGAGAAGGTTAATTCCTTCCCTGACGGCACCGCATGACAAGCAGCAATTTCAGGGAAGCGGAGGAACTCGCACTATGCAGAGATACAATTTATCAGGACATTGTAAATATACGCTATTATTGCTAAATTGAAAATATGCCATGTCTCGATGCAAAAAGAAAAGAATATTGCATTTTGGGGCTTGCAGTTGGAAGACAAGCCATGTGACCACTGGGACTACAATTGAATATTACACTCACCTGTGACCAAGGCCTAACGGCTGAAACGCGTAAGGATTTATGGGTGTTCTTACCTCCGCTTTCCAAGACCAATAAATGTCAAGCCTGTCTTTTAGTCGGTGTTGGGCTCTTTTGTGTGTGGATGAAGTGTTACCAGGATCTCCATTCCTGGCTCCAGAGCTCGCCCTGCAGGACCGGGGGCCCCCGGTATAATGGAGGTGCTTTTTTTTATGTGAACTGAGGGGGCATGGTCCGCTCGTGGAAACACCAGCGAAAAGGATTTCCGTTGCTGAATGGTAGTTTTCCATTTCGAGAAAGGGAGAAGAGAAGGTTAATTCTTTCCCTGACGGCACCGCATGACAAGCAGCAATTTCAGGGAAGCGGAGGAACTCGCACTATGCAGAGATACAATTTATCGGGACATTGTAAATATACGCTATTATTGCTAAATTGAAAATATGCCATGTCTCGATGCAAAAAGAAAAGAATATTGCATTTTGGGGCTTGCAGTTGGAAGACAAGCCATGTGACCACTGGGACTACAATTGAATATTACACTCACCTGTGACCAAGGCCTAACGGCTGAAACGCGTAAGGATTTATGGGTGTTCTTACCTCCGCTTTCCAAGACCAATAAATGTCAAGCCTGTCTTTTAGTCGGTGTTGGGCTCTTTGTGTGTGGATGAAGTGTTACCAGGATCTCCATTCCTGGCTCCAGAGCTCGCCCTGCAGGACCGGGGGCCCCCGGTATAATGGAGGTGCTTTTTTTGATGTGAACTGAGGGGGCATGGTCCGCTCGTGGAAACACCAGCGAAAAGGATTTCCGTTGCTGAATGGTAGTTTTCCATTTCGAGAAAGGGAAGAGAAGGTTAATTCCTTCCCTGACGGCACCGCATGACAAGCAGCAATTTCAGGGAAGCGGAGGAACTCGCACTATGCAGAGATACAATTTATCAGGACATTGTAAATATACGCTATTATTGCTAAATTGAAAATATGCCAAGTCTCGATGCAAAAGAAAAGAATATTGCATTTTGGGGCTTGCAGTTGGAAGACAAGCCATGTGACCACTGGGACTACAATTGAATATTACACTCACCTGTGACCAAGGCCTAACGGCTGAAACGCGTAAGGATTTATGGGTGTTCTTACCTCCGCTTTCCAAGACCAATAAATGTCAAGCCTGTCTTTTAGTCGGTGTTGGGCTCTTTTGTGTGTGGATGAAGTGTTACCAGGATCTCCATTCCTGGCTCCAGAGCTCGCCCTGCAGGACCGGGGCCCCGGTATAATGGAGGTGCTTTTTTATGTGAACTGAGGGGCATGGTCCGCTCGTGGAAACACCAGCGAAAAGGATTTCCGTTGCTGAATGGTAGTTTTCCATTTCGAGAAAGGGAGAAGAGAAGGTTAATTCTTTCCCTGACGGCACCGCATGACAAGCAGCAATTTCAGGAAGCGGAGGAACTCGCACTATGCAGAGATACAATTTATCGGGACATTGTAAATATACGCTATTATTGCTAAATTGAAAATATGCCATGTCTCGATGCAAAAAAGAAAATAATATTGCATTTTGGGGCTTGCAGTTGGAAGACAAGCCATGTGACCACTGGGACTACAATTGAATATTACACTCACCTGTGACCAAGGCCTAACGGCTGAAACGCGTAAGGATTTATGGGTGTTCTTACCTCCGCTTTCCAAGACCAATAAATGTCAAGCCTGTCTTTTAGTCGGTGTTGGGCTCTTTGTGTGTGGATGAAGTGTTACCAGGATCTCCATTCCTGGCTCCAGAGCTCGCCCTGCAGGACCGGGGCCCCGGTATAATGGAGGTGCTTTTTGATGTGAACTGAGGGGGCATGGTCCGCTCGTGGAAACACCAGCGAAAAGGATTTCCGTTGCTGAATGGTAGTTTTCCATTTCGAGAAAGGGAGAAGAGAAGGTTAATTCTTTCCCTGACGGCACCGCATGACAAGCAGCAATTTCAGGGAAGCGGAGGAACTCGCACTATGCAGAGATACAATTTATCAGGACATTGTAAATATACGCTATTATTGCTAAATTGAAAATATGCCATGTCTCGATGCAAAAAGAAAAGAATATTGCATTTTGGGGCTTGCAGTTGGAAGACAAGCCATGTGACCACTGGGACTACAATTGAATATTACACTCACCTGTGACCAAGGCCTAACGGCTGAAACGCGTAAGGATTTATGGGTGTTCTTACCTCCGCTTTCCAAGACCAATAAATGTCAAGCCTGTCTTTTAGTCGGTGTTGGGCTCTTTTGTGTGTGGATGAAGTGTTACCAGGATCTCCATTCCTGGCTCCAGAGCTCGCCCTGCAGGACCGGGGGCCCCCGGTAAAATGGAGGTGCTTTTTTGATGTGAACTGAGGGGGCATGGTCCGCTCGTGGAAACACCAGCGAAAAGGATTTCCGTTGCTGAATGGTAGTTTTCCATTTCGAGAAAGGGAGAAGAGAAGGTTAATTCTTTCCCTGACGGCACCGCATGACAAGCAGCAATTTCAGGAAGCGGAGGAACTCGCACTATGCAGAGATACAATTTATCGGGACATTGTAAATATACGCTATTATTGCTAAATTGAAAATATGCCATGTCTCGATGCAAAAAAGAAAAGAATATTGCATTTTGGGGCTTGCAGTTGGAAGACAAGCCATGTGACCACTGGGACTACAATTGAATATTACACTCACCTGTGACCAAGGCCTAACGGCTGAAACGCGTAAGGATTTATGGGTGTTCTTACCTCCGCTTTCCAAGACCAATAAATGTCAAGCCTGTCTTTTAGTCGGTGTTGGGCTCTTTTGTGTGTGGATGAAGTGTTACCAGGATCTCCATTCCTGGCTCCAGAGCTCGCCCTGCAGGACCGGGGCCCCCGGCAAAATGGAGGTGCTTTTTTGATGTGAACTGAGGGGGCATGGTCCGCTCGTGGAAACACCAGCGAAAGGATTTCCGTTGCTGAATGGTAGTTTTCCATTTCGAGAAAGGGAGAAGAGAAGGTTAATTATTTCCCTGACGGCACCGCATGACAAGCAGCAATTTCAGGGAAGCGGAGGAACTCGCACTATGCAGAGATACAATTTATCGGGACATTGTAAATATACGCTATTATTGCTAAATTGAAAATATGCCATGTCTCGATGCAAAAAAGAAAAGAATATTGCATTTTGGGGCTTGCAGTTGGAAGACAAGCCATGTGACCACTGGGACTACAATTGAATATTACACTCACCTGTGACCAAGGCCTAACGGCTGAAACGCGTAAGGATTTATGGGTGTTCTTACCTCCGCTTTCCAAGACCAATAAATGTCAAGCCTGTCTTTTAGTCGGTGTTGGGCTCTTTTGTGTGTGGATGAAGTGTTACCAGGATCTCCATTCCTGGCTCCAGAGCTCGCCCTGCAGGACCGGGGGCCCCCGGTAAAATGGAGGTGCTTTTTTGATGTGAACTGAGGGGGCATGGTCCGCTCGTGGAAACACCAGCGAAAAGGATTTCCGTTGCTGAATGGTAGTTTTCCATTTCGAGAAAGGGAGAAGAGAAGGTTAATTCTTTCCCTGACGGCACCGCATGACAAGCAGCAATTTCAGGGAAGCGGAGGAACTCGCACTATGCAGAGATACAATTTATCGGGACATTGTAAATATACGCTATTATTGCTAAATTGAAAATATGCCATGTCTCGATGCAAAAAAGAAAATAATATTGCATTTTGGGGCTTGCAGTTGGAAGACAAGCCATGTGACCACTGGGACTACAATTGAATATTACACTCACCTGTGACCAAGGCCTAACGGCTGAAACGCGTAAGGATTTATGGGTGTTCTTACCTCCGCTTTCCAAGACCAATAAATGTCAAGCCTGTCTTTTAGTCGGTGTTGGGCTCTTTTGTGTGTGGATGAAGTGTTACCAGGATCTCCATTCCTGGCTCCAGAGCTCGCCCTGCAGGACCGGGGGCCCCCGGTAAAATTGAGGTGCTTTTTATATATATATATATATATATATATATATATATATATATATATATATATATATATATATATATATATATTTATATATATATATATATTTATATATTTATACTTAGGAAACAAGCACTGGCAAAGCCAATAGGATTGTCCTTGGCAGGGAGTATTCAGTTTAATTATACTTAATTGTATTACAAAAAGTCACATAGTTATACAATAACAGCAACGTTAACACTTATCACCAGCTCTGGTACTAAACCTAGACAAGATAAGAACATTTTTAATTAGGCAAATGCGAACTAAGTGAAGAGGCAGAGTGCCGTCACTCCAAGTAAAGGGTACAAATACTGATCCATTGCCCCATAGTATATGCTGTGATGAGTGGAAGCAAACCGTGAATGATAATTTAACTGACCAATGAATGAAAAACCATGACCAAAAGCCCTGCTATATATTGTCTAAAACCATTGCTGTATTGGGTTAGATTATGGTCTACACAAGAACTGCTATCTTATAGAGAGTGCGTGAAAGACCTACTAGCCCTTGACAGTAAAGTAAAAACACCCTGGCTTAAACATATACAAGAATTAACTTGCAGAATTGACATGAGTAATTTATGGACGGCACCAGACTCAATCGTAAAAGGGGATACGGCAAAAGTCAAACAGTGTTATTGGGAGGCAGTTATACATCAAACGTGGGAAGCGTATGAATCAAACACCGTCACTGGAAAGTTCCTTATTCATAAAAGCCTACCACGGTTAGAACCCTATATGAACAGGATGCACCCGCAACAACTAAAAAACTTGTTTGTCCAATACAGATGTGGGATTTTGCCCCTAAGGTCGCAGACTACTAAATGGACAAATGTACCTTCTAAGTCAAATTTTTGCCCTATTTGCCCAAACATAGTGGAAACAGAATCCCATTTTATGTTATTTTGCCCTTATTATAGTACACCCCGGAAAAAATGGTTGTTGGCAGTATGCAAGAGTATGGGCATTAGGCAATATTGGGAAGCCGAGAGACTTTTCAAGAGCGATACGAGAGAACTTTTAGCTTTTGCGGTTTCCCAATATCTGTACATCGCCTGGGCTTTAAGGAGGAAGGTCATTTCTAACAATACTCCATGAAAGAGCTTGACAAATACCAGTATTGATACTGTATTACATATATCCCCCTCAGTGTAAATATATGAATTTTTTATTTTTAATCTGACATTTTTTGTTCCTTGATTACATGTATCTTTTTAGGCGTAGTCCCCCTTCGTGTTTTTAACAACAACTATGGTCTTTACTGTGTTCTATAATTGGGTACTTGTACAATGATGTTTTTATTCTTTTAATTCTCCTACGTGATCCTGTTTTTAAGATTACTCCTGTTGTATTGATATGATGTGTTTTATGGGCTGTGCCCGAAATAAACATATATATGTATATATATATATATATATATATATATATATATATATATATATATATATATATATATATATATATATATATATATATAAAACATATTTAAACTTTACAGAAACACTCAGTCACTGGATGATGACAACAGTGATGTCATTTGAGATGTCATTAGTGATGTCATCAGTGATGTCACTGACCATGTCATGAATGATGTAATATGTGACGTCATCAGCAGTGCATTGCTGGGGCGCGAGTTATAGTTAGCTCAACTAACTATAACGGCCGAATTTCTCTGGTTTTGCACGAGTGAAATGTCCAACTAACTATAACGTCCCTGAAACCTGTGGTTTTTTCAGTGAATTTCTAAGGTTTTTTAAATACTAATTTCTAACTATAACGTCCCTGAAACCTATGGTTTTTTCAGTGAATTTCAAAGGTTTTTTAAATGCTAATTTCTAACTATAACGTCCCCGAAACCTATGGTTTTTCCAATGAATTTCAAAGGTTTTACATTGCTAATTTTTTTTTCAGTGAATATATATATATATATATATATATATATATATATATATATATATATATATATATATACATACTTAGGAAACAAGCACCGGCAAAGCCAATAGGATTGATCTTGGCAGGGAGAATTCAGTTTGATTATACTTAATTGTTTTACAAAAAGTCACATAGTTATACAATAACAGCAACGTTAACACTTATCACCAGCTCTGGTACTAAACCTAGACGAGATAAGAACATTTTTAATTAGGCTAATGCGAACTAAGTGAAGAGGCAGAGTGCCGTCACTCCAAGTAAAGGGTACAAATACTGATCCATTGCCCCATAGTATATGCTGTGATGAGTGGAGCGATACAAAAGGGGATGATGGACGGAACGTTTGAGCCAATCAAACACTCACCCCCAGTCAACTGATCTGGGTTTAATCCATCATCATTCTTTAGCTCACTCCACCACCCCAGTTCAGACATGGCCATATGCAAATCAGTCTGACCCTGTGCCACATGGGAACAGTCCAGCCCGAACTGCCAAGCCATGTCTTCCCTGGACCGGAAACAAGCATCCTAGGACCGGTTTCTGGCATTTCAGCCGTCATCAGCCAGGCTTGCTTGAATCCAGTGGCAAAGTGAGCAAGGGACCCACGTCTGGGCATACCCCCGCCAACTTAGGGCGACCAAAGCGATACAAAAGGGGATGATAGACGGAACGTTTGAGCCAATCAAACACTCACCCCCAGTCAACTGATCTGGGTTTAATCCATCATCATTCTTTAGCTCACTCCACCACCCCAGTTCAGACATGGCCATATGCAAATCAGTCTGACCCTGTGCCACATGGGAACAGTCCAGCCCGAACTGCCAAGCCATGCCTTCCCTGGACCGGAAACAAGCATCCTAGGACCGGTTTCTGGCATTTCAGCCGTCATCAGCCAGGCTTGCTTGAATCCAGTGGCAAAGTGAGCAAGGGACCCACGTCTGGGCATACCCCCGCCAACTTAGGGCGACCAAAGCGATACAAAGGGGATGATGGACGGAACGTTTGAGCCAATCAAACACTCACCCCCAGTCAACTGATCTGGGTTTAATCCATCATCATTCTTTAGCTCACTCCACCACCCCAGTTCAGACATGGCCATATGCAAATCAGTCTGACCCTGTGCCACATGGGAACAGTCCAGCCCGAACTGCCAAGCCATGTCTTCCCTGGACCGGAAACAAGCATCCTAGGACCGGTTTCTGGCATTTCAGCCGTCATCAGCCAGGCTTGCTTGAATCCAGTGGCAAAGTGAGCAAGGGACCCACGTCTGGGCATACCCCCGCCAACTTAGGGCGACCAAAGCGATACAAAAGGGGATGATGGACGGAACGTTTGAGCCAATCAAACACTCACCCCCAGTCAACTGATCTGGGTTTAATCCATCATCATTCTTTAGCTCACTCCACCACCCCAGTTCAGACATGGCCATATGCAAATCAGTCTGACCCTGTGCCACATGGGAACAGTCCAGCCCGAACTGCCAAGCCATGTCTTCCCTGGACCGGAAACAAGCATCCTAGGACCGGTTTCTGGCATTTCAGCCGTCATCAGCCAGGCTTGCTTGAATCCAGTGGCAAAGTGAGCAAGGGACCCACGTCTGGGCATACCCCCGCCAACTTAGGGCGACCAAAGCGATACAAAAGGGGATGATGGACGGAACGTTTGAGCCAATCAAACACTCACCCCCAGTCAACTGATCTGGGTTTAATCCATCATCATTCTTTAGCTCACTCCACCACCCCAGTTCAGACATGGCCATATGCAAATCAGTCTGACCCTGTGCCACATGGGAACAGTCCAGCCCGAACTGCCAAGCCATGTCTTCCCTGGACCGGAAACAAGCATCCTAGGACCGGTTTCTGGCATTTCAGCCGTCATCAGCCAGGCTTGCTTGAATCCAGTGGCAAAGTGAGCAAGGGACCCACGTCTGGGCATACCCCCGCCAACTTAGGGCGACCAAAGCGATACAAAAGGGGATGATGGACGGAACGTTTGAGCCAATCAAACACTCACCCCCAGTCAACTGATCTGGGTTTAATCCATCATCATTCTTTAGCTCACTCCACCACCCCAGTTCAGACATGGCCATATGCAAATCAGTCTGACCCTGTGCCACATGGGAACAGTCCAGCCCGAACTGCCAAGCCATGTCTTCCCTGGACCGGAAACAAGCATCCTAGGACCGGTTTCTGGCATTTCAGCCGTCATCAGCCAGGCTGATGAGTGGAAGCAAACCGTGAATGATAATTTAACTGACCAATGAATGAAAATCCATGACCAAAAGCCCTGCTATAGTCTATTAGGTATGAATTCCTGGAAAAAACAATTCTTGGGAAAAAACAATTGGCTGTCCAAACAGCTAAAGCTGTCTTGAAGGCCAGACCAAAAAATCATGTATAGCTATTTGTGGTAAAGGACTATAAAAGTAAAAATTAACTCCATCTGGTGTGCGCTTTGCAAATACCCTACAATAATTAATAATACATGTTTGTAATGCAACATAAAGGCTAGGAGCTACGAAAGTGTGTGCCATCCTGAGCAGTAAACACTTGTATGGCACTTGGGATATACCTGCAACAACTCATGATAGGTGTTATTACTCTATGAGTGCTATTCATTTTATTGCTCTTGGAATGACTTAGTAATTCCTCCTGAGAACGAGAACGAAGGGATGCCAAGATTTTTGAAGCAGGTCTGTTGATATTCTGAGCTATCTAATCAACTATTAAAATAAAATTAAACAAGTTCAGCTAATGGGGTAGGTCAGGAAATTCACATATCCTCACAAGGGAATCCTGAGCTCTACTGATAGGACACTTCCTCTAAAAGATCTCATTGGCTCCGGCCTTTCCAAGAAGACGGTCTTTGCTATGTGGAGCAGGGTAATGCTTGAACCTCCCTGTGTCGTGAAGTTGAAAAAAAGGCTACATTAGTGTAACATAAATAGGTAGCAGTTCAGGGACTTACCAGTGTGGGATTGTGAAAGGTACAAAGGAGGAATGGCGGAACATCTCCAAGATGAATGCTTCGGCGTATGGCAGCATGGCCTTGTCCGACAACCTGGGCCTTCTCCAATGATGCGATCTGTGGAAAATACGAGATATAGGTCAGGGCCGGGCTAATGTCTGGCCCAGGGCATCCAGGCGCTCTCCTAGCAGAGGGGAAACTTAAGGTGCATTTACCACTTACCCAGCTCTGCCTGCAGTTTCTTCTGTATTTCTGGATAAACCACAAGGTACATGAGGCTCCAGGATAGGGTTGTTGTGACTGTGTCAAACCCTAGCAAAGAAGACGGAAAAAGATGGAGGTGAGCAGAGGAAGACTTTAGGGGATGAGGTGGGTCTGGGACTATCATGATGCAGATAGGATCACTCTGCAGATTTGGGGTAGATGGGAGCTGTAGTCACACATGTCCAGTCTCCCTAGATTGCTCTGCTGAGTCTGCAGGCTGCCCGGGGTCCATGAAGGAGACCCGCTAAGAGGGCGGCCGCCTTAGTGCCACAGGAGGGCACAGGAGGCAGCCTTCCAGTGTTTGGGACCCTCAGGGGTCCAGGTGCCGCATCACTTCCGGGGAGGGGGCGAGGTACATATACCTCTCCCCGCCCCCTGGGCGCCCTCTTGGCCCATTCCCCTGACGCCGTTTCTGTCGTGTCGGGGACCTCTGGAGCTGGACTTTGGTGAGTGACTCTCCCCCCCCCCGTTCCCTTAGGCAGGGCGGCTGAGCCCGGCCATCGCCTTGGTTGCAGTCCGTCTGGGGGGGTAAGTCAGCTCCCGGGGCATATGGAGCAGCGGCCCCTTTTTGGGGTCGTGGGCAGAGCAACCTGGATCCCCTCCGCTGTTTAAATTTTCTGCGGAGTCGGCACGGACTCCGTCCCCGCTCGAGCCGGATATTGCGTGTCCGCCGCGAAGCTCCCCTCACCCACAGCGGACAGCCGCCAGTCTGATTGTGTCAAGAAGAGGAATCACTCTCGTATCTCTTGCACTACTGCCCGCCTCGCCTTTGGGGCTGCAAGTATCCACAGGCCTGGGGGGGGGCTCCTCCCCGGCTTGCTAATCGCTGGCGTGGCAGCGGGACTTTAGTTTTCACTCCTCACCCACCCCCGACCTTCTGGTAGCTCCGTCCAGAGGCCCGGTCTGGCGTCGGCGTGTTTATTTTCTCCGCTGTCGCCTGGTTGGTGTCTATTGCGGTGGGTCGTTTCCTCTCCTCCACGGGGGTGCCTCAGGGGCACCGCAATTTTACAAGGAGGGGTCTCATTCGCGCTCGGGGATGGGTTGTGCTTTCAGAGGTCCCTGCTTGGATCGCGTGTTGTGCTTGCAGGCATCACGCCGTATATCAGGCGGCGTGAATCACTGGGGTTCAAATCTAACTGGTAGGCTGCAAACACGTCTCAGTCCAGACGTTCAGCAGTCTTTGTAGATGGACCATTTTACAATGAGTCAATTTTGTAGTAAAAGCGTGCCTCATTTGTTGTACGGAGGTTTCACATGGTCCAGTCAGGGTCCGCACCGATGTTATTAGGGAACGCATGCAATTCAGGGTTCGTTGGCGCTTGGTAGGAGAGGATGTGCTCCGTCTGCTAGACTGCCGACTTCGGTGCTGGATACCAGGGTTCGAGCCTGGGGGTCGCGTCCACATCCTGTGATTCTGGGCAAATCACTTCATCCCCCGAGCCTGAATGTGTAATGTAAATACGTGTATAGCGCTCCAATACCTTCGGGTCGAGCCGCGCTAGATAAATATACTCCCTGTGCCAGAATGGGTAATGGAAATACGGTGCTCGGGTAAAGCGCACCAATACCTCGGGGCGGAGAAGATGTGGTCCGTCGACTAGACTGCCGACTCTGGTGCCAGTAACCAGGGTTCGAGCTTCGGGGTCGCGTCCACAGCCTGTGATTCGGGGCTGATCACTTAATCTCGCCGTGTCTGAATGTGAAACGTAAATACGGTGATCATGGGAAGCGCTCTACATAATTATGCAACAGCATCAACAACAGCTATATAAATATGCAATTATGCGAAAAAAGAAGATTTAAAAAAAAAAACCCATCAAATAGGGAGTTGGTTCAGTGCTCGTAGCAGCAATGCATGTGGGGCGTGGGTCCGATTGCGGGTGAGGCACGGACTGGCGTATGATGAGGGGGGCGGAGCCGGTCTCAGGGCGGCGGCGCCGGCCGGATGTTGGAGCGATGGGTGCGAAAACCGTCAGGTGGTGGTCGGGTTTTCACTGGGGAGCTGCGCATGACGCTGGCGATGATATGCGCCGCCCGGGGGCCTTTTAGCATGGTGTGCGGCATGCGGGGCTGCTGCTGGCATGTCACGCCATCCTCGTGGGCTTAGGGCTTGCGGTTGTCAGCACACTGTGAACCGCGAGGTATCTTCCTTCCCTATCGTTTTCGGCGTGTGGTTTTGCTGTGTTCCGTGGGGCCCAGAGAGGGGCCCTTCTGGCCAGTGGGCTAGCTCTTACATTCTCACTCTAACGCGATGGGGATGCAGGGATCAGTTCGACCCCTGGGCACAGATCCTAATCTCGGTGGACACACTCAGCCTTCTTCCTTCTGAGGTCGGCAGTTGAGTAACCATTGAGCTTGGTTATAAGAACCACCTGTTATTTCACGCCAGGTTGCCAACTGGTCACGTGCGCTCCGCATGTCACGTTACTGTATGGCACACCGTGCGAGCAGACAGCACATAATTTAAGTCTCCGACATATGTGCGAACCTTTACTCACAACGAGGGCGAACACTTTCCGATTCAGGTGGCTCGCGCCCAGCATGCGCTGTTTCCCTGCGCATGGTTCAGGGGGATGGGTCACGTACGGATTGATTGCGGGCCATGAATTGGTCTCAAGTTATATTAGGCGCTGGGCGAGCAGTTTCTGAAGGAGAAGGGCCGCGCACGGGATGCGCTGTTGGCCCCGTGCCTGGGGACCGATCGACAAGAACCCAGCATATCCCAGGGAACGTTTCACCTAACTAGACATGCCTCTAGTAACGCCTACAAGTGGTGGGCACCACTACCCACCGAACTACAGCCAGAAAAGGGAACAGGGGTTCACCTGAGGAGACTAAGACGTTGCCAACAGGGGTTCACAACTCTGCTCTGGGTAGCAGAACATGCGATGAAATGTTGTGCGACATAGCTCAAATGCATGTGGTTATCACTAGGAAGGAAGGTTTACAAGCAGGGTGACAGGTAAGGGTGTGTCCCTGGGTCACCCAACTGGTGGTCACAAGTGTAGAAACAAGGCGTAGGATAGGGGATCATTCACATTGGCTGCGGCCGTAGTCCTTGCTGTCTACGCAGCGAGAGGCAAATAGAAGCGGGGGTGCAACTGGATTCACATGGTCAGCTTGGGCCCTGGGGCCGATCCCTGCGGGCTGCATTTAGCAACAGGTCTGTTGCTCTTGATTTGATTTGATTTGATTTGATTTGTATATTTGTAAAGCGCACGAATGCCCAAAGGCGTCTTGGCGCTAATCGTTGTAAAAAGACTAGGTCTGCCGAAGAATGATACCAACTACAAAGTAAACAACCATGTTTTCACCTCCTTCCTAAATGAAAGTAGCGACGCGCTGTTTTTAATTGTGACAGGGAGAAGGTTCCAAGTCTTAGCCGCCTGAAGAAGGAAGCTTCTCCCTCCCCACCTTACTTGCTTAAATTTTGGAACCTGAATTAATTTTGCCTGGCTAGATCTCAGTCTCCTGGATGGCTCATAAGGTTTCAAATGAGTTTTTAAGAAATGGGATCCTATTCCATGAAGGGCTTTATAGGCCAGGCAGACTGACTTAAACTTGATCCTTTTTTCAATAGGTAGCCAATGGAGAGTTCCCAATCTGTGGGCAACTGGTTCATATCTGGGAATGTCCATCACCAGCCTAGCTGCAGTGTTCTGTAGGCGCTGTAATTTTCTTAGATGTTGAATTTGTAACCCTGCATACAGTGCATTACCATAATCCAACCTGGATAAGACCAGTGCAGTTACTAATATTTTGCGAGAATCTGGGGGAATAAAAGGTGATAGTTTCTTTACTAGTGTGAGGATGTACCACACCGAGGAAGAGAGTTTGTTTATCTGGGGACCCAAAGATAGTTTATTGTCCAGCAATACTCCCAAGTTTCTTACTTTGTCCACTGGGGATGGGCAGTCGCCTAGGCTATCTGGCCACCATTTAGGGGACCAGAAATTCATATCAGTCCCAAGCAGCATAACCTCGGTTTTATCACCATTCAATTTCAGGCAATTATATTGCATCCAGTGAGTGATCTGACTCATGCAATTATTAAATCTACCTGCTGTCTCATCAGTATTGTTTGTGATTGCTACCACAATTTGAGTATCATCTGCGTAGGAGACTGGTAGAAAACCACAATTCCTTATTATAGCCGCTAGCAGGGCAACATATACATTGAAAAGGGTGGGGCTCAACGAAGACCCCTGAGGTACGCCACAAGGAGAATTAAAAAGTTTAGAAGCAGCATCTCCCAATCTAACTGAGAAAGTTCTGTTTGTTAGATAAGAGGATAGAAGCTTAAGTGCCTTCTCTTGAACTCCTACTTCGGCTAGTCGGGTCAGGAGTGTGCCATGGTTTACCGTGTCGAAGGCTGCTGAAAGATCCAAAAGGATCAAGGCAGCCTTCCCTCCAGCATCCAGTACACTCCTGAGTTCTTCCGCAGCCATAATCAGGGCAGTTTCGGTTCCATGTTGTTCCCGAAACCCATACTGTGAGTGGTCTAGGGCATTTACGGAGTTTAAATAGTTAGACAATTGTTTATTCAATAGTTTTTCCAGTACTTTAGCTGGAAAAGGGATTTTTGAAATGAGTCTGTAATTCCCGGGATCCTGTGGGTCAAGATTTGGCTTCTTAAGTAATGGGAGGACATTGGTTGGCATTCAGTCAGTACAAAGGCAGCTCTGCAACCTAGGCATGCATAGTGTTAAACATAGCGTCACAGCTATGCTGGTGCAGAGCATATGGACCGAAACCAGTGAAGGAAGCCAGCAATTTGTTGCTGCTAGATTCCCCCCTTTGGACTAGGGGCATGACGCTATGTCAATGATGAACAAATTTCCAAATGTGGCTATCGGTCCAAGCGGTTAGTTTCATGACTTTGTACTGCATCTCCTTTGACACACAAAGAATATCTATCACACACCAAGTCTGGGAGTAGGACACAGTGCCAGCAGGGAGGTGTTTTTAGGCTGGGCCTATTGCCTCCACACCTCCTGAAAGACCCCATGGAAAAGTGTAATTGTTAAAATTTTGTTTCTTACAGGGAGTCTACAGTTACCTTTTTGCAGAACCTATGTCCACCACAGTTGGGAAGCTTTCCGCATTATGCGGCATGGCCAGGAAACAAACACAGGGAGAGCCAGTGGGTTTGGGTCTTGCACAACAGTGCAAAGATACACCTGCTAATTAGCGTCAGGGCACCTATTGGGAGAAGTGGGCTCTAAACCTGGTTATGTTTGGTGGAGTCAATGTCAACGTCACTTGGCCTCCTTTCCTCCTACGGCAAGGACCGGAAACACTCACAGAGGGTAGCACCTGCCAGCCTCAGCGCTGCAATAACAAAGAACGGTCTGAAGCACCAGGTAAAACACTTTATTGTCCAGCCCCAGGGGTTAACCTTATTCATTGAGGGTTGGTTGTCGGGCAAAGTGGAAGATGCTTGGGGGCAGGTCAGCGGATCTCAAAGGTGCCAGGGTCGGGGTGACCAGCTGACCTACTTCAGGAGACGGTTGAGGCTGGTCCAGATAATTAATTTTGGGGACCAAAGTGGAGTGCCAAATCTTTTCGGGGGAAGAGATAAATAGGCCAACTTGTGTTAAGATGGGTGGTCAACTTGGGGGGGGTTGTCCAAAATCTGGAGCTTCTCACTACTGTGGATGTCCGTATGAACGCGCGTACTGAAGTAAACATGAAGTAGAGACCCATAATCCATAGGAATATAAGGTATAAATGTATCCCCGGTCCCTTGCTCCTGAAATGGATTACGGTGTGAGGTGCACTGAGGTCTATGTCATGCTTTTATCTAGATATCAGTATAAGTGTTATACAATCAGTTTTGTAGGCTGCAGGGGGAGGGACTCAAACAATTTTCACCCTGCCAAGAAAGTCACAGTGATGCACACTTTACAGTCGAACTATACATGTGCTTGACCTATGAACTGACGGTGCCAGAAGTCGGCCCTGGGATACAATTTGAGCACAGCAGTTCTACATCGCAGGCAGAAGGGAGAACCTATTTACTGTCTCTGGCTGACAGCTCGCCCATTACCAAGGTACAGGGAGCAGGTAAGGTAGGCATGCCTTACTATGCCAGGCAATGGGGGTCATGACAGGCGCTTCGGCAGTCGCTCTTTCAAGAGCCAGCAACAGCAGCTTACAGGGTGGGCATACAAGCGGAAGCGCATCATGCAGGTGGGGACGATGCCCTGTTGTCAGCTACCTCCAGCCCGGCTTCCTTCGGGGCCCTGAGAACCAGTGGCGGAGGGCAAGGTCCAAAACAGACTCTTCGGGGTGGCATTAAAGGGACAGGATGCCCGCATCAAGCAGGCTGGACAATGGGTATCCCAATGTTTGAAAGGTTCCCTGAGCCACACAGGGGAGTGGCCGGAAGGCAGGTTAAGGGTAGTATGTACAGGCAAACCCGGAATATACCACTGGCACCCCGGTGATGCACCAGAGTTAATGGAGAGGGTGCAGGTACATTACCACTGCTGGTGCAGTACATGGTTATCAGCTTGAACCCCCCGAAGCTGGGGGAATAGTCAAGAAAGGGTGTTTAAGCACAGGCTTAGTCAACCTTTAAGGTGAGGCACAGGTTGCACACGGTGCACAATGGTATGTGGTCTGTCATATTTGTATCATCAAGGTAAGGCAGACTACTGGTCAAGCTAACAGACGGTAGATGCCAAGCGCCGGCATTCCCGCCATCGCGGCACGTCGGGATTAAGTTATACAACTCAAGTGTGTTGGGGCTACAAAGCTTAGCGATATACGGGGTTGCAGCACAGAGGCTCTTTTATGGGACACCCGGCATCTCAACAAGTCTAGAAAGGGCAGGTGATCTGCATCTATCGTTTTCCCATTCCTGTAGCGTTTCCACCCTCTGGTCCACTACCTGGTACCCACCAGAGTAGGTCTGGCAAAGGGCAGGGTCAAAGGTATGGATGATGGGCCATCCGTGCGTGCTGATAGTGGCACGATGAGCGGAAAGCAGGAGGTGGAGGCATGGGTTTCCTGACACAGATAATTTGGATGGGGTTCCCAGGCATGCACAGGAACAGCTTGCTAGGATGCTGCAGCACAGACTAAGGGGGTGTCTCCCTCCTCAATTTCTGGTCTTCAACAGGAAGGCTATCAATGGGCAGTGGGGGGCAGTGTATCGGGTACATTAGGTGCAAGCTTGATTAGTTGTATAGGATGGGTGCAGTGCTCATTAAAGGTTAGCAACTTGGCATTTCATTATGTCGCCAGGATCAAGGATCTGAGTGAATGGCCTTCCGTGCGTCTCGAGGGGCGCGAGGGGTGGAATTCAAGAAATGGAGGCATGGGGTTCCTACAGTAAGTTTTCTTGGTTGGGGGTCCCAGCCATGTGCCGGGACAGCTGGCTGAAGCAGCTGCGGCACAGACCAAGGGGGTGCCCCCACGTCCACAAAGTGTTTGGTAGAGGTTAGGGGCCACCGGGCGGGGTGCGCATAGGTTGGTCTACCTGTCTAGAGTGGGCATGGACTTGTCTTGTGTTGCCTGGCCCGGGCAATGAGCAGACTGGGGGAAGAGGCACCTGTTGCGAGAGAGGGAGTCCTCCAATTGTAGGACGCAACCTTTGGGGGCTTGGGAGTTATGGTGGTCAGATAGCACCCCGTTTAGTGTGTCGAGGCGCCCGGTCAGGGAGGCTGGGGAAACCTCGCGCAGGAGAGTTGACCGTGCCAGGCGTAAATTCACCAACTGGGTTTGGCTTTATAGGTATGGTTTGCATGCCAAATCCACAGGGAAGTTTGGTACATGATGGGGTTTCACCTGGCTAGAGTGGGCATGGCTTGCTTTGCTGGACTAGGGAGAAGCCCGGGAATCAGCAGGGTGTAGGGAAAGATGTTGTTATTGTGCAAAGAGGTGCAACCAGCCACAACCAAAGCGCTCTGGGCGGGTTTGGCAGCAGAGCGCATCAAGCAGGTGGGACAATAGGAATTCCATGGTTTCAAAGGTACAGCCGTCCGCAGCCACCCAGGGGAGTGGCCGGAAGACAGGTTAAGTGTATCATGTACAGGCAAACTTTAAGTTGTCCAAAGGCACCCTCTGCGGCACCCGAGGTTTGATGGGGTGCAGTGTTATTGTGCAACTAGGTTCAAGATGGATTAGTTGTATAATATGGGGTGCAGTGCTCATTAAAGGATGTTAGTATCGGAGCATGTCGTTATTTGGCAGGATCAAAGGTCTGGGTCAAGGGCCGTCCGTGCGTCCGGGGAGTGGCACGATGGGAGGAATCCGACATATGGAGGCATGGGTTTTCCATCACTGACTTACCTTGGTTGGGGGCCGGCCCAGGCATGCGCTAGTACAGTTTGAGGTAGAAGCGCGACTCACTACTGAGATAATTTGGTTGGGGGCCCCAGGTATGCGCTGGAACAGCTTGTGTAGAAGCTTCGGCACAAGTCTAGGGGGGGGTGTTTCCCTCAATTCAGGCAGACACAGGGGAGGCAATGTTTTGACCCTCTGGGGTAGGAGGGCATTGCAGCAAGATATCAAATACTCCTGGTATAAGTTAAACAACCAGTTGTGGGCTGGAGTGTTATGATGGGCAGAGATAACCCCACTGTGAGTGTGGCGAGGGGCTCGGTCAGAGGATGCCGGGGATTCCTCATGCAGGAGAGTTTACAGTGCCAGGCGCAGATCCACTGAACAGGGGGTTTGGTTCATCAGGCATGGCCTGCTGCATGCTAAGTCCACTTGGATTTGGAAAGAGGATGGGGCGCACCTGCCAGAGTGGGCAGGGGCTTGTCTTGCTGGGCCTGGGAGAGGCCCTGGAATTAGAAAGATGGAGGTGAAGAGGCCTACCTTGGTGGGGGGCCCTGGCTGTGACGGTGGCCACACCCAGAGCTGTGGCGGAGTTACAGGGCGATCCAGAGGCTGTAGGTACATACGGGTACCACGTACAGAAGCACAACAAGGGTGCAAAGGCCAAATATCCACAGGGAGGTCCTCGCGTTGGACCCTGGAGGAGCGACGGCGCCCCGTTAGTCCTACGGGCGGTTGTGGACCTGAGCAACCGGGGGTTGCCTGGCAGGCTCCGCCCCTGTATGGGGCGTGAGCAGGGGCGTGGGCTCTGGTCCACTGGTGGGAGGGGTCTTCCCTCCCCCAAAATATGGCAAACACCGTGGGGGGGCCACGGTGTAATTTGGCTCATCAGGTGGCAGGCGGCGAGGGGCTGCCTGCCTTGGGATCGCCCGTAAGATAACCCACCATGTTGGCATATTTGTAATGCTAATAAACCTGCAGCAGTTTGCTCCACAAAGAAGGTGTCTTGTTTGGTTATTTCTATAGGAGATTGCTGTATGGTGGGGTGGCGAGTGTTGCCGATATTGGCACTATGCAGGCTGCCCGGGGTCCACGAAGGAGACCCGCTAAGAGGGCGGCCGCCTTAGTGCCTCAGGAGGGCACAGGAGGCAGCCTTCCAGTGTTTGGGACCCTCAGGGGTCCAGGTGCCGCATCACTTCCGGGGAGGGGGCGAGGTACATATACCTCTCCCCGCCCCCTGGGCACCCTCTTGGCCCATTCCCCTGACGCCGTTTCTGTCGTGTCGGGGACCTCTGGAGCTGGACTTTGGTGAGTGACTCTCCCCCCCCCCCCGTTCCCTTAGGCAGGGTGGCTGAGCCCGGCCATCGCCTTGGTTGCAGTCCGTCTGGGGGGGTAAGTCAGCTCCCGGGGCATATGGAGCAGTGGCCCCTTTTTGGGGTCGTGGGCAGAGCAACCTGGATCCCCTCCGCTGTTTAAATTTTCTGCGGAGTCGGCACGGACTCCGGCCCGCTCGAGCCGGATATTGCGTGTCCGCCGCGAAGCTCCCCTCACCCACAGCGGACAGCCGCCAGTCTGATTGTGTCAAGAAGAGGAATCACTCTCGTATCTCTTGCACTACTGCCCGCCTCGCCTTTGGGGCTGCAAGTATCCACAGGCCTGGGGGGCTCCTCCCGGCTTGCTAACCGCTGGCGTGGCAGCTGGACTTTAGTTTTTCACTCCTCACCCACCCCCCGACCTTCTGGTAGCTCCGTCCAAAGGCCCGGTCTGGCGTCGGCGTGTTTATTTTCTCCGCTGTCGCCTGGTTGGTGTCTATTGCGGTGGGTCGTTTCCTCTCCTCCACGGGGTGCCTCAGGGGCACCGCAATTTTACAAGGAGGGGTCTCATTCGCGCTCGGGGATGGGTTGTGCTTTCAGAGGTCCCTGCTTGGATCGCGTGTTGTGCTTGCAGGCATCACGCCGTATATCAGGCGGCGTGAATCACTGGGGTTCAAATCTAACTGGTAGGCTGCAAACACGTCTCAGTCCAGACGTTCAGCAGTCTTTGTAGATGGACCATTTTACAATGAGTCAATTTTGTAGTAAAAGCGTGCCTCATTTGTTGTACGGAGGTTTCACATGGTCCAGTCAGGGTCCGCACCGATGTTATTAGGGGAACGCATGCAATTCAGGGTTCGTTGGCGCTTGGTAGGAGAGGATGTGCTCCGTCTGCTAGACTGCCGACTTCGGTGCTGGATACCAGGGTTCGAGCCTGGGGGTCGCGTCCACATCCTGTGATTCTGGGCAAATCACTTCATCCCCCGAGCCTGAATGTGTAATGTAAATACGTGTATAGCGCTCCAATACCTTCGGGTCGAGCCGCGCTAGATAAATATACTCCCTGTGCCAGAATGGGTAATGGAAATACGGTGCTCGGGTAAAGCGCACCAATACCTCGGGGCGGAGAAGATGTGGTCCGTCGACTAGACTGCCGACTCTGGTGCCAGTAACCAGGGTTCGAGCTTCGGGGTCGCGTCCACAGCCTGTGATTCGGGGCTGATCACTTAATCTCGCCGTGTCTGAATGTGAAACGTAAATACGGTGATCATGGGAAGCGCTCTACATAATTATGCAACAGCATCAACAACAGCTATATAAATATGCAATTATGCGAAAAAAGAAGATTTAAAAAAAAAAAAAAAAACATCAAATAGGGAGTTGGTTCAGTGCTCGTAGCAGCAATGCATGTGGGGCGTGGGTCCGATTGCGGGTGAGGCACGGACTGGCGTATGATGAGGGGGCGGAGCCGGTCTCAGGGCGGCGGCGCCGGCCGGATGTTGGAGCGATGGGTGCGAAAACCGTCAGGTGGTGGTCGGGTTTTCACTGGGGAGCTGCGCATGACGCTGGCGATGATATGCGCCGCCCGGGGGCCTTTATCATGGTGTGCGGCATGCGGGGCTGCTGCTGGCATGTCACGCCATCCTCGTGGGCTTAGGGCTTGCGGTTGTCAGCACACTGTGAACCGCGAGGTATCTTCCTTCCCTATCGTTTTCGGCGTGTGGTTTTGCTGTGTTCCGTGGGGCCCAGAGAGGGGCCCTTCTGGCCAGTGGGCTAGCTCTTACATTCTCACTCTAACGCGATGGGGATGCAGGGATCAGTTCGACCCCTGGGCACAGATCCTAATCTCGGTGGACACACTCAGCCTTCTTCCTTCTGAGGTCGGCAGTTGAGTAACCATTGAGCTTGGTTATAAGAACCACCTGTTATTTCACGCCAGGTTGCCAACGGGTCACGTGCGCTCCGCATGTCACGTTACTGTATGGCACACCGTGCGAGCAGACAGCACATAATTTAAGTCTCCGACATATGTGCGAACCTTTACTCACAACGAGGGCGAACACTTTCCGATTCAGGTGGCCCGCGCCCAGCATGCGCTGTTTCCCTGCGCATGGTTCAGGGGGATGGGTCACGTACGGATTGATTGCGGGCCATGAATTGGTCTCAAGTTATATTAGGCGCTGGGCGAGCAGTTTCTGAAGGAGAAGGGCCGCGCACGGGATGCGCTGTTGGCCCCGTGCCTGGGGACCGATCGACAAGAACCCAGCATATCCCAGGGAACGTTTCACCTAACTAGACATGCCTCTAGTAACGCCTACAAGTGGTGGGCACCACTACCCACCGAACTACAGCCAGAAAAGGGAACAGGGGTTCACCTGAGGAGACTAAGACGTTGCCAACAGGGGTTCACAACTCTGCTCTGGGTAGCAGAACATGCGATGAAATGTTGTGCGACATAGCTCAAATGCATGTGGTTATCACTAGGAAGGAAGGTTTACAAGCAGGGTGACAGGTAAGGGGTGTGTCCCTGGGTCACGCAACTGGTGGTCACAAGTGTAGAAACAAGGCGTAGGATAGGGGATCATTCACATTGGCTGCGGCCGTAGTCCTTGCTGTCTACGCAGCGAGAGGCAAATAGAAGCGGGGTGCAACTGGATTCACATGGTCAGCTTGGGCCCTGGGGCCGATCCCTGCGGAGCTGCATTTAGCAACAGGTCTGTTGCTCTTGGTTGGCATTCAGTCAGTACAAAGGCAGCTCTGCAACCTAGGCATGCATAGTGTTAAACATAGCGTCACAGCTATGCTGGTGCAGAGCATATGGACCGAAACCAGTGAAGGAAGCCAGCAATTTGTTGCTGCTAGATTCCCCCTTTGGACTAGGGGCATGACGCTATGTCAATGATGAACAAATTTCCAAATGTGGCTATCGGTCCAAGCGGTTAGTTTCATGACTTTGTACTGCATCTCCTTTGACACACAAAGAATATCTATCACACACCAAGTCTGGGAGTAGGACACAGTGCCAGCAGGGAAGTGTTTTTAGGCTGGGCCTATTGCCTCCACACCTCCTGAAAGACCCCATGGAAAAGTGTAATTGTTAAAATTTTGTTTCTTACAGGGAGTCTACAGTTACCTTTTGCAGAACCTATGTCCACCACAGTTGGGAAGCTTTCTGCATTATGCGGCATGGCCAGGAAACAAACACAGGGAGAGCCAGTGGGTTTGGGTCTTGCACAACAGTGCAAAGATACACCTGCTAATTAGCGTCAGGGCACCTATTGGGAGAAGTGGGCTCTAAACCTGGTTATGTTTGGTGGAGTCAATGTCAACGTCACTTGGCCTCCTTTCCTCCTACGGCAAGGACCGGAAACACTCACAGAGGGTAGCACCTGCCAGCCTCAGCGCTGCAATAACAAAGAACGGTCTGAAGCACCAGGTAAAACACTTTATTGTCCAGCCCCAGGGGTTAACCTTATTCATTGAGGGTTGGTTGTCGGGCAAAGTGGAAGATGCTTGGGGGCAGGTCAGCGGATCTCAAAGGTGCCAGGGTCGGGGTGACCAGCTGACCTACTTCAGGAGACGGTTGAGGCTGGTCCAGATAATTAATTTTGGGGACCAAAGTGGAGTGCCAAATCTTTTCGGGGAAGAGATAAATAGGCCAACTTGTGTTAAGATGGGTGGTCAACTTGGGGGGGGGTTGTCCAAAATCTGGAGCTTCTCACTACTGTGGATGTCCGTATGAACGCGCGTACTGAAGTAAACATGAAGTAGAGACCCATAATCCATAGGAATATAAGGTATAAATGCATCCCCGGTCCCTTGCTCCTGAAATGGATTACGGTGTGAGGTGCACTGAGGTCTATGTCATGCTTTTATCTAGATATCAGTATAAGTGTTATACAATCAGTTTTGTAGGCTGCAGGGGGAGGGACTCAAACAATTTTCACCCTGCCAAGAAAGTCACAGTGATGCACACTTTACAGTCGAACTATACATGTGCTTGACCTATGAACTGACGGTGCCAGAAGTCGGCCCTGGGATACAATTTGAGCACAGCAGTTCTACATCGCAGGCAGAAGGGAGAACCTATTTACTGTCTCTGGCTGACAGCTCGCCCATTACCAAGGTACAGGGAGCAGGTAAGGTAGGCATGCCTTACTATGCCAGGCAATGGGGGTCATGACAGGCGCTTCGGCAGTCGCTCTTTCAAGAGCCAGCAACAGAAGCTTACAGGGTGGGCATACAAGCGGAAGCGCATCATGCAGGTGGGGACGATGCCCTGTTGTCAGCTACCTCCAGCCCGGCTTCCTTCGGGCCCTGAGAACCAGTGGCGGAGGGCAAGGTCCAAAACAGACTCTTCGGGGGTGGCATTAAAGGGACAGGATGCCCGCATCAAGCAGGCTGGACAATGGGTATCCCAATGTTTGAAAGGTTCCCTGAGCCACACAGGGGAGTGGCCGGAAGGCAGGTTAAGGGTAGTATGTACAGGCAAACCCGGAATATACCACTGGCAACCCGGTGATGCACCAGAGTTAATGGAGAGGGTGCAGGTACATTACCACTGCTGGTGCAGTACATGGTTATCAGCTTGAACCCACCGAAGCTGGGGGAATAGTCAAGAAAGGGTGTTTAAGCACAGGCTTAGTCAACCTTTAAGGTGAGGCACAGGTTGCACACGGTGCACAATGGTATGTGGTCTGTCATATTTGTATCATCAAGGTAAGGCAGACTACTGGTCAAGCTAACAGATGGTAGATGCCAAGCGCCGGCATTCCCGCCATCGCGGCACGTCGGGATTAAGTTATACAACTCAAGTGTGTTGGGGCTACAAAGCTTAGCGATATACGGGGTTGCAGCACAGAGGCTCTTTTATGGGACACCCGGCATCTCAACAAGTCTAGAAAGGGCAGGTGATCTGCATCTATCGTTTTCCCATTCCTGTAGCGTTTCCACCCTCTGGTCCACTACCTGGTACCCACCAGAGTAGGTCTGGCAAAGGGCAGGGTCAAAGGTATGGATGATGGGCCATCCGTGCGTGCTGATAGTGGCACGATGAGCGGAAAGCAGGAGGTGGAGGCATGGGTTTCCTGACACAGATAATTTGGATGGGGTTCCCAGGCATGCACAGGAACAGCTTGCTAGGATGCTGCAGCACAGACTAAGGGGGGGTGTCTCCCCTCCTCAATTTCTGGTCTTCAACAGGAAGGCTATCAATGGGCAGTGGGGGGCAGTGTATCGGGTACATTAGGTGCAAGCTTGATTAGTTGTTTAGGATGGGTGCAGTGCTCATTAAAGGTTAGCAACTTGGCATTTCGTTATGTCGCCAGGATCAAGGATCTGAGTGAATGGCCTTCCGTGCGTCTCGAGGGCGCGAGGGGTGGAATTCAAGAAATGGAGGCATGGGGTTCCTACAGTAAGTTTTCTTGGTTGGGGGTCCCAGCCATGTGCCGGGACAGCTGGCTGAAGCAGCTGCGGCACAGACCAAGGGGTGCCCCCACGTCCACAAAGTGTTTGGTAGAGGTTAGGGGCCACCGGGCGGGGTGCGCATAGGTTGGTCTACCTGTCTAGAGTGGGCATGGACTTGTCTTGTGTTGCCTGGCCCGGGCAATGAGCAGACTGGGGGAAGAGGCACCTGTTGCGAGAGAGGGAGTCCTCCAATTGTAGGACGCAACCTTTGGGGGCTTGGGAGTTATGGTGGTCAGATAGCACCCCCGTTTAGTGTGTCGAGGCGCCCGGTCAGGGGAGGCTGGGGAAACCTCGCGCAGGAGAGTTGACCGTGCCAGGCGTAAATTCACCAACTGGGTTTGGCTTTATAGGTATGGTTTGCATGCCAAATCCACAGGGAAGTTTGGTACATGATGGGGTTTCACCTGGCTAGAGTGGGCATGGCTTGCTTTGCTGGACTAGGGAGAAGCCCGGGAATCAGCAGGGTGTAGGGAAAGATGTTGTTATTGTGCAAAGAGGTGCAACCAGCCACAACCAAAGCGCTCTGGGCGGGTTTGGCAGCAGAGCGCATCAAGCAGGTGGGACAATAGGAATTCCATGGTTTCAAAGGTACAGCCGTCCGCAGCCACCCAGGGGAGTGGCCGGAAGACAGGTTAAGTGTATCATGTACAGGCAAACTTTAAGTTGTCCAAAGGCACCCTCTGCGGCACCCGAGGTTTGATGGGGTGCAGTGTTATTGTGCAACTAGGTTCAAGATGGATTAGTTGTATAATATGGGGTGCAGTGCTCATTAAAGGATGTTAGTATCGGAGCATGTCGTTATTTGGCAGGATCAAAGGTCTGGGTCAAGGGCCGTCCGTGCGTCCGGGGAGTGGCACGATGGGAGGAATCCGACATATGGAGGCATGGGTTTTCCATCACTGACTTACCTTGGTTGGGGGGCCGGCCCAGGCATGCGCTAGCACAGTTTGAGGTAGAAGCGCGACTCACTACTGAGATAATTTGGTTGGGGGCCCCAGGTATGCGCTGGAACAGCTTGTGTAGAAGCTGCAGCACAAGTCTAGGGGGGGGTCTCCCCTCAATTCAGGCAGACACAGGGGAGGCAATGTTTTGACCCTCTGGGGTAGGAGGGCATTGCAGCAAGATATCAAATACTCCTGGTATAAGTTAAACAACCAGTTGTGGGCTGGAGTGTTATGATGGGCAGAGATAACCCCACTGTGAGTGTGGCGAGGGGCTCGGTCAGAGGATGCCGGGATTCCTCATGCAGGAGAGTTTACAGTGCCAGGCGCAGATCCACTGAACAGGGGGTTTGGTTCATCAGGCATGGCCTGCTGCATGCTAAGTCCACTTGGATTTGGAAAGAGGATGGGGCGCACCTGCCAGAGTGGGCAGGGGCTTGTCTTGCTGGGCCTGGGAGAGGCCCTGGAATTAGAAAGATGGAGTTGAAGAGGCCTACCTTGGTGGGGGCCCTGGCTGTGACGGTGGCCACACCCAGAGCTGTGGCGGAGTTACAGGGCGATCCAGAGGCTGTAGGTACATACGGGTACCACGTACAGAAGCACAACAAGGGTGCAAAGGCCAAATATCCACAGGGAGGTCCTCGCGTTGGACCCTGGAGGAGCGACGGCGCCCCGTTAGTCCTACGGGCGGTTGTGGACCTGAGCAACCGGGGTTGCCTGGCAGGCTCCGCCCCGTATGGGGCGTGAGCAGGGGCGTGGGCTGTTGGTCCACTGGTGGGAGGGGTCTTCCCTCCCCCAAAATATGGCAAACACCGTTGGGGAGGCCACGGTGTAATTTGGCTCATCAGGTGGCAGGCGGCGAGGGGCTGCCTGCCTTGGGATCGCCCGTAAGATAACCCACCATGTTGGCATATTTGTAATGCTAATAAACCTGCAGCAGTTTGCTCCACAAAGAAGGTGTCTTGTTTGGTTATTTCTATAGGAGATTGCTGTATGGTGGGGTGGCGAGTGTTGCCGATATTGGCACTAACCCCTCTCCAACACTTCCCCATACATATGTGATCACCTCCTGGGACACAGCTTGCTTGTTATTCTAGGCAGCTCTAAGAAAGGTTGCTATGGAATGCTGGTTGGTTTTACATTTACACACAATACAAAGTGTGGTTTAGGCCAGCCCACGAAGAAGAGGTACGATCTAGACCCACTGAGCTGTTGTCTAGGTTTTAGGTTCTTCACTGACGGGAGTTCCATAATCCACTGTCCCTTTGTTACGGTTAATTATTTTTGTTGGTGTCATTTTCTGAATTAGGGTAACAAAGAGCTTGAAGGCTTACCAGCCCTGAAAAGATCATTGACAATGTTGACGATCTTCTAGTCGGACATCTGGATGTTGGCGTTCTCGTCCACCTTCTTCTCCTGGCAGTGGTCGATCAGAGAGTCTGTTATGTCCCGGATATTGTCCTGGAGGAGGACAGGCCAGCAAGTTAAAACTGTGTTGGGAATGGTCATAGAGCAGCAGAGAGTGGGGAATGATAATGTGAGAGATTCAAAAGGGGGAGAACCAAAAAAGAGTAGACCTTGTCTGTTACCTCTATGAAACATACGTGTAAATCTGATCCGCATTACATTTCCTGAACAGAAATTGACGCCATGTTGGCGTTCCTGAAGTGGCGCCAAAAGCCGAGGTGATCGAGAAGGCTACTGGCAGCGTGGCGCAAGAGGGCAGGGCCGCATATCAGCCGGCAATGCGTGGGTCGAAAGCGCTTATAAAACTGCAGCAGTGGGGCGCAGTAGTGTTCCACCAAAAGGAAGAAAACAGAGTGGGCCGCTTGGTGAGTGGCGGGCTAGACTGCAGAGGAGTCGATAGATCGCTCCTCTGGAAGACCAGCGAGGTTAATTAGGAGTTGTATCGTAGCCAATGCTAGTGTTTAAAGAATTTCTAAGCTCCGCTTATTTTAGCAGATGAGTGGAATAAGCCATCAGTAGGAAACACGATTTACCCATACCACGCATCAGCGTCCACCTTGGGCTGCACTTCATCCTTCTCTCTTGCTCTGGTTCAACGCTCCTCTTCTGCTGCCCGTGACCCCTCTCATTCTGCTGCCACTCCCACTCTCCCGCTCCAACTTCCCTCCTTTCCCGCAGCACTTCTCCATCCCTTTCCTGGTCACCTGCATCTTTTTCAGTATTTCATCCGTCTGATTACCCCTTCTGTCCAGCTGCTCCTCGTCTCGCCACAAGTTGCACTTCTTTCTACATTTTTTACTTCACCCCCTTCCCTCTCCCGCAATACCTCCCCTCCTTTCCTGCAGCACTTTTCCCTCCCTTTCTTGGTCACCTGCATCTTTTTCAGTATTTCATTCTACTGATTACCCCTTCTGTCCTGCTGCTCCTCCTCTCGCCACCTGTTGCACTTCTTCCCACGTTCTTTACTTCACCCCCTCTCTCTCCTGCTGCACTCCACACATTCTCCACACATTCTCCCCTTTTGCTGCACTTCTTCCTCCTTCCTTCTCCGGTGCACTTCACTTCCTCTGCTCCCCTGCAATAGCGCCCATGGCGCCCTGGCTGCGCCACCGCTTCCGCACTTCATCGCCGCCCCCTCCTGCTGCACTATCTGCCCCTCTCCCTCCTATTGAACGTCACCCTGTCTCCTGCTTGCACCTATCAACTACTCTCTCCTGTCTCCCTCCTGCTACCCCCCACCCAGCCCCAATTGTGTCTTCTTCCCCAGGATTCCTCATTCCCTCTGTGATATTTCTGTTTGGGTGTTAGCAACATTTGGTAGGATATGGGGGTCGGAGAGTCCTTACCTGCACGCTCTGGCTCCAGAAGCTCTGTGTAAGGTATATGCAGGGCTTTCAGTGGGCCGGGTCTCACCGGTGCTGAGCACCGGCAGTTTTTTAAAGGGGGCCTCAAAACGGGTCTCTATCGGGCTCTGTTCTGTGCCCTGGCACAGGCGGTCCCTTTTTTTCCAGACTGCAGTGACAGCAGGCACATCATGTGCCAGTGCTCACCCTGCTCACTTCTCCCTAGAGGAGAAGTTACGGCATGACGTCATGCCAGGTGAGCGTTGTAGGGGAAGGGAAATCCTTTAAAGAGAGTCATTTTCTCTCTGGATTTCCCTTCTCTTTTTGAAACTCAGGAGCAGCAACATTGTCGTGGTGTCACCAGGGCTTTAAGTGGAAGCTTTTTCAATATTATATACAAGCCATAGTTGCTGCTTATTTATCTTATGCTACTAACATTGACAAAGCCAATAGTCCTGACTTGTTGTAGGTATGATGTTACTTGTTGTATCATATAGCTGGATGCAATGACAGAAACTGCAAAATACAAGTCGGGCGGCACACTATGCTGAGCACAGATTTTTAGCTTACGTGTTTGTGAGCCACGCCCTTAATTACATTGGCCACGCCCCTTTGAGAGACCCCCCCCAGTTTTTTCATCCCACTTAAAGCCCTGGGAATATGCAGGGCCGGTGCAGGTATATGCAGGGCCGGTGCAGGTACCTCTGCTGGGATGACGCAGGTACCTCCCCTCTGCTGGAACAGTGTACGTGCCCTTCTTTCCCCGCTGTGGTAGTGCAGGGCACAGCTGGACTGGTGCCGGCACGCTCTGCAGGGATGCTGCAGGTCCGCCTCAGCAGCGCGGTGCAGGCTTCTGCTGGGATGTCGCAGGTATCTCTGCTGATCACTTCTCTCTCTGAGCAGGAGGCAGAGCACCCTGAGCTGTATGCAGACAGCCGCCCCTTATATCCACCTCTCCACGCACGGATTGGCTCCCCGCCCTGGGTCATGTGGCCAAAGTACAATCACAAGCACTTGCGACACCCCCGTCCCCGCGATGAGCCCGAGCATCGCACGCACCTCTGAGCGCACGAGCGGTCCTGGCACTGTTGCGCATATAATAATTATAAGGCACTGGGGGCATGGAGCCAGGCAGCACTTCCGGTGAGAGCCGGATCCCAGAGTGGGACAGTTGAACATTTCAAGGGAGACAATGTACACAGCAGCGTGTACACAGGGAGACTGGAGGTGGGACATATTCTGGAAAGTGGTCTGCGGGATGAATGAATGTTCAACAACATATGAACACGGTGATGGG
Organism: Calotriton arnoldi; assembly: GCA_963921515.1. Lineage (NCBI taxonomy): Eukaryota > Metazoa > Chordata > Amphibia > Caudata > Salamandridae > Calotriton > Calotriton arnoldi. Next base: position 819,747 of record CAWUFW010006479.1, read on the forward strand.
GCTGGAGTATTGGTGGGAGCGGTGTGTAGGGGGGGGTGCAGACCCTCATAATGGTGTTAGAGACAGAGGGTGCACGAGATAAGGTACAGCGAGGTGAGGTAGGTTCCGTGGTCCCAACGATGACGTAAGGTCAGGGGCCCAGAGCTGAGGAAACGTCAATGCACCTCAGGCTCGAGAGAAGGTCTGGGGCAGTGGGATAGGCGGGAAACCCAAGAGGTGATGGAACTGCAGGAGGATCCTCCACAGGTGACAGACGCCGATGAACCTCAATGGTGAAAACGGTATATGGCCCCAGAGGTATGTGACGTTAGAAAACTACAGAGACCAGAGCAGGTCTGGGGATCCCAAAAGTAGCAGATGGTAAAAAGGACCAGGAGTGTTGTGTATGTCTGTGTGTGTGTGGGGGGGGGGGAGGTGCAGGGGTGATGGGGAAACAGAGGGCCGCAGGGGTGCAGATAATCCAAGGACACTGAGATGTAGGTCAAGCCACTTCAGAGGTAATGATAGGTAGTGTGACCCAGGAGTCGCTGTACCTCGAGTGTCCAGAGGCAAGGGGAGGTCACGATTAATAGGTGTTGGAGAGGGGGGCTCAGTGGCGATGTCAGTGGACCCCAGAGGTTATGAAGGTCAGGATTCAGAAGTGAAGGGGTCAGAGGGGTGATGGCCATGAACCCCAGAGGTGATGTGAGTGACCATCAGAGGTGTGAGGTGCTCAGGGACCCCAGGGGGCATGTCAGGTCAGACTAGCAGTGAGGCGGTGACGTAGCCAGGAGTCCCATGAGAGATGTCAGTGGACTCAACAGGGGATGTAATGAGATTTTAGGGTGAAGACAGGTCATCCTGTGAGGGCAGATTCCGGGACCCGTAATGTCATGAGATCCTGGATATGAGCAGGAGTGAGGGGGGTAATGAGACCCCGCTGCTAAAGGAATCACAGAGGTGAGTCAAGGGGCCCTGTCGTGAGTCAATTTTAAGGAACCCAGCAGGATGTCTTGGGATCCTAAAGGGAGAGGGTACTTGGAGCCAAGGGTGAATGGAGGACACTAGGGGCCCTATGGGGTGAGGGATAAGAATCCCGGAGGGGGTGTCCGTGGATCCTGGAGATGGGTAGCGGCGAAGGGCTCCACGGGTGAAGGGTGTGATGAGAACCCAGAGCAAAAGAAGGACCTCAGAGGGTGGGGAAAGTTAGGGGACCCCTGAGGCGATGAAAGGTTAAGAACCGCGGAGAGGATGCCATGCTATCCTGTAGCTGGGTGTGGCTCCATATGTGAGGGGCTTTATGCCCCACCCTCTCCCCAGGATTGAGGGGAGATCAAGGAACCCTAGAGATCAGTGAATGTCAGAGGGGTTGGGAGGCGGTGGAGATCTTCAGAAGTGATGCACCCTAGCATGAACAGTGGGGCTTGTAGCGCGTCCACGGACAACACATTCAACAACCGGCCGATCCTTGCGTGGGCTTTCGCCAGCAGGCTTCGGGCCTTGCATCTCAGCAACACGTGAGGATGTGTGTCAAAGACAGAAGCAATATGGCCCACACACATAAAGAAACATCACACAAGCAGAACTCACGCACACAAGCAGATCATGCTCTCACGAGAAAGAAAAAAAAAACACCTCAGCTTGAGTAACTAAAACCACCACTGAAAAGCAACACAATTTTACGTACTTTAAAAATGTGTAACAATCCCAATATTGTTAATGTCGACATTATTCACCTATTACTAACTACTGCTAATAATAAATATGGCGTTCTGAAGTGGCCAAGATGACGAGTGGGGCTATACAAAACTCCCAAATAAATAAGAATCAGTACTCGTTGCAACCCACAATGCATATAAGATTAAAACGAATCCTATTTAACTCATCATAAACAGACGCGTATATGGATTCACGACAGAATGTTAAGGCTCTGACATATAGAAACGCGTGTTATTACACATTCCATATTAGTACAGTTTCTGGTATGTGACTTTTCGTGAGAATGTATTCGTCTTCTATCAGTTTTTCACCTTTCGCGTTGACATATGTTTGGTATTGGAAGTTTTCGTTATTTATTTTATACAATTCGCAATAAATGTGATTCAAAAACAGCGCACAAACGAAATATGCTATAGTCCCCGTCGGTGGTTCAAAAAAAGAACAGTATTGTGTTCTGGGAATAATTCAGAATAGCATCATGGTGATGTGTGTATGTTGGAGAGGGGGTTTACAATATACACGATGGAATACTTCACAATTTTTCCCACAGCTAATACTATACATTTTTTTCCACAGCCTGTAACTAATATTTTCGTTCATTTATTGATTCGGATGTCCTACAGACCTCACATTTTGAATTTTTCCAAATGCATTTCCCCCTTCTGGAATATGAGAAATAAAAGATTTGCAGCTTTTATTGTTCATACTCAAAAGCGCCCCCGCCCCTTTGGGGGTATTTCTATTTTGCGCTGTGGGGACAGGTGTGAGGGCAGTTCGCCCCCTCTTCGTCTCCCGTTCATGGCTGGACAGCCCTAAAGTTCATTTCAAAATTAAAAGGCTAGAAAGTGTATACATCCCGGTAACACGCACTCGGTCTTTACATTTAAATATAAATCGCCCGGCTCCTGGGTACGGCCACTGAGATCTCACAAGGTCGATATTGTGCCAATTCCATGCTTGCCTGTTCCCCTTGCCGAGCCTACGGACAGTCTCTGCCAGAAACGAAAACTTTGTACAAAAATAAAGGGTTTGGCTCCTTTATATATCATTTTTGTTCGTACATTAATATAAAGCGCTCTCCACTGCCGCACCAACACACCGGCATCGAATCAACTCACGCTTAAAAGAGAGCCCCAGGGAGGTGGCGGTCCCCGGGGCTGCGGGGGCCCCCGCGGGCCCCGCTATATAATTACACATTGCCCCCGGGACATGGCCCACTCGGGGGCTTCAGGAAAACGAAGAGCGGGAGCCCGCGCTTCGTTTTTTAAACATTTTCTCAGCCGGATTTGCGCACCTAGCGCAAATTCGGCCAATTTTTAAAAAAATAAAATGCTTTTTTGGGCCCTGGGGGTCAGAATGAAGCTTGTGCTCGGGAGGGTTTGCGAATCCTCCTTGGTGCTCAGATATATACATTTTTATTTTTTTTATTTCTCAGGAACTACTGAACGGATTTACACCATTTAAAAAAAGGGCGCTTTCTGAACCAAGAGCTACCTTTTTGCCAAATTTGGTGTAATTCCGTTCAGCAGTTTGGGCTGTAGCCTGTTCCAAAATTCCTATGGAAATTAACATGGAGAAAACATGTTTTGGGACCCCCCTTTTTTCTTGGCCCCCGCTCGATGAATCACCCCGAAACATTCAAGACAGGAGCTGACCTGAGCGAACCGTTAGTTTGGAAATTTTCGCGAAGATTCGTCTAACGGCCCCAAGATATTGGCAAAAAAAAAAAGTTTTTTGTCAAACATATTTTTATTGAGATTTCGACATAGTACAACATATGCTATTACCATCACTATTCCTATCCGGATAGCGGTACAGGATATGCATGAGCTAGAATTATGCATGGATATCAAGCACGAAAAATTCGCCCTCGACCCATTCTAAACGTAAGGCATAAGAAAGGATACAGTGTCTGACGTGGTCGGGTTCGGGACAATCTCCCGTGTCCTGCACATTGCCTAATCGAGGAGGGGAAACCGTCCCACCCTCCTTCGGGATGGTTCTCTCTCGTGTCCCTCTGGTCAGAAGGCGTTATACAGATAGTACTTTAGCTCTAATTGGAACAGCCCCCAACTGGGGAGCAAGAAACGTGAAAGAATAACCCAACCCCATCCCATCTCCCTCCCCCTCCCCAACATGGTGGTGGCACACAGTCACAAATTCAACAAGTTTTCTTGACAGGTTATACTTCATACCTGAAAGAGGTGCAGAGCTCTAATGGAGGCAGGGCAAACAGCGGATGAAAGGCCACGGGAGAGAAAGGTGACCAGGGGACCCCACCTAAACTCAAAGTTCTTAAAAGCGTCTCTAAAGACGTCCGACATGCGTTCCATACTAAGTAAGTTCCATAATCTAGAGTGCCATAGGGAGATTGCCGGCGCCTCCTTCCTCTTCCAAGCGGCCGCAAGCGTGACCTTCGCCGCGCCTATGCAGAGCCACATGATCGCTTTGTCAGCTCGGGTCTGGTGTTCCAGAGAGGGATCACGAAGCCCCAGCAGGACCCCCGCCATAGTGGTCGGAACAGGATAGCCCAGCATCTCTTTAATATGTGCCAGTATTTCTTCCCAGAAAGGTCGAATGCGTGGGCAGTCCCACCAGATATGCTGGAAGTCTCCCAGAAGCCCACAGCCCCTCCAGCAGTGGTCAGACGCAGTGGGGAAGATCCGTTTAAGCCTGGAGGGATGGAGGTACCAATCAATCATGGTCTTGAGATGTGCCTCCCTGAGAGCTATGGAGTGGTTACATTTCACAATGTCAGACCATAAATGGGACCACTCAACGTCAGAGATATCTCGCTGTAGGATTCCCTCCCACATGGCCATGTAACGTGGACGCTGGGAGCGCGTGGTGGTAAGGAGAAACTGATAGAGGAAGGTGATTGCGCCCTTCATAGATGTAGTTTTAGTGAGAAAAGCTTCAAATTTTGTGAGAGGCCGAGTAGCCCCCTCTCCAATGCATTAGCTGACTATAGCGGTATTGTTCTGTATCCTGCAGCCCATAGTCCCTTTTGCAGTTATCAAAAGTGAGAGGGTCATAGTTATGGAAAAGATGTGTTAAGGCCAGACACCCTCCCCCCCTCCAAGCATCAAATGGTCCAACCTGTAGACCCGGGGGAAAAGCAGGGTTAAAATGTAATGGCGTGAAAGGAGAGGGAAAAGAGGTCCACCTCCCGTCGTTTGCTACCGAGTCCCATACCTGAAGAGTGGTGCGTGTGGGAGTGCTGATGTAGGTGTTCTTGGGTCTATCTCGTTTAGGCCGCCAGATCAGGTCCCAAATGGTCCGTCCGGTCACACTACGGTCCATATGGAGCCAATGTTTGTCAGAGTCATGTTTTGCCCATTCTATCAGTACCCGTAGTTGGGCGGCTTTGTAATTTAGATGGACATCCGGGAGACCTACCCCCCCCCTCCGCTCTGGAGTGGCGGAGAATCGAGAATGAGAAGCAAGCCCTCCTCCCCTGCCACACGAAGTTTAGGATCATGGCTTTAACACGCCGAAAGAAGTCCCTCTCTAGTTCTATAGGCAGAGCTTGAAATAAGTAGAGAAGCTTAGGGAGAAGCATCATCTTTATGGCGTGAATTCGACCCAGCCAAGTCAGAAAGAGAGGCTTCCACTTAGTAAGCTCTGCTTGGATGCGTGCTAGTATGGGGGGGAAGTTAGCGGCATAAAGTCCTTCCACTTTTGGTGTGATTTGGACCCCTAAGTATTGTATGGAGGAAGTGGACCATTGAAGGGACGTGAGAAGTTGAAGCCTGTCCATTTCTGCTACAGGTAGTGTAAGGTTAAGAATATAGGACTTGTCCACATTTATTTTAAAGCCCGCTAGCGCCTCAAATCGGGCCAGTTCCGACTGTAGGGGCGGGAGTGACGTGGCTGGGTCTGCAAGTGACAACAGAACGTCGTCTGCAAAGAGGAAGATTTTGTGTTGTTCTCCTGTAAAAGGGATCCCCTGAATTGCAGGATTAGCTCTAATCGCTATGGCTAGTGGCTCAATGCTGAGAGCGCATAGGAGGGGGGGAGAGCGGACACCCCTGTCTGGTACCTCTAGAGTGGGAGAAGGAGGCCGAGTGCGCACCATTGACCATCACTTTAGAGTGAGGTTGCAGATAGTTAGCTCGAATCATAGTAAGAAATTTGGGGGCAAAGCCGAAAGCTTCGAGAGTATGGAAAAGGAACGCCCAGTCTACCCTGTCGAAAGCCTTTTCCGCGTCCAATCCCATCAGGACCGCGGGAATCCGATGTTTGTGGGCCTTTTCGATCAGATGTACAATTCGGCGAGTGTTATCGTGTGTTTGGCGTCCCTTTATAAATCCGGACTGATCCGGGTGAATGAGATCCGGCAGGAGTTCATTCAACCGTTTAGCTAGGATGGAGGAGTATAGTTTCGCGTCAAGGTTGAGCAAAGCAATAGGCCTGTAGGAAGTGCACACTTGGGGATCCTTCCCCGACTTGGGTATAACAGTGATCACTGCTTCCGACATGGATCCAGTGGTCGAGCCCTCTTCCGCCATCTTATTAAAAAGTCGCGTTAGGTGCGGGGTAATATCAGGGGAGAAAGTTTTATAGAATATAGCTGTAAAGCTGTCCGGCCCCGGGGCTTTGTGGGGCTTAAGAGCCTTGATGGGAGAGGAAACATCCTCTGCAGTGATAGGGGCGGACAGGAGATCATTACCTTCTGCGGGGACCTGCGGGAGTTGGAGGGTATGAAGATACTCCTGTTGGGCGTCTGGATCTAAGAGATCCCCAGTGTAGAGGTGTTTGTAAAAATCACTAAAGACAGCCGCCTTTTCCTCCTCATTGTGAATGAGATCCCAGTGCGTACCCTGTATTCCGCCTATATACTCCTTTTCTCGTTTGTCTTTAAGCTGTCTAGCCAGGTGCTTACCAATCTTATTACCTTGGGAGTAAGAGAGTTGGCGTAGTTTAAGAAGCGTAAATTCCGCCCTGTTGGAGTACATAGCTCGGAGCTTCCCCCTGAGTGCCGTCAGGTTGCGTAAGGTTTGCCGTGTGGGGTTCGCTTTATGAGCTTGTTCAATGGAAAGCAATTCTGACTCCAATCGGACTCTGTCCTTGGCGCGCTGCGCGTTTAATGCGGAGTTAAGGGAAATACATCTCCCCCTAAAAACTGCCTTGAAGGCGTCCCAATTGGTAAACTCAGACGTGTCTTCTGACCGGTTAATGTCAAAGAATTCAGTAATAGTTTCCCTAAGCTTGGTACGGGAATCCTTATCTCGTGAGAGTGCGGACGGAAAGTACCATCTGGGTAAAGCAGAAGAGCCCGCCCTCCATGCCAATGAGACTGCCAAAAGACTGTGATCTGAAACTGAGAGGGAAAATGTTTGCTTCCTGCAGTGCGCCCCTGAGCGATTGGCTAATAAATATATAATCGAGGCGAGAATATGTACGGTGTACATGGGAATAGAATGTGTAGTCGCGGGAGGTGGGATATAAAGCGCGCCATGCATCTAGGAGTCTCATGTCTTGTATTCGTTGTCATATGTCCGGGGAGAAGGAACTCATATCTGAGCGGTGCGGATGAGTGCTATCTAAATCTTTTTGCCATGTTAAGTTGAAGTCGCCCATAAGCACAAGTGACCCCTCCATAAAGTCCAACAGTCGTCCCAGAAAGGTGTGCAGAAAGACCGTCTGACCAGTGTTAGGGGCATAAACCGCTACGAAGGTGCAGAGAATCCTCCCTGTAACCGCCCCTTTACCATAACCCAACGCCCATCTTTGTCGTGTTGTACATCCAAGGGCTGAAATTTTGTGGTGGATCGAAATAAGAGTGCTACCCCCCTGTGTTTCGTTGGCGCCGAGGATTTATAATTCAATGGGTAGTGTCTGTGTCGGAACCGTGTGTCCTCAGACCTTGCTAGATGTGTTTCCTGGAAGGCCACTACGTCTAATTGGTGATCAACGACATACTGCCACACTTTTTGGCGTTTCTGAGGAGAGTTAAGGCCCTTGACATTCCAGGTACCGATGGTAATTGTCATGGCATCAGAAAGAGAGAGAACATCTCAGAGGTTACCCCACCAGGCTCGGTAGGGCCGCTGCACTCAAGTGACCCCACGTGGAAAACCCCCAACCTCTCCAGGGAGTGCGAAATCAGTTTGTGATCCGTAAACCTATCTATACTGGATTTTAAAAAACCACCACCATGACCCACCCTACCCCTCCCTACAACCCCCCAAAAATAAACATAGATAAAACAGAATGTAAACCATGATTGCAGAACAAGAAACATTGACAAATCCCTGCTAAGGGTAATAAAACCCTCCAGGAATACGGGGAGGCGGTGGTACCGAGGTCCCCGTCCGCCGCCGCCCCGGAGCACTGCCACCAGGAGTAACAAAGATACGTCCCCAAGTGGTCGATACAGTAGCGTCCAAGCAGGCCCTCATCTGACCTGAGCAGGCCCCGCCCGATGGCACACGTCCCATCTGTACCAAGGCGGTTCCTAAAATGAATGTGTAAGTCATCAGACACCCCTGGAGCACTTATCAGCTCTACCTGACCCTAATAGAGGTGAGGGCTCCTACTTCCCAAGACAAATCACAACCCTGGGTGTCGCAGTTCTTAGATAACATACATAGGAGCATGGTGTCAGTAAGGATGCGGCAGTCCCTTATAGCGAGGCATCGACCCACTTGCTCGCCCAAAGTAAGCAGCTATCACCGCAGCGATTGAGGGTCTCGATGGCGCCAGCAAAGGACATAAGTAGTGTCAATCCATGAAGCCTTCATCAAGAGGTCATTTGCGGCCTCCGTGTGGGCTCGCGGTCCAAACAGACGGGCTCAACACAGCCTTGCGAGTGTCGCTGGGTTTGTCCCGAGCGGAGTCAGTATCTTCTGCGGAGATACCAAGAAGCTCCAGACCCACCGGAAGATCCGAGATATGGCGCTGTTTATTGCGAAATTCGAAGATAAGTCCAAATGGAAAGGTCCACCGGTATCTGATCTTATCATCTCGAAGTTTGGCGGTGATGGGCCTGAACAACTGTCTCCGTGCTAGAGTGGCTGGCGCCAGGTCCTGGTAGATCGCACATGTGTGGTTTTGGAAAGAGATGACGTCTTTCGATCTAGCCGCTGCGAGCACCGCTTCCTTAACCTTAAACGAATGGAATTTCGCTAAGATGTCTCGGGCCTCCTCTTTTCGCCATTCTGCAGATGCCCTACTCGGTGTACCCGGTCCAGCTTTATTTTGAGGGATTGGGGGCTCAGGATTTCCGCAAAGAGCCCTTCCATAAAGGCTCCCAGGTCAGGCCCCTCCGCGCCTTCCTCCAGGTCCCTAATTCGAATGTTCTCCCTCCAGGCCCTGTTCTCAAGATCCTCCGTCTTAAGCTGTGATTGAAGGAGCTGGTCACGGAGAAATCTGACATCTTTGCGGAGGTCCGTCGTGCGATTGTCCTGATCTTGATGATGTGCCTCCAAGTCCAGTACTCGAGTGCCTACTGAATCCACGTCGTGTTGGAGGGAGGTCAGCTTCTCGGTCAGGTCCGTCCTCAGCCACTCCATGGATGATTTTATGTCCTGGCCCAGATCTTTTCGCAGCTCGGACTTGAAGTCCTTGAACATTGCCTGGAGATCCGCTTTTGTGAGCGCCATTGTGGTTGTTTCGCCGTCAGCGCCTCCCACCGAGCGCTTGTCGGAGGCCACAAAGAAGTCAGAGACTTTAGTGGATGCTCTGGTCGTCCCCTTCTTGGGAGGCATACGGCCCGGCCCCGGGGGGCTCTCCGTCGTCGCGCCAAGGGCGCTCGCAGGGTCCACTCAGCGATATATAGGCGCGTGGTCGTCGCGATATAGCACGGGCGCCCAACGTCAAAATGTCATCTCGCAGGTCCTCCCGGTACTGTCCGCAGGGCCCCCTACCGATAGGCGTGCTGGGCTGCCGTGGAGCGGTCGCCGCTAACTAGCTGCTGAAGCCCCCATCAAGAGTGGAGTGGAGAAGCTTACTTTTCCCAGTGCCTCCAGATGGGTGTGGTGGTGAAGAGCAGGGCCTCAGACGGGTCTGGTCGCGTAGCTGAGGGCACCAGCAGGCTAGGAGAGTCCCCGATCTCTATTCCCCCGGTACTGGGTGACCAGCAGCTGTATCAGGCAGAGTTCTTTTCCCAGAAGGGGTAGGGCCCCATCCCAGGTCCCCCCGTATCCCCAGACAGCCTCCAACTCACAGCGGGAGGGGGTAGCGAGTGAGGCCAATTTGCTAGAAGACCGCCAGCGCAGAGATCTCCTGGTCACCGCTGCTAGGCTGTCGTGTGTCGTGTGGAGGCACCGGTTAGTGGGCTCGGCGGCACCGCCAGCCGAGGTGCGGCGCCATTTTAAGGTCAGGCAGTCGGGTTGCGTGACAGCGCGCCTCTCGATGTGCTCCAGGGAGTAGCGGCAAGGGTGCCCCAGCAGTCGCGGTGTGGTCCCACCTCACCTCCTTAAGTATCCGCAGACAGGAAGATCAGGACCTCCAGGCAGGGCCTCGCAGATAGCCCATCGGCGGTCGGCGCTCAGAACAGGGCGGCAGCCGCCATTTTGCCGTCCGGTCTCCAATCGTCATCCGCCCTGATTCCGAGCACCCCCGGGCGATTCAGTACATAAGAGGCCCCTCCAACATCGCGCCACTCCTTCCGCAGCTCTTGGGTGTCCGACTCAGTCCTCGGGACCCCTTGGAGACCGCCAGAAACTGCTCCGGAACAGCGCGCGGACCGGGAGCCGAGACGGATTACGTCCGCTCGGCCATCTTGCCCGGCCACGCCCCCAAAAAACGTTTTTTGAATATAAACGAGGTCCTAACTATAACTACCTACTGGCAACCGCCAGTAGGTAATATATATATATATATATATATATATATATATATATATATATATATATATATTCACTGAAAAAACCATAGGTTTCAGACACGTTATAGTTAGAAATTAGCATTTAAAAAACCTTTGAAATCCACTGAAAAAACCATAGGTTTTAGGGACAGTTATAGTTAGTTGGAAATTGCACTCGTACAAAACCCGTGAAATTCCCCCATTATAGTTAGTTCAGCTAACTATAACTCGCGCCCCGCAATGCACTGCTGATGACGTCACATATTACATCACTCATGACATGGTCAGTGACATCACTGATGACATCATCCAGTGACTGTGTGTTTCTGTAAAGTTTAAATATGTTTAATATATAGGCAAAGGCGTATTGAAGAATGAGTGGGTGTATAAGTGTCTGAATGGATGATTGAGTAGGTGCGTGACTGACTCTACAAGTGAGTGATTAAACGTATCTTACTGAATGCATGGGTTAGTGACTAAACTGTGTGAATGTCTGTATCCGTCTGTCTGTTGGTGTGTAAGTGGATGCATGGATGTGCGAATAGCTACATGAGTGTCTATATGGGTTATTGATTGGTTCTCTGAGTATCTGTATGGGTGCCTGAGTGTTTGTGTGGGTGGGGTGTGTGTGACTCTGTACATAGATGTGTGAGTGGGTGATTCACTGGGTGCATGATTTCAAGAGTGCATCTGTGATGAACTGCTTGGGTGGGTGAGTGTGTGTATGGGTGTGTTAGTGAGTGAATGTATATCTCAGTGGTACATGTGCGAGTAACTACATATGTAAAAGGCAGTATATATGTGTGTTAGAGTATTTAAATGGCTATAAGTGAGAGTGTGTGATTGTGAGAGTGGCTGTATGGATGCGTGTGTGCTTGTATCAGTTATTGTATAAGAGCGTAAGAATGTGCTAGTATTTGTATGAGTAAGTGAGCTGGTGTGTGTATAACTGTATAGGTGAGTAAAGGGTAGTTTGAATAATTATTTGTATGACTGACTAGGTGTGTTAGTACCTCTATGGATGAGTGGCGGTGTGTGAGTGTTTATATAGGTGTATGAGTGCATATGATAGTCCTGTACGGAGTGACTGTAAGTATGAGTGACTGTACGGGTGAGTGAGTAGATGTGTGTAAGTAGATCTAAGAATTAGTGAGTGGGTATGTAGTTATTGGTATTGGAGTGTGTATGGTTTTGAGAATGGCAGTCTGTAATTTAGAGTGGGTGTATCAAAAGTTATATTAGGGTGTGAGAAGATGCATGAAATTATCACTTGGATGATGTCATCAGTGATGTCATTTGAGATGTCATCAGTGATGTCATCAGTGATGTCACTGACCATGTCATGAGTGATGTAATATGTGACGTCATCAGCAGTGCATTGCGGGGCGCTTGTTATAGTTAGCTGAACTAACTATAACGGGGAATTTCACAGGTTTTGTACGAGTGCAATGTCCAACTAACTATAACTGTCCCTAAAACCTATGGTTTTTTCAGTGAATTTCAAAGGTTTTTAAATGCTAATTTCTAACTATAACGTGTCTGAAACCTATGGTTTTTTCAGTGAATTTCAAAGGTTTCTTAAATGCTAATTTCTAACTATAACGTGCCTGAAACCTATGGTTTTTTCAGTGAATTTCAAAGGTTTTTCAAATGCTAGTTTGTAACTATGCATACAGAAGTAGGACATGTGAAGAAAGAAGAAAAACGCACAGAAAGAAGCAAAAGAAATGTCGAAAGAAACAGAAGTCCACAAAGACGAAGAAAAATCCAGGAAGAAGCAAGACATGTGCAGAAAGACCCAACAGAGGAGCAGAAAGAGGCCTTGTTGCAAAATCATCCTGTGCCCACACCTTTTCCAGACGTGTACTGGTGGCAACTGACTCTGACTAACCAGGCCTAGAGCCAGTGCTATGGTAAAAGACACTTAGAATACAGTTAAAACACCTACATACACTAGGGAACACTATGCGTTGGGGTACCCCTGTGATTAGCATGACCTCCTCTGTAAGTCCCTAGTACATAATAGGGCAGGGGGATTAAAACTAAGAAACTAACTTGTCACATCAGGCCCTTCCCCCTCTCTTCATCTCTGTGCAAACATGCCCCGTTTTAAGTTGGGAGATTAAGCCCCCTTGAATCCTGAGGGTCCCTGGGGTCCAACTAGCCCACCAGGTACTTCCAGTAAGCACCACAGAGCTGCGTTGCAGAGAGGTGTAAAAAGGGGCGTGGCCTCTGAACACCTCTCTGCAACGCAGCTCCCTGGCGCATACTGAAGGTACCTGGTGGGCTAGTTTGCCCCCAGGGACCCCCAGTATTGAAGGGGAATTAATTCCCCATCTTAAAAGGCGCCACGGGGCCTGTTTGCACACATGTCACCTCAAGTCCCGCCCCCTCCCTTCACCACTGTGCAAACGCGCCCCGTGGCACGTTTTAAGTTGGGAGATTAAGTCCCCTTGAATCCTGAGGGTCCCTGGGGTCCAACTAGCCCACCCGGTACTTCCAGTAAGCGCCACAGAGCTGCGTTGCAGAGAGGTGTAAAAAGGGGCGTGTCCTCTGAACACCTCTCTGCAACGCAGCCCTGTGGCGCTTACTGGAGGTACCTGGTGGGCTAGTTGGCCCCAGGGACCCCCAGTATTGAAGGGGAATTCTTTCCCCAATTTAAAACGCACCACAGGGCGCGTTTGCAAAGTGGTTAAGGGAGAAGGCGGGGCCTGACGCTCGTTCGCTTTTTTTTTCTTCTTTTGGAGGGGGCTGTGTGGCCCCTCTTCCTTTTCACTTTTTGGTGCCCTGGGGACCCCATCCTCCAGGGCCTGATCCTATTTAAAAAAAAAAAAATCTTAAACTGTACGGGAAGGTTGGCCGCGTGGCCCCCCTCCTGTGGCCGATTCCGGCCCCGGGGACCCCATCCCCTGGGGCATGGCCACTTTTATTTTAAATTTTTGAGGAGGGGGGCTGCGTGGCCCCCCTCCTAAGGCCTCTATTGGCCCCGGGGACCCCATCCCCCGGGGCCGGCCTTTGCACATTTTTTTTTTTTATATATATAATTGTTGGGGAGGGGGGCTGCGTGGCCCCCCTCCCGGCCCACTAATGGCCCCAGGGACCCCATCCCCCGGGGCCTAGCCATTCGTTGGAGACCATGGGAAGTCCCCAATCCCCCCACGGTCCCGCCGGCTCCCCGCGTCCTGCGGGAGCCGGCATTGCTTTTCCATAAGGGGAGCTGCTGACATGCAGCTCCCCTTATGGAAAAGCAATCTGCTTTGCTTCATTGAAGCGAGAGCAGGTTTCCCTGCTCTCGCTTCAATGAAGCAAAGCAAGTTTGCAATGACAGGACGGAGCCGCGCGGCTCCGTCCTGTCATTGCAAACAGCAGTGTCCCGGGGGTAGGCACCCTGGGACACTGCAGGAGCCAGCCCTGGGGGTGGCGGTCCCCAGGGCCACCACAGGATCCAGGAGGGGGGCCGCACGGCCCCCCTCCCAACATCTACAAAGCCCCGGGGAGGTGGTGGTCCCCGGGGCTTTGGGGGTCCAAAACGGACCACCACATTTCTTTAATTAGTGCCCCTGGGAGGTGGCTGTCCCCGGGGCGTGTGGGCGGGCTGGAGCCCCCCCACACAGGTAATTTTTTAATTAAAAAAAGAAGCCCCGGGGGGTGGCGGTCCCTGGGGCTGCGGTGGGGCCGTGTGCCCCCCACCATCATTATAATTTGAAAGCCCTGGGGGGTGGCAGTCCCCGGGGCTTGGGGGGCCTTAGAGGCCCCCCCAACTAACATTTAAACCCACCCCCGCAAGCCCCCGGGACTTGGCCCACCCGGGGGCAAAATACCCTCGAAGCGCGGGAGACCGCGCTTCGTTTTTTTTTTTTCACGGTGGGATCCGCGCATCCCGCCGATTTTTAAAAAGAAAAAATGCTTTTTTTGGCCCTGGGGGTCCTTGTGGGACCCCCTAAGCAGGCCTAGGGGGTCAGGGTGTTTCTACCCTGCCCCCTTTTTGCGTTTTGCGCACTTGTTTCTTGTGCCTCGGTTCTACCGAGGAACAAGATGGCTGCTAACACTTCCTGGTTTGGAGTGTTGACAGCCAATTAGCATACAGCTCGTGATCGGGAAGGTGCGCTCAGGGTGCGCGGACCCTCCGCGGCCATAGATATATATGTGGTTTTACTTTTGATTTTCTCAGGAACTACTGAACGGATTTACACCATTTAACCAAAAGGCACGACTCTGAACCAAGGGCTACCTTTTTGCCAAATTTGGTGTAATTCCGTTCAGCAGTTCGGGCTGTAGCTGCCACTAAAGTTTCCTATGGAAAATTGCATGGGGAAAACACATTTTGGGACCCCTCTTTTTTCTCGGCCCCCACTTGACGAATCACCCCGAGACTTTCAGGATAGGAGCGGACCGGAGCGCCCCACTAGTTTTGAAAATTTCGTGAAGATTCGTCAACCGGCGCCAAAGTTATTGGGAATAGAATGTTGCGGATTTCCTATGGAAAATAGGTCCTAACTATAACTATCTACTGGCGACCGCCAGTAGATAATATATATATATATATATATATATATATATATATATATATATATATATATATATATATATATATATATATATATATTTTATTTTATTTTTCACCGTTTCTGCACTTGCACGCTGTCACCTAAACGAAGGGCGCGTCGTCAGAGGATCCTTGCAGCAAAATCCTTTAAATTAGTACAATCCTTTGAAAAGGAGGACGACGCTTTGTGCGATTCAAACTTCATTTATTTTGTCAGACCGCCATCGGACGCGTTTCGGCTGATCCCAGCCTTGCTCACCAATGACGAGGGAGCATTCACGTCACGTTTTATTCAACACCATTTTCAAATATGTGACTACAAGTGTATAAACATAAACAACAGACCCGTAGTTCCTGATATAAATATCAACCAGTTACACCCATTGCAACACTTTAAACTACTGATCCATGGACATAAAAAACAGATCTGTAGTTTTCGGTATATTTATAACTAAATCCACTTTAAAAATGTGCATTTGATATTTAACACTCATTATGAACATCTTAATTAAGCATTACATGATTATTTTCAGAACTATACTAAATAACAAAAAATTTAAATATAAATATTCTGTATATAAATAAAAAATAAACAAATTACATATTTATTACAATGTTTAATGCATATTATAAATGTAAACAACTATTATTATTATAATCAAAATACCAAACTATGGGGTCCATTACGATGACTGGCGGATGCACCTCCGCGATGCTGGCGGTGGGATAAAACGCTGTTTTCCGCCCGTGAGCAGCGGTGCACCTGTCCGCCATATTACAATGGTCAAACACAGCCCATTGTCCGTCCGCCGCGGTGCGACATGCACCGCCATCAAAATGCGCCCACCACCGCGTCGGAGACAACCAATCGAGAGCCACCGCCGTACAAATTAGGATGCGCCAAAAAGCCAGGCACACCGCAGCAGAGAAACCGGCCAATCTGAGCAGGCGGAAGCACCACAGCGGAGCGCAAAAAAGAATACCGGACCCGACCGCCATGGACCCGGCACTACACGTCTTCCCGGCGCTGTACATAATACACCTCCAGCAAGCCATGGACCGTGGCGGACGCTGCCGCAGGTACGCGAGCACACAACTCTGCACACAAACACAACCCACAACCCCATGGATGATGTAAGGTCCCTGCCCCCACCAGACACCCTGGTGGGGACAGGAACACAACCACAGGTATAGCCACACATGTCCTACCTGCCACCAGTCCACCCCACCCCTCCTCATCCCGGTCACCATGGCCGTGATCTCGAAATAATGTCCAGGTCACGTGACCGCAGCGGTGAATCCGCGTTACAGAATGCGCACAATGTAGTAGGCTGGGCCAGCGCAAGGCATGGGCAGTGCACAAAGTACACAGGGCAACACCTCCACACTCCACACACTAGGCCCACCCACAACATGAAAGGACATGCCACGTGACCCTCCTGTGCCCACACATGCCCAATAACCAGCCAGGTGAACACACACACTGCACCACACAACAAACAACTAGGGAGACAGCCTCATCAGGTGTGGCTGCAGAGTAACACACAGCGTAGAAGCACAGGGCCAGGGGAACCCACACACCACAACAACACCACACTCATGGCAAGTAAACTGAGTCCAAGCACAAAATAAACACACACAGACAATGAACAAACACTCCAATGGACACACAGCCTGCCAAGTCACACAGACATACCCCACACTGACACACAGCAACAAACACAGACCACAAGCCAGCAGCAATGGAGGACAACAAATAGGAAACCTAAAGTGAGGTGCACACAAATGGAATGGCCAACACACACAGATGCACAAGTCTGGGACACCAAAGTTGAAACCACATGATCAGAGGAAACAAGACATTGGCAATGTTGAAGTGGCATATAGAGCATGTGTCACAGTAAACCATACCCACACAGTAACCCTTTAGTTAGCAAGGACACTGACAAGGCAGACAACAGGAGTACATTTCTTTTTTATTAACATTTCACACCGTTATGCAGCAAAATTTAGACAAGAGCAAGGCCAGTGGCCAGTCCAAAGTGCAGGTGAGGTACATGAGAAGCTGCATAGGCAAGGGGCAAACAGCAGTGAACAGCAAGGACAGTGGCCAGTCCAAAGTGCAGGTGAGGTACATGAGAAGCTGCACAAGCAAGGGGCAAACAGCAGTGAACAGCAAGGCCAGTGGCCAGTCCAAAGTGCAGGTGAGGTACATGAGAAGCTGCACAGGCAAGGGGCAAACAGCAGTGAACAGCAAGGCCAGTGGCCAGTCCAAAGTGCAGGTGACGTACATGAGAAGCTGCACAGGCAAGGGGCAAACAGCAGTGAACAGCAAGGCCAGTGGCCAGTCCAAAGTGCAGGTGAGGTAGATGAGAAGCTGCACAGGCAAGGGGCAAACAGCAGTGAACAGCAAGGCCAGTGGCCAGTCCAAAGTGCAGGTGAGGTACATGAGAAGCTGCACAGGCAAGGGGCAAACAGCAGAACAGCAAGGCCAGTGGCCAGTCCAAAGTGCAGAGTGAGTACATGACATCCAGCACTGGGAATGTGTAGTACAGTACCCTGCCATGGTCAGCAACACACTCAGGGCATCAAAAATGGGCAGTCCATGGTACCACTGTGGGAGAGGCATGTGTGTGAGGGTGACCAACACTCAGACTTGGCTGGCAGTATGACTGGGAGGTGGCCAGTTGGGGTACTGGCTCGGGGAGAGAGAGGCCCAGCTGGGGTAGAGCCATCAGTGTTCTGGGAAGCTTGAGGGCTGCTAGGTCCAGGTGGGGTGGTGGCACGTGGAGGTGGACTCATGCTTGCACGAGACCCAGGGGCCGATTCCGATCTCGGCCGGTAGGGCTCCGAATCGGACTCGGCTTAACCGGATCCGATTCGGAGTCCTATTTCCCGACCGATTCGTACGCGCGTCCGGGCGAGCGAGTACGATGCGAAATCGCCGACCGACTCGTCCGTGCGTCCTGACCGCTCCGACCGACTCGTTCCCGGGTCGAACCGCACCGACCGACTCGCTCGGACTCGACACACACCGAGCAATGGAGATGTTCCACGGCCGGGTGAGTACGATGCGCGCCGCGAGCAGTCCGACCGAGCCGCGCACTCCGGCTCGAAAGAGCAGTCGGAGCCGTACTTTGGGGGTCCGTGTCGGACCCCCCTGTACGTGTAGCCGCGCGAGTCGCACACAGGGGGGACCCATGGGACCCCCCTACCTGTGCGTGTACGGCGCGAGTCGCTTCGCCGCGTACACGCTGTAGGGGGCGCCCTTGTCCGCCGCGCACCCATTGAGTCAATGGGAGCCCGCATACGCGTTGTACGACAGGCTCCCATTGACTTCAATGGGAGTCCGACCGAATCGAGTCCGATGGCATACGTGCGCATCGTACTCGTTCGGTCGGGCTGCACGGGTCCGATTCGGTCGGAAATCTCTCCGGGTCCGGCTCGGTCGGAGAGATTTCCGGCCCGAATCGGAATCGGCCCCCAGTGTGTGTGTGTGGGAGAAGTTGGAGGGGTGCCCTTCTGCTTTTTGGGGATTTGATATGACTTCCCTGTCCTGGGATTAATGCCAAGTGGGGTGTATACAACAGGCACACTCGTCACACTCGTCACAAAAGCTGGCTCATGTGCAGATGCTGGTCCCCCCTCTGGGGACGTGCTGGGTTCTTTGGGACGCTTGGCCCCGGATTGCCAGTTTACCAGGTGTCCCCCCTACAGTGGCCTCCTTTCCCTGCTTCACAGGGCTCTGGATGGGAGTAGATGTTGTGGGTGAACTTGCCTTGGAGCTCTTCTTACGTGTACCCTTAGCAGGCACCTGTTTGTCACTGGGCACGGAAACTGTGTGCTTGTCTCTGCGAGACACTTTTGGGACAGGTGAGTCCTTGGCTGGGGATGCCTCTGAGGCATGTGAGCCTGAGGCCTGCTCCTTGCCATCCTTGCCCTGGGTGTGGCCTGAAGGGCTTTTGCCTCTGCGCTCTGGTGTGGGTTTACCTTTCTGTGGGGATGGTGTCTGCGGCCTGGACTGCTTGGGCTGCTGCTGCTGTGTGCTGCGTGTGCCGAATCTGTCCCTTGATGTCTGGGGTGTGTGGTCACTATCATCAGATGCGGCCACTGGCAGGGTGGTGGGCCTAGGGACTGGAGCTGGACTACGGGATTGGGCAAGTTGAATGGCTGCTGTCACTGCAGAGGACAGAGACTGTACAGTCCGGTGTAGCCCACCAACGTCGGAATGAACGCCCTCCATGTAAGCCACCACCTGTGCCAATTTTTTGTCATGGTCCAGGAAGGCATTGAGGAGAGCTGTCTGACCCACACACAGCTGGCGCAAAAGGTCCACAGACTCAGCACTGATGGCAGCAGGGGGACAGGGGCAGGGGCAGCGGTGCCTGGGATGAAGGACACTCTTCCCTTTTTTGTGGTGCGAACACGGGCAGCAACAGTGGGAGTAGCAGGGAGGGTGGGCACTGAACGCTGTGTGGTGGACGAGGAGGCAGAGTCCCCGTTTCCCTCGGCCGCAAACATAGATGCGTCACCGCCGTCGTTAGATGACGTAGAGGTCTGCGTCTCTGGCTGTGAGTCCTCTAGAAGACTACGGTCCCCCTCTGATGTGCTGGTGACATCCGTGTCACTATGCTGGTGTGCAGCAGTTGTGCTTGATGCCTCACCACTGGTGTCCGTCCCCTGTCCTTCCGTGCCCATGTGAGATGCTGCATGAGAGAGAGATAGAGGTAGGATCAGTACATTTGCATCAAGTTTACAAATATCTGCAAGGGATGCATCACTAATGATGAACAATCATCCATGTTGGACAACACCATGGGCAGTAACACTGTGCAACCTCAATCCAAACATCGAAATTACCGTGGCATAATGCAAACTTGGCATAATTCACCCATGTGATGGACACACAGCCAATTAGCCTGTTGGTGGCTTCAGCTAACCAGACACACATATACCTCTGTGCACACCTAGGGCCCTGAGGGGTAAAAGATTCTACTCACAACATGTTGCCACTGTCACATCTTGAGCCAGCAGAAGTGTCCAACACAGAGACAGACTCCAACATATCCGCACACAATGGCCATGAGCACATGCCATCCACCATGTCGTATCTTGGGGCACAACTACAGTTGCACATTGTTGTTAGATGTGTAGCCAGCACAAATCTGACGTCAGGCAATGCACACATTGATGATGGCACACTCAGATCATGCACTCTGCTGGACCCTGACATGGGATGTCCGTGACGACACCAATGAAGATGATACCAGAAGGCCACAACTATAAATGTGAACTCAAGGGCCATTACACCAATGACATGGGAAGGTACATGTTGGGGGAATGCATGACAACTGCACCCAACACCGCGGCCACTTACACGCCATTGCATCACACTAGCAACATCACAGCCCTGCACTGGCCCAGGCTTGGAGCACATGCAGCCAAACAACACCCAAAGTCACACTCACAGAATACTCACCACCAGCTTGCTGCTGATGCCCCTTCAGACGTGCATCCAGTTCAGGATGCGTCACAGCTAAAATGCGTGCCATTAGTGGTGTCATGCTGCGCCGCGCCAACCTGCCGGCCCGAGGGATCAGCCCCAGTGTCATCTTGGCCACGTTCCTGCTCAGCCGGCAGATGTCATCCCACCTCTTGTGACAGTGGGAGCGCCGTCGTTTGGAGACACCCAGTGCACGCACCTTGCATGCAATGGCCCTCCACACGGCCTTGCGCTGGTTGACTTTGAGCTGCAGACATGGGAGACAAGAGGGTGCAATAATCAGTGTAACCTACCACCATTTCACAGTGCAGGAGCATGACACTGACTCATACCAACTTCAGCCATAACTTTAGCAGAGACAACAAATCTGCGACATTCAAACATCATCATGTGTGAAACACACATTAATGCATGCAGGTATGAGGGTGGATGCAGTACATGCCTATCTCAAAGCCATGCAGGATGCCAGCAGAGAGCAAAATGTGTATGCTGACCACATCTACTGCAAGTTTCTGGGAATACCAAGACATGCAGGACATTACTACATATGTCACTGTGAATACTCACTGTGCCCAACACTGCGCAGCCCTCAAAGCACTTGCCCTTAAACTGCCACACTGTGTCATGGATGTCACATTGAGGGACATGACCTCACAAATGCAAACCCTCATCACAAGGCCTGTCGTGTGCAATCTACATCTCTGTAATGGCTCATTGATGGAGAGTCAAGAGGAAAAGCACAGATTTGACACACTGTACATTCAGTGTTGTGTCACTGTCTGATTGGGCAGTGAATGTGCAGGCCAGTTGGGGTCACACAGAGGTCCAACGTGGGGCATCTCATCTTTTACATGGAGGAACTATTTGGAAACACAAACAGTGCCAACACATGCGAGTATGTGCACATGCTGGTGGTGATGGAAGGGTCTGGGCACAAGAATTTGGAATGTACAGTGTCATAGGTGAATGACCAACAAGAGTGTCACCCTGGGGGACTGAGGTTCTGAGCATAGTGCAGAACTAGAGATGAGGCACATATTGAGTCAGAAACAATGCCCTCACTAACCTCTGGACAACAACACTAGCTAAGGCCACAGATGGGCCTGTGAAGGACGTCAGGGACACACACAGACATTCAGACTGAAAATCACTGTCCTGACTCCTGAATTGAAAAGGTGCAGCCTCACTGTATGTCTGACAAGACATTACATTTCCCTCACATCTGGATGTGCAGGCAGGGAAACGTGTTGAATAGGCTAAACACACCTTCCCCTGGAAACAGCATGCTAGGCAGTGCATGACCCAACCCCACACTCTCACGCACATACTGCAGCAGATCAACTTCATGTGTGCCCCCCTGCACTCTCACTCACACCCTGAGATACTTACCACGACATTTGGCGCACCATATAGCCTTGGATACTGGGTGAGCACCTCGTCCACCAGGACCTCCAGTTCCTCGGGGGTGAAGGGAGTGGCACGGATCTTCTCAGTCCTCGCCATCACTGTGGGCAGAAGACAGCGGCAGTTGGTGGTGAGGGGTGTCAGGCAGCAGTCCCTGGAGGCAGCAGCAGGTGAGGGGCCAGGCTGGAGCTACCGCGATTCCGGGCACATGCATTGCTATGAGTGACCGGGATCTGGGTGTCGGAGCATGCCAACTGCCATTAGCCATGTGTATATGCCTATCAATCCCGCTATGGTGTCTTGGGCCATGGCGGTGACACACCGCTGGTGCCAGGCGGTAGCTACGGCGAGGGTGCAGCATGACATTGTTGACTATGGGCGTGACAGTGTTGTTTGAGCACGTTTAAGGCACCAATGAACACATCGTGCTGTGTCAATGTCATGGGTCATATCTGTACTTCGAACAGTGGTCACTTACAAAATATCATGGCACTTGATGGAATTCAAATGGGCTATAGTTAGTAATGACAGCCTAAACTTCATATCTAACACCAAATGCCACACTGAAAGAACTAATGGGGCACATTACACCTACACAATTTCATATCTGAGCCCACATTTACACACATTTTTATATCTCACCCCCAAATTTATCCCCAATTTCATATCTGACCCCCACATTTAGCCCCAATTTCATATATGTCACCACATTTTAGCCCCATTTTCATATCTGACCCCCAAATTTAGCCCCAATTTCATATATGTCACCACATTTTAGCCCCAATTTCATATCTGACACCAAATAATTACCCCCAATTTCATATCTGATCCCAATATTTACACACATATCCATATCTCACACAATATGTCACTATACAGTACATGATTGTACAAACATTTCAGCATTATTTTCATTACTCACCACATATGTCACACTGTTGTCTGTTTGGTATCACCTATTACAGCCTTCATGTAATGTTATTGTTCGCAGTAGCAAATCCAACAGTATATGTCCACATGGACATGTGTGTGCTCTACATACTCAAGGATGTTAATTACATCACCGGCACACTTGGCATTCTGTACATCCTTATTATTTTTCACTTGTATCTCTGCCTTTGGGTATGTTTTGTCTCCATATCTGCCAAATGTTATCACCATTACTTGTGACATTGTGTCTGGTATGTGCTCATGTTGTTCGGCCTGTCATATGTGATTTTGTTACATGTATATTTCCACAGTTGTGAGTATGTTGATAGTGGATTTGATGTGTGTGGTGTGTTACGTTGGTACCCACCAAGGACAGGTTTGTTGCCTTGGATGATGGACTGTAGCCAAAAGTGGTGATGGTGCTCACTGACTGGTAAATTTGATATGGCATCTGTGAACAGTAGACGGTGTGCCACAATTGGCTGCACATTGATGTAATGCGTGTGCTTTCATTTGCAGTAATTGTGTGCAGTTTTGGCAGGGTGCACACGTAGGACACGTGTGCAGTGATATTAAACCAACACGAGTGGATAAGCCTGCTATGGCGTAGAAGCCTTTCTGGGGCACAAGCTGTTCCTGCGCAGTGTGGGTGAACTGATGGTGCTGTTGAATCAAGCTAATGATGGCATCCAAGACACGTGAGATATACCTTGATAGGGCTGGCTGTGACACTCATCCAACTCTGACTTTTGTTGTTTTGAAGGTACCAGAGGCCAACAAGTGATGCACAGCCAGCATCTTTGTCTACGGAGGGATGTTGATAGTCTGCTGTGTTGTTCCTGACAGCCTGTGTGGAATGTGGCTCAGGATGCTTTTGATGTTTGTCCTTTAGTACCTGTGTTGTGCGATGACATCCGCTGTTGTTATGTGTATGAGGCTGTTGTGTTTTTGTTATGTGCTCAGCATATTCATGCGCTGAGTTGTAGGTATACTGGTGTGGCTTTGTCCTGGTGGTGTTGTAGGTTGTTTTTGTGGCACTGTTGTGTCTCCAAGCAGCTGGATGATTAGCTCCATGGCAACTGTTGTACTTTAGTTGTGTGTTTGGGCAGTGCTACCTTGATACTGCATGTCATAGTGCAACTTAAGTGCAGATTAACGTTTGTCTGCAGTCCTTTTGGATCACGTACCTTTTCCACTTTTTGTGTGCCACATTGACAATCTGTCTGCTTGTTGATGATATTGTGCAGTGGTGTCATTGTGTCTTGATCCACGGCGACACAGAATCTGCAAATGCTTTTCATTATTAGTCATTGACTGACTTTGAATTGTGATTACCAGCATGTATGGCATGTGTACTGATGACAGTGGATATTAGCACAGGCTTGTGAATATGTATGTGAGTGTCTCTAAACTTGTGTGGATTTGCAGTGGCTCAAATTCCATAATGAGTCCTTCAGAACTAGACAAATTGTGTTGTTCATGTGTCCCCTGTCATGATTGCACAAGAATGTGTGGCAGGTACAGCAACCACTTGGAAGCCAGCTGTCACGATTTGCTCCCTGTGCTCTCGTACCCACCACCAGGGGGCGGCATAGTGGGACTTTTCAGTCTTCTAATAAGCTTCCAGACCCTCCCCTGCATGCATATCCTGACTTCCAGCCATTTGGACACTTATTGGGAATTGACATCCATTCCCAATCCATGCCGGGTTTTGTGAAAGCCAGCCTGCTTATATTTGAAGCCAGCCTACTCATGCCTGAAACTCCATTACCCAGAATTCCCTGCTCACTGCTTTGTCTCCACCCCTGCAGGCCAAGGATGGGTGGAGGAATTCAGCTCACCTGTGGCTGGCTGCTGCTAGCCTGCTCACACCTGATGCATGTGATTACTGTGAGCTCTTTTAAGCCCCAGCTCCCTTCAGCCCAGTGTTGGTCATTGTAGCTGTTTACCGGTGAAACCGATCCTTGTTTCCAGTGCTCCCTGAGCTTTTGCTATTGTTTCCAGTGTTTCCTGAGCTTTACTTATGCCTTGTTCCTAACCTGCTGCTGTTTTCCTTGTTCCTGAATTAGCACTGCCTGCAGTGCTACCCTGACCCCTGAGCCTTAGTATTCCTTGTTCCTGAACTGCAGCAGTTTCCCTTCTCCTGAATTAGCACTGCTTGCAGTGCTACCTTGTTTCCTGAGTTCCTGAGCTATAGCTATTCCTTGTACCTGAATTAGCACTGCCTGCAGTGCTCTTGTTTCCTGAGTTCCTGAGCTAGTTATTCTTTGCTCCTGGGCTTCAGCTATTTCTTGTTCCTGATTTGCATTGCTTGCAGTGCTCTCTTGACTCCTTGTTTCCTGAGCTGTAGCTAATTCCCTGCTCCTGAACCAGCACTGCCTGCAGGGCTACCTAGACTCCTGAGCTTTAGCTCAGTTCTTGTTCCTGCCCCAGCTCTGCCTTTCTATGCTACTTTGTTTTCTTGATTTCTTAACCTGCACTATTCTAGTATACCCTTGTAGCTTCCCCTTCTGTATATCCCTTTCCAGTCCCTGCCTTTCTTCCCAATTCATTGGTTCCAGTTCCTAGTTTGCTGTCTTTCTATTTCTGCTGTCTTGCTTCTGTTACCTTGTATGTTTGTTATCTGCTTTCTGCCAAGTGTGCCCAGTGATTTCCTTCCTTTCCTGTTAAGCACTCCTCCTTGCTAGCTCCTTGTCTATTGTGCTTGTGTTTAGTTCTACCCCCTTGCTGTTAC
Organism: Calotriton arnoldi; assembly: GCA_963921515.1. NCBI lineage: Eukaryota > Metazoa > Chordata > Amphibia > Caudata > Salamandridae > Calotriton > Calotriton arnoldi. Next base: position 845,374 of record CAWUFW010006479.1, read on the forward strand.
TGCCTTGCGTGTTCCTGTTTGATCGCCAGGATCCGTGGGCACAGCTGACTACCTAGGTGGTGTTTCTTGTTCACTGTGAGTATTGTCTTTGAGTTACATTTATAACATCACCATAGGTATAAGCTCCACAGACCCTGCCTTTGCATGCATATCCTACATGTGGGTATTTGCAGTCAGTATCTGTAACAGTAATTGTGGGTAAGAAACTTACTGAGCTTCAATCTTACCATGTGGAGCTCCTGAGTGCTTTACCCCACACTCCCCTTTATTGTTAATTTTGTTTCATATATATGTCTTGCACATTCGTCCTGGGTGTAGTTTTTCTGAAAGCTAAATTGCCTCATGCGTGCCCTTCCTTTCTGAGTCTTACCCATCTTGTTCACTTCTACAGGCTTCCCCTTTGGATCCCTTTTTCTCCTCTGACTCCCTGTATGATCCTGGGCAGCGCTGTACTCCTCTTTATGTGTACGTTTTCTACCCAGTTCCCAGTCCTTGCCCAAGTCCCTGACTGTGTTCCCCACATAGTCCCGGACAGTCCCTGACACCAGCAGTGTTTCTGTTTCACACATGTCCTGTATCATGTACTGTCAGGGCTGTTTACACAAGACTTTGAAATGTGACTATTAGCATTCACAGAAACAGTTTCCATGTTGGTTGTTCTCACTGTGCGAATACTGAACAAGTGTACTACAATGTTTTCTTTAGGTGTCACGACTTTTGACTTGCACTGTATGGTGCATTGTGATGCCAGTCAATGTTTGCGCTGTGTCAATCGAAAGCTACGGATTTGTGCACATCTCATGTTCTGTTGCAATGACGTGTCCCCTTTCATCTCACCTACGAGGCGATCTAATGTGTATCGTCCAGTCACCCTGCTGGCTAACATTGAGGATGATGACATAATACGCAGATTCCGTCTGGACCGCACAAACATCCAAGACCTGTGTGCCATGTTGGAGCCACACCTGCGGGCTGGCAGGACATACCCAACAGCATTGACAACTGAATCGAAGGTGATGGCGGCACTGCATTTCCTGGCTAGTGGGTCATTCCAGGAGACAGTGGGCATTGCAGGGGGGATGTCTCAGCCCACCTTCAGTATGGAGCTACGGGATTGCCTGTCGGCCATGATGCAATACAAAGACCGATACATAAGTTTTCCAAGGAGGGCGGCTTTGGCGGCTGTGAAGGCGGATTTTTATGCCCTTGGTCACATCCCTAATGTTGTAGGTGCTATTGACTGCACACATGTTGGCCTGGTTCCACCACAGGCACGGGAACACATATATAGGAATCGTAAACATTCACATTCCATCAATGTGCAGGTGGTGTGCCAGGCCGATATGATCATATCGCATGTCTGTACCAAGTTTCCCGGCTCTGCACATGATTCCTACATCCTGCACAACAGCATTGTGCCCCAGCTGATGGCCAATTTACTTCCGGAGCGGGCATGGATTGTGGGTGAGTGGGCAGAGTCAAGTTGTGTGCTGTGTGTGCCATGATGTCCTCTGCCACAGTTGTATCACTTAATCGGTATGTGTTTTTCACACCTAGGTGACTCTGCATATCCCAACAGACCTTGGTTGCTGAGCCCACTACGCAATCCTAGGACACCGTCTGAAGTCCGCTACAACAATGCCCATGGGAGAACACGTTGGGTGGTGGAGCGAACCTTTGGTCTCCTAAAATCGAGATTTCGCTGCCTGGACAGGACCGGAGGGGCACTCATGTACTCACCCAAAAAGGTGTGTCAGATAGTGGTAGCATGCTGCATGCTGCACAACCTGGCCTTACGGAAAGGAATCCCCATGATCCTGGACGATGATGACCACCCGAGGCCCCCACCTGCGATCCCACAAATGTCCAGTGACGAGGATAGTGGAGAGGAGGAAGGTGTCGACCAGCGTCAGCAGCTCATCAACCGCTACTTCACTTGATGGTGAGTGACAATGTACAACTGGTCCATTGTCTGTTGATGTAGTTGTTTGCGTGAAGGTCTATGTGATCTTTGTGACTGCATCCAGTCGTTGACTCAGTGCTGGCTGCCTATGTGTTGGATACAGGGTAGTTTGGCACAGCTACAGGATGTCTATGTTGGTACTGTTGCACATTGTAATGTGTGCATATTGGTGTACGTTGAGGACATGTGTTGTGTGATGGCTGTGATGCCACCACCTGACTAGTGACTTTTGTTCTGTTGTGTTTTGCTAGGTCCCTTCTACCTCTCCTTGCCTACAGAGGATCCATGCTACTGTGACATTGTAACCATGGTAAACATTGCACATACAGTGATAAACATGGAGCAGACTCAACTACATTGGTGCGTTGTAGTTGTTTATTTTCAATGGGTATATGTGAAAGGGAAGTGGATATTTACATAAGTGTGAATGGTGAATCTATGAGTTGGCAGTGATGGTAGATGAGACAATCAAGTAGGCACCACATTGATGTGGTGACACAGTCCAACAGACGGATGCCATTACCATGGCAGTGTGGGTAAGGACAGTGTACAGAGTCAATGGTTGGGTGAAGAGTGTTGCCATCATGGCTGGCTCTTTGACTGGCGTTTGGCAGGTGCTTTGCCCCGGGTGAGTCCCAAGTTTTTCTTTGGACGGCCCCTTCTTCTTTTGGCAGGGGGGGCATCGTCTGCTGGGCCAGTGGGGACTGAGGAGTCACCCCTCTCCGTGCCCGCAGGGGTGGATGATGAACTGTCTCCTGCGTGGCAACGGGGGGAGGTGGAGGTGTGATCTGTGGCACTGGCCTGTCCCTCTGTACCGCCACTAACTGGCCCATGAGGTCCACGATTTGTCCCATACGGTTGTCCATGGACCTCAGCAGACGTTGGAGCTCCAGGGCATCTTCATGGGCCTGGCCCATTTGTGCCTGTGTGCGTTCATAGGCACCCACAACTCTGATGATGTTAGCCAGGGCTTCGGTCACAGTGTCCTGTGGTGTTGGAGTCCCACTTGTCCTCCCACCTGCCCTGCTATCACTGACCTGTTGCCTCACCACTCTAGCCACACGCCTACTCTCCCTGCCCTCCACAGTTGATGGTGTGGGCTGGGCATCCTCTGGGGCAGGGCGAGTGTTGCAGGCAACAGTGGTGGTGGTGGTGGCACAGGTCGTTCCAGCAGGGGTCAGCGTTGATGTTCTCCTGATGGTGGGGGGCAGTGGGGTCATTTGACCGGTTGCGCCCTGGCACACCAGATGGGCCGGCTTGGAGCTCCTCGTCCAAAGAATCCAGGGACTCCGCATCAGAGTGTCCATGTTCCGGGGGAGGAGACTGGCTCTGCAGGTTGAGGTTGTCGTCCTCTGCAGTCAATTGTTGGTCACCTGTGGAACAGAGGGTACATAGTCATTGACTTACACCCATCTGGCTTGCTGTGTTTGATGTCTCTTATTTACATGTTATGCAACACACAGTTACGTATTTCATAAATTGTATGTCTGCACAGTGATGTTCGTCATGACATGATGTGGAGGTACATACATCTTTTTCCATGGTGTGACAAGTCATTGGATACCATGCCCCACGTGAAGCGCTTTGTATTAAACTGAAAGGTTGTCATCTGACAACTGGCTGCTATGCAACTTGATGTAATGCATCTTTGCTGATTACTCTTCCTGGCAAATGTTACATATGCACATGTACTAGACATTGTACCATTGTTTTCTCATGCATACCTTTGTAATGATCTGTGCTTGTATTTCATTGTTCAACAGACCATGCCTTTTTATTGTTACTATGGTCCTTCATGCTCAGCACCCATGGAATTTACAGATAGCATTCGGTGCAGTGCATATATGGTCCCTGATTTGCTTACACATGGGTTTAGTTGAGTCACAGTTCTGTTTCTGTCACATTTAAATACGCATAGCTGTCTGCATACTATCAAATGGTATTTAATTGGGGTGTATTTTGTTGTGATGTGAGGCCTTGTGTTGGCATTAGCTCAATGCTTTCGTTGAGGAATGGTGGGGTGCATGCACTGTCTGCTTACCTGTCCAGGTGTCATTTTTAGGTGGACTTTCTGACACGTGGTTCTGGGTGGGGGGAGTAGTCCATCCTGCTCAGCTGTGGGACAAGGGGGCCTGGTGGGAGTTGTAGTGCAGGCCTCCCTATTCCAAACACACCTCCCTGGAAAGATGGCTACCTACCTGTTAGGTGAGGGTGAAGAACACAATGGCTGCCACATGGTTCTGGGGGGAGGGGGTGCTCCATCCTGCTGAGTGATGGGGCAGGGTGTGCCTGGTGGGAGTTGTAGTGCAGGCCTCCCTATTCCAAACACACCTCCCTGGAAAGATGGCTACCTACCTGTTAGGTGAGGGTGAAGAACACAATGGCTGCCACATGGTTATGGGGGGGGAGTAGTCCATCCTGCTCAGCTGTGGGACAAGGGGGCCTGTTGGGAGTTGTAGAGCAGGCTTCCCTATTCCAAACACACCTCCCTGGAAAGATGGCTCCCTACCTGTTAGGTGAGGGTGAAGAACACAATGGCTGCCACATGGTTCTGGGGGAGGGAGTAGTCCATCCTGCTCAGCTGTGGGACAAGGGGGCCTGGTGGGAGTTGTAGTGCAGGCCTCCCGATTCCAAACACACCTCCCTGGAAAGATGGCTACCTACCTGTTAGGTGAGGGTGAAGAACACAATGGCTGCCACGTGGTTCTGGGGGGGGAGTAGTCCATCCTGCTCAGCTGTGGGACAAGGGGGCCTGGTGGGAGTTGTAGTGCAGGCCTCCCTATTCCAAACACACCTCCCTGGAAAGATGGCTACCTACCTGTTAGGTGAGGGTGAAGAACACAATGGCTGCCACATGGTTCTGGGGGGGGGGGAGTAGTCCATCCTGCTCAGCTGTGGGACAAGGGGGCCTGGTGGGAGTTGTAGTGCAGGCCTCCCTATTCCAAACACACCTCCCTGGAAAGATGGCTACCTACCTGTTAGGTGAGGGTGGGGAACACAATGGCTGCCACATGGTTCTGGGTGGGAGGGGGTGCTCCATCCTGCTGAGTGATGGGGCAGGGTGTGCCTGGTGGGAGTTATAGTGCTGCTTGCCTGGACACATACAACACAGTTGATGTTGTCTACCTTTGTGATGTTTCAGGTGGGGTGGATGTTACATCAGTGTGACCTGTTTTTGTTTTTGGGGAGCAGATGAGTGTACTTGTGCCTCAGGGATGTAGCTTTGTAGTTGTGCAAGACAGTACATGGCAGTTTCATGGTATCCATTAGTTGGTACTTACCAGCCTCCACTCCCCTGGGTATTCCTTCCAGACTCTCTGGATGTAGGATGGCAAGCACCTTCTCCTCCCACGCAGAGAATGGTTTTGGTGGAATGGGAGGGCCTCCACCAGTCGCATCAGCCAGCTGACGGTTCTTGGCCCTCTTCTTCTTGACAACACTCTTCAGGTCATGCCACCGCCTCATGATTTCGTACTTGTTGCGGGGCACATTCCCTACTGCATTGACCTTGTCCACCATCCTTACCCACATGTTTGTCCTTGTGGCTAATGGTGTCTGTTGGACCATGCTACTGAAGAGTTGTGGTTCTACTCTAATTATCTCATCTACCATTACTGTCAGCTCAGTGTCTGTGAATTTTGGCATTTGTGTGGTGCCATGATGTGTGCTGTGCAGATGTTTTGGGGTGTAGTTGTGAGGGTGGTGTGGGTGGTGTAGGTGGTGTGTGTGTGTGTGTGTTGTTGTGCTGGTGAGATGTGTGGTGTTTTGCCTATCCAATGTGCTGCAGGGTTTGGTTCCTTCAGGGCTGGAGTAGTGCAAAGGATTGTGGTCAGGGAAGGGGCTGGTTTTATGCTCAGCTATGTGGGTGTGTCAAGATGGTGTAATGCTGTCAGGTGTGCTGTGTGGGTTGTCCTGTGATTTGTATATTTGAATTTGCCATGGGGGTGTGTCAATGGGATGTTTCAGGTTATTTTGGGGGCAGGGCTATTTGCCTGTGTGCATTTGGTGGCCTTATTGTGTTTTTTTTTTCCTTGGCCGCCATTTTGTTGGCGGAGCATCCGCAGCGATGGCTATGCTGCAGGCCTTCCGCCGTATCTCACATTCATTACTGTTAGCGACCGCTGTGGACGGAAACAGTGGAACGTACCGCTGTGACATCGGGGATATCATAATATCATTGGCGGTCACTCCGCGTGCCTGGCGGTGGTTTTAGGTGTTTCCGCTATGATACTGACCGTCGCGGTTGGATTTTCACATTCTCCAACGTCTACGGGCGTTTTTTCGATGCCTCCTACCGCCGCGGTTGGAATATTTTGGCGGTTGATCATAATAGTGTCGGCGGTGTTTCCGCAGTGCCTGCGGACGGTAATTTTCCGCTACCATTGCGGTTGGATTTTTTTCCGTCCGCCATCGTGATGACCCTCTATATTCTGAAAATATTTACAGCCAATAAATACAATGTTATTTGCAAATAAAAAGCACAACACAATTAACACATACAATAATAAATAACGTAATTCAAAAAAATTATTTACTATTTTTAAATTTGTTATTACTTAAAGAACTTCCTAACCTATACCACTACAAACTACACAACACACCTAAAATGTATGTTTACATTTATAATATTTACACATTTTACATAATTAATTATCAATTAAAATATTAATAATAATTTACTACTAGTAAACTAATTATATTTTATTACCTTCCCTCCCTTTATCCCTTTATCCCTACATAAGCAACAATCCACACATAATATGTAAATAGAACAATCTTAATTACATAAGTTACATAATTAATTATCAATTAAACACGTTATAATAATAATTAACCAGTAATAAATCAATTGTATTTAATTAGCTTCCATTCCTTTACCCTTACAAACGCAACAACTCACATCTAATATGTAACTTAAACAATATCTTAATTACACAATATACATAATTAATTATCTTTAAATAATTATTATAAATTAACATTAATTATTCAAATCAATTTCCTATACACCCCATACCACACAAAAACCACAACACACACCAAAAAAAATAATAAATTACATAATTAATTATCAATTAAATAACTAATTATAATTTTAAATAATTATAATTCATTTACTTCCCACCCTTTACCCCTACAAAACCCAAAACTGCACTTGAAGCTTAACTTAAAAAAAATATATATATAAAATTAACATAAGTAATTATCAATTAAATAACTAATATCAATTAAAACTTAATTATGAATTAATTATCATTAATTTACTTCCCACCCTGTACAAAAACCTATTTAATTAAATTTAAAAATGACAAAAACTTGCAAACTATATTTAAAAAACTTTAACAATAATTATACAGATAATTTATAACATACACAATTAAAATATATACTAAAATATATAAAAATAATTTTAAAACAATATTATTATTAACAATATTTTTGTAAATGACATTCACAATATAGATATTTTTAACATCAATATTAACAACATAGACATTTTGTAAAAAATATGAATGATTTAGATATTTTTTAAATCGATATTACTTATCTTAAAACCGATATTCTTCTCAAATATATTCTTGCACACAATATTTCTGTATCATAATATTTCAAACTCAATATTTATGTATCTCGATATTTAATTTTCAATATTTTGTCTGAATACCCGAGGGAGAAATGGGCAAGGAGACGCCACTGGTGCCATGAAAGTGTGACTGTAACATGGGAAATAAGATTCAAATAGGAACTTTGTGGATCCATTCTGAGTACGCTGTCCGATTGGGAGAGTGGCTAATGTTTCTGTTATGTGTTATAAAATCAATGAAAGTTTATTTTTTATTTTTAAAAGACTGAACTGCACCTGCTGCACTTGTGGACCAGCAAAGAGAGGACTGTGCCTGTGGTTCCCAAATTGCGGAAACATCACCCCACAAGTTCCAGATAGAGAATTGACTCCAAGAGTCAGTTAGCTGACTCCCTGTCACAGGCACAGAGACATAAAAGCTGAGGAGCCTGCACCTTTGTGAGCCCAGCACCAAGAAACCTGACTGCTGCTGGTCACCGCAGTGCAACCTGGGAGACCGAGCCCATTGGACCCAGAAGAGTTGTTAGAGTGCTGTTTGGTCACTCAGCAAGGAAGTTGCCTCAATGTAATGAAACCGCTGGTTTTGCTGTAACTGGAGACCAATAGACTAGTGGCAACTGGTCTTTTGCTGGACCGCACCCGGACTTCATTAGACATCATCCCCTAAGGCCAAATTCACCCCCCAAGCTCGAGGACTGAAGGTAGACCACGGGAAGACTCTTGACACCGGGTCAGCATCCTCAGCATCCTCAGCATTTTTTAGCATCTTCAACTTCCTGCATCCCTTGCATCAGGGCCACTCCATTGACTTCTATGGTAGTTCAGCCATAGGACCTGGAACTGGACTGAAGATTGCTTAAGTCAAGAGGTAATTGTTCAACTGGACCTGACTGGTCTCCGTGACTAGCTCCCTGCCGGAGTTGATACCCTCAAGAGTTCCCTTATAGGGTTTTTCCACTCCCTTGTGGTGGCTTGTTGAGGCTAACCCTAAACCACGAATGCTGTTAATTTCACAGATTTATTGCATACAGTCCTTCTTAGAATTCTTGGATCATGGGAGTAAGCTCTTAGAGCTTTATTTGAGCAATGTGTGCAAGCATGTTTCAACTGTTTCAGGAAATCTCTTTTATATTGAAGGGATGAATTTGTCACAGTTTGGATAAATTTGAAATTGGTTAAATAACATAGCCACATAACTATCAACATCATTTTTACTGTTGCGCCTTTTGCTCAGACCGACTTTGGGTGGAATGTTTGTAACGCTTCTAGTCACTGTAGATGTCAATCTATTTAAGGCGGACTGTTGAAAAACTGTGCCTGCCTTCTTAAAATTCTCAGACTGGGGGTGAGGGGTAGGAGGTGAGGCTCTTAGCAATTTATTTGGGGAATGTGTGCAAGCATGCTTTAACTGTTTCATGATTTTTTTTATATCGCACGATGAATTTGTCATTGTTTGAATGAATTTGAAATAACAGAGCCACATAACTATCAACCTCTTTTTACTGTTGCCCCTTTGCTCAGACAAACTTTGGGCGGCATTTTTGTTAGCGGTATAGTCACTGTAAATGTCAGCCTATTTAAGGCAGACAGTTGAGGAACCGTGACTGCCTTCTTAGAAGTACCAGACTGGAGGGGCTAAGATCTTAGCACTTTATTTGGGTAATGTGTGCAAGCATGTTTTAATTGTTTCATGAAATCATTTTTATATTGCGGGATGAATTTGTCAGTTCGGTTTAATTTGAGTTTGATGAAATAGCATAGCCACATAACTTTCAACCTCATATTTTACATTTGGGTCCTTTGCTCAGACTGACTTTGGGCACCAATTTTGTTAGTGGTCTAGTCACTATAGTTGTTAGCCTATTTAAGGCAGACTTTTGGGCAACTGCACCTGCCTTCTTAAAATTCTCGGGCTGTGGATCTAAGCTCTTAGCACTTTATTTGAGCAACATGTCCAAGCATGTTTTTAACCATCTCTGTCTGTTCCCCGGGGCTATGCTTGCCCCAGGCTCAGTCTGCCACTGTAGCTCGGGGTCACCCAAGTGATGTAGGAATAGCAGAATAATTGTGCCTGTAGAGCCTATGGCTTCGGAGCTATAAGCTACGCATCCATCTCCATTGCTATCATGACCACCCCACCCCTGGTGCAATCCAGCCTTTGGTGCAGCCTTTCTTTGCCCGGTCTAGGAAACAACAGAGCAGTCTTTCTTCAGACTTCTCTCAAGTTCAGATGTGATCCGAGGTCTGGGTGCCAGGGGTGCCACTTTTATGCCATGTTACAAATCTAGGGGGATGTGGTGAATAACTAGCCAATGGGCTACCAGGTCCCCTCCCATCTGATGATGACTTTTTGGAAAATGTGGCATCTGGCTATCTTAGAATGCACTATTCTGCCCACTTCCAACATAGCAGAGCCTTTCCCTTGGTCTGTGGAGTTCCAACACAGAGATCTGGCTTCTTGGGGCTGCACTGACTTAAAAAAACTAGTTTGACAGCAGCTTTCCCTTCTGTGCCTGTGATGCCAGTCTGTCAGCTAAAACTAAAGAGCAGCCTCTTCCATGTGTGATGATCATTTGCCCATAAAAGGCGGCTTGCCTTTTGAAGTTCTCCTTTTGGGCTCACACCTACTCTGGCCATATTGCACAAAGTAGGGCACACCGGTCTCCTCAGCAGGTCCTTTGTTTTCCATCCAGGGAGTTGTTCACATCTTTCCCCAGGAGAGCAGAATGCTGTCTGTCACACAGACAGCAGCCTTGTGAAACTGTAATTGGTCACTGGAAACTTTGGACAACAAACTGACACAATATACAGTTGCCATTTCTTAAATAGCTACATTAAACTTGAGCAGGAAGTTTAGGTTTAATGTAACGATTTGTTTGACACCTTGAAGTACCATATTTAGTAGTCCCATTCAGGAGTTATCACTAGTTGAAAATTGAGTGACTGGTCGAGGGGGGTAAAACCCTACTCAAATAGCAACCACAAATTCTGTTAGGGTGAAGTCACAAGCAAGCTCCAAATTAAGCTATGCTTAACCCTCTACTAGCTTGGCAAAAAATTTGGTCAGGCTTAACTTAGAGGCAACATGCAAAGTATTTATGCAATACTTCAAACAGTAATAAAGTGAAAACACAGTACACCAATTTAGAAAAATAAATTATATTTTAATAAAGGGTTTGAGACCTAAACAACAAAAATCCAATCAGTAGAACCAGAGATATGCAATTTTAACATTTATAAGTATGTATAGGGCCTAAAAGCACAAAGCATCTCTCGCTGTTATCTGGTTGCGTTAGACAGGGTGAAAGTCATACGTTCAGGCCAACTGTGATGGAGTGTGAGCCGGATACAGGTGCCAGGTTAGTTCTGCTGAGTAACTTACCTTCTCAAAAGCCGGCACAAAAAGCCCAGTTCACAGTGAAGGGGGCCCAGAGGAGCAGGGAGAATAGCACGGAAGGTTGCCTTTGTAGCACTTAGAGCAGGCTGGGCATCACTGACGATCGTTTTTGTAGCACAAAGATCCTAACAGGCGTGGCGGATGGTTGATACTGAAGATTCACGTTGGTGGTCATTGCAGGCTGTCAATGCTGTAGCTCGAAGTGCGGCTCTTGCATGTCGAGGCGTCTTGGATGGTCACTGTGGCACAGAGAGTTGGGTTCACCGAAACTTCATGTTGGCGGGCGGTAAGATCTTGGCACAAACAGGCCCGTTCACGGTCGTGAAGAGTCCAAAACCTCGGGTTTCTCTTTTTCTTTGAGGAGGAGCTCCACTGATGCCACAGTAAGGGTCCAGGACCTGAATCTTAAGGGCACCCCCTGCAGATTGGTTTCTCATTCCAGCAAAGGCCAGCAGGGCTCAGGTCAGTCCGGGCAGTAGGTCAGTTACAAAGGACCCCTGGAGCTTCCTATGTCCCTGTAATTCAGCACAGGAGGTCAGTCAGCTGACTCTTGGAGTCACTTCAGCCTGGGATGAAGGGTGCAGGTCTAGTCTTCCTTCTCAGCAAGCAGCACAGCAGGCAGCAGAGCAGCTGAGTAGTGGGGCAGCAAGGTAGTAGTTCTTCTGGTAGCAAAGCAGCACAGTAGTCCTTCTCCTGTTGTATCCATAGGTCCGAAGAGTTGTATCTGAGGGTCCAATAACTATACTTGGTGGCAGCTTTAAAGTAGGAGAAGGTTCTGGAGATTTCCACCCCTGTGTTTGGAATTTCCTTCCTTGGCCCCAGCTTGTCTGGGGTTACAAAAGACTAGTGTCAAACCCTTTGTGAGCATGCTCAGACAGAGCCTTTGTGATGTGCAATTGTGGTAGGTCACAGTTCTTCTCCGTTGTCAAGTCAGAGATGGCTTATCCTGCCAACACCAATTCCCCCTTTGTTTAACTGTCTGAGAGCAATACAAAAAGACCAGCTGCCAGCTACACCTAGTCATGTGACCCAGGAGCAGGCTGCAGGCACCAAGTAGCTGGGACAAGAAAATCCCATCTTTCTAAAAGTGGCATTTTCAAAATTGTGACTTAAAATCCAGCTTTATCACTAAAGAGGCTTTTAAATTACAATTCTTTAGACACCAAACTTGAGGTACCTACCTGCTCCCAATTAAAAGGTATCATTTATTAAAGGTAATAAGGTAACCCAATGTTATCTTACGGGAGAGGCAGGCCTTGCAGCAGTGAACAAGGAATTTAAGAGTTTTTCACTACCAGGTCATATAAATGTTAAAAGTACTTGTCCACATTTATGAATTCACTGCTGCTTAGGGCCAATCCTAGGGGGTACTTATAGGCAGTGGTGGCTGGTGACATTTGAAAGTGGTGGGGCGTAAAATTATTGGCATACTGCACCGCAGCGAGCGAGCGTAGCGAGCGAGCCCGAACAACCTAAGGGGGGTTCGGGGGGGGTTCTCCCCCCGAGAAAATTCTGAAAAAGAGTGGACAAATGGTGCATTTTCAAGCAAATTTGAGAAAGCAGGATGGTTAATAAAGCAATTGTGAAAGTGCAGTTATTACATTAATAAAGAGATGTCATATAACATAGGTAGCTGCTTATTCAAGCTTTCTTTCACCCCATAGTCCAGCAGGGTCTTGATACAAGACAGATAAGAGAAAAAGCAGTGTGGTCCTCGACCAGGAAGACACTCATATTTCGTTGGTAAGAAGTCAAAGGATTGGTCAAATTGAAAACCTGAAATGCAATATGCAATCAAACAATTTGCAAGTACATCTCATCTATGTTCAACAAGCCATGTTTTACCCATGATTGGAATTGTGAATCACCAAATAAACTGAGCCACTGCAATCAAAAGCAGAGGGCCTCCTCAAAAGTATGCCCTTAAGAGAGTTCTCTCATCTCATGTCCTCTCTATATTTTCTCTGGAAGTTGAAAACTCATCACATTCTACTGCACAAACCTGAACCCTTCTGCATATTCCAACACCAGAACTCATTCTTGGCCATTTAGTTTGGAGCCGTTCATACCAGGAATACAGAAAATACCTTTAAATAGAGTAGAAGGTTTATGAATACAAGCACTTAGCAATTGTACATGTACTATGAATGAGAGCCAAAGGAAACAAAAGGAATAAAGAAGGAAGCAACACTCAAACACAACTCATGCTCCGGAACGCCATAAAATTCTCTATGTGGCAAGTTCATCACCTATAGCAGAACACAGTACATTTAATGTCTCCCTCAGTTTAGCATATTAAACAATAGCAAGTGGTAATTCTTGTGATATGTACTCATCACTGTAGACTATTGTAGAGTCACTATATAAATACAATTAATACAATATGTGGTGTTAGGTGTAGAAAATCTAGACTCACACCTGTCTATATTTTTTTTGATGTTTTATCCTTGATAATGTGCCCTATTGATACTCTGGGGACCATATTCAGTGTGCGCGCCCTGAAACCGCTCATAAACTCGAAAAGTAAATAGAAATGCCCCCTTCTCCTTCCATGTTTCACTACCCTTCCCTTCAGCTTGTCTGTGCACTGTCTCTCTCTCCCTGGCAGTCTCTCTCCTGCCCATGTCTCCCTCCTTGCCTCAGATCTGTGACTGTAGTATGATTCCAACTGTCTCCTCCCTCTATTCAAAGCCTCATGCTCATTCCTCTGCTCTCCCCTGTCACGGCCACCAGTCTGTCTGTGCCTGTCTCTTTCTCTGTCTTACTCTGCACTCAAGTTAATTCCTTGACTGACTGTCTCTTCCCTGCTCTTTCAGCTCTTATCTCTATTCCGCTGTCTCTTTCTCTGTCCAATTTCCTCTCTCATTTCTCTCTCGCTCGGTCTTGCAGCTTCTCGGTCACTCCCTCTGTTTCCCCTGTCACTGCCTCACTCCCGGTCTTTTCTGTGTCTCTTAGGTCTCTTCCAACTCCCTCCTCCTCTATTATCTCTCGCTCTCTTTGCTGCTTGTCTCTCTCCCGCATCTGCTCCGGCTGTTTTCTTATCCCTGTCGTTTCCTTAGTGCCCGTCTCTTCCAACAACTAGTGCAGCACGAGTCACATCAATCTATACCACAGTGTTTTATATTATTGGTAGAATGGTTTGTTACAAGAAGGTAGAACCTCCACTCTGAAACACATCCCATAATTGCTGGGAAAAGATTTGTCACAGAAAACAAAGTCAAGACCCTGCGCCAATATGGCAAGTTTCATAGGTGCGATCAAGCTGGATACTGCACAGCGTGTTGATCTCTTGATACACCTGCATCAATCTAATGTGCATACCCCTTCACAATCATCCATTGCAAACAAAATGTATACAGCAAGTGCTTTGAAGCACTCGGATTCGACAAGTAAAAAGGAGAGCTGTAGCAATACAGATGGCATCTATGGAATGCACCAACGAGTGAATGAATATTCACAATCTTGGAACATTTCTACACTTGGTTTTCCAAAAGAATGCCCCTTCTGCGGCACTACTGGACTTCTCCGCAAAGGAAACACATATACCAGGAGAGAAATATTGCCAGATCGCACCTGATGTTTAAATGCCAGAGGGCGGTGGATTAACTTGGCGCCTAGAACCCTTTACGAGGCACAACTGACACAATATGGTCGCAAACACAAAAGTTGTGGGCTTCTTCAACGTTACGATAGAGACATCTGTTCACACCCTCAGTAGGGCCATCTTTGTTTAACACACAGTATGGGTCCAGGCGCCTTTCAGAGACGATAAAGAACAGATGTGCTGTGCAAATCATTACATACAGCCGAGTCTATCACCAACATAAAAAAATAGCGACACATGGTGAGCATCATCTATCTGTTTGCTGCCCTCGGAATGTACATAGTAGAAGGCCTGCGAACATCTCTTGGTAGAGCATCTGTCCCTTCCCTCATACTGCAAAGGGAAGCAACCACCTGGCAATGTCGCATCACTGTGTACGCAAAGCAAAGCACAGAAAATAACAAGTCACAACCAAACCACTGTGCAAGTACACCCACACAAAATTAGCTGATTCTGACACAGCGCTACCTTGCCGAATGATTTCCATGCAGATTGGAGAAAGGAATCACCCAGTGCGCGAGAAGAAACAATTGTATGAAACCAAACGATGATAGCAGTGTGCGAGCGGCAGTAACAACCCCCTCCCCCCCAAAGAAAAATCATATTTCAACATTCTTCACTACTCAGATCCCTTACTTACGTAATTCACATTCACTATCTGAAAATGCTCTGCTGAATAGTAAAGAATGGAAAATGTGCACATTTTGTAAGAAACAATAATATGCTTAAATTTTTTTTCCATTTATTCACCTCCTTTGGGTAACATTCAAAGCAGCGGTGCCTCGCGTGCCCTGCTCGGTGTCCACCACTTCCGCTGCTTGCTGGAATAGGAAGAAAAGCTGCCAATGTCTAGATAATTGGGTCAAAGTTTCACCCTCCCTCCTAACTGAAACGGTCAAAGACAGCACACGAAGGCATGGACCAGCAGGGACAGCTGTGCAAAAAGTGCCTCTGTGATTATCAGAAACGGCCTGACAAGGTCTGAAATAATGGAAAGCAACCCAGATTTCCGCCCCTCTCTGTAAAGGTACTGACACCGAGCATGAAAATGCTCGCCCGAATAAAGCACAGACATCAAGAATCCATTTCAGGACAAACACAAACCTCTCCAATTTCAATCCTTGCAAAGAACAAAGAACATAAAATGAGCAGCCAAGGCCTATCAAAACTCGAAGACCGGAGGAACTGCAGACAAATCACAAGCAATAACCCCTAAATAACTCCCTGCTTTAAATAATGCTGGCTGAGTGGAGCCGGTGCGCGCCACAACAAAACGTGCTCAAAGCATGGGAGTAATCACGAAGAAATCGCTGCAGACAAAAGAGGGCCTTGTTTGAAAAGTAAAGGCAATGTTCAACAAAACAGCACTGATAGCAAGGACAACGGGAAGATATTGTGAAGCAGTTAAATGAGACTTTGCGTAAATACCATATTTTATTTCAATTGCCAGTGTGGCAGAAGCTTTTTAGCAACGGTATACGGTACATTACCGGCACTTTGCAGCAACAGCGAGTGCTACTTGAAACACTTGATTATACCATTATATGGAAGACGCCTCGACACTAACCTTCCGCTGCGTTACCCGTTTTCCGACGGCAAAGACGCCTGGCATATTTGAAAGTGGGTCAAACATTCGTCTTTTTTTGTTTTCTCATTTATACATTTCCTGCTGAGCGGCGGCGGCGGCAAACACAGTATATCTTTTCAATGCTTCGCCTTATGGTAATCAGTATGAGCTCGTTTTCAAACACATTTCATCACTTTCCTCTGAAAGAAGCACGCAGACGCGGCTCGCGGGGGGGGGGGTGTGCCGGGGGCCCGGGGGATTTTTTAAATAAAAAAAGAAAATCCTACCTGAGGAGGTCCGCCGTCCGCGCCGCCTCGAGTCCGACTCCGTTTGGCCCTACAGCCCCTCTCAGCCAATCCTGGGATTGGCTTAGGGCACGGTTACCTCTCGCCCGCCTGCCCATTAGGAGACCGAGGTTTGAGCCTTTGCTCAACCCTCGCTCTCCTAGTGGGCATGTGCAAGCCAGTGCACACACAAGTGCGCATGACTGGGCACAGCGCGAAAATTCGGTGCCCTTCCCCACTCATGCGCACTTGTGCTGCAGTGCTGCCTGCTGCCCCTGGTCCCTCTGACAATCATGTCAGTCAACATGACGCAGGACCGCCCACCCCCTTCAGACTCTGAAGGGGGTGGGCGGTCCGACGTCATGCTGACTGACATGATTGTCAGTTCTCCCTCGGCTCTTTGAACTTAAGTAAACTCAGTTTACTTAGGTTCAAAGACGCCGAGGGAGCTGCGGGCGGGGGGGCTACGCCCCAACGCCCCAATGGACGCACCACCCCTGCTTATAGGTATTAAAAAGGAAGATTTAGGCCTGGCAAAATGTTTATTTTGCCAGGTTGAAATAGCAGTTTAAACTGCACACCCAGCCTGCAATGGCAGGCCTGAAACATTTTGAAAGGCTACTTAAGCGGGTGGCACAATAAGTGCTGGCTACAGGACCACTAGTAGTGTTTAATTTACAGGGGCTGGGTACATGTAGAACCACTTTACCAAGGACTTACAAGTAAATTAAATGTGCCAGTTGGGTGCTAGCCAATTTCTCCATGTTTTAGGGAGTGATCACTAGCACTGGTCAGCAGTGCTAAAGTGCACAGAGTCCTAAGGCCAATAACAATGAGATCAGCAAAAAATGGAGGAGTAACACAAAATATTTTGGGGAAAACCACCCTAAGGTTGACAGGTCAAACAGCGCTGTTGAGTTGTCACCATGCACTCCATACTTGCCAATGGGGCTTCTAGTCTTTCTACGGTAAAAACGATAATGCAGGGTTTTTACTGTCAGAACATGTAAAGTTAGCCAAACACGTCCTTTTTTTAATATAATGGACTCTGCCTTTAGGACTCAGTTGGCCTGCCTTACGGGTGGTTTATAAATATTAAAAGGAAAGTTTGGGCTTTGCCATTTGTTTAAATGGCATAGTCGAGCTAGCACTTTAAAACTGCTCTGTCAGCCTGAAATGATGGTTGGGAGTCATGCTTTGCTTTGTTGTGGTGGCACAAAAAGTGCTGCAGTCCACGAGAGACTTTAACTAAAAGGCCATAGGTACCCCTCCTACCATATGCAAGAGACATTGAAGTAAGGGTAAATAGACATAATATCGAAAAAAAAATATCGAATGGACAAAATATCGAGTCCAAAATATAGAATGGACATAATATCGAATGGACACAATATAGTCGTTAAAATATCGAAATTAAGGTAAGTAATATCGATTGTTAAAATATCGAAGTACATAATATAGGCATTAAAAAATATTGAATTTTTAATAATATTGAATTTTTCTAAGTGTATTGTATGTTAGTATATGTGTTAAAAGTGTATATTAGTTGTTGTAATGTATGTTTAATTTTTTAGAAGCAATGAATTTTATGTTATTTAATTTTTGCGTAATTTAATTCCGTAGTGGGTAGTGGGTTTATAGGGGAATAGGGTGGGAAGTAATTTAATTGAAATTAAGTACATATTAATAAATATTAATTGGTATTGATAATTAATTAATTGTTAATTAATTATTAATTGGTAATTAAATTTTATTAATTGGTAAAAAAAGTTTTAATTGATTAATTGGTAATTATGTTAATTCTATTAATTAAATAGTTGTAGCGGGATGTGGGTTTATAGGGGAATAGGGTGGGAAGTAATTTAATTGAAATTAAGTACATATTAATTAATATTAATTGGTATTGATAATTAATTTATTGTTAATTAATTAATTGGTAAATACATTTTAATAATTGGTAATTATTTTTTTTTAATTGATTTATTGGTAATTATGTTATTTCTATTAATTAAATAGTTGTAGCGGGATGTGGGTTTATAGGGGAATGTGGGGGAAGTAATTTAATTGTAATTAGTTAATTATAGAAAATATATTTTTGTATTGATACTTAATTTACTGGTAATTAAATATTAATTGGTATTTATTTAACTATTTATACAAATCTGGTAATGATTATTAATTGGTTGTTAATGATTTATTAATAGGTAATTAATTTTAAATAATAATATGTATTGTATTTATAATAAATTAATTATTAAAGATTTTGTAATTGGTAATTAGTGTTATTAATAATATTTATTAGTATTGACAATTAATTATTTTTTAGTAAAATATTAAAATAGTACTTTCCCTACTGTTGCACTCACTGGAGTGGGAATAGTAATTTTAACCCTCCCGCTATCCTACCCTGTCCCTACTGTTGCACTCTCTGGAGTGGGAATAGTAATTTTAACCCTCCCGCTATCCAACTATTTCCCTACTGTTGCACTCTCTGGAGTGGGAATAGTAATTTTTACCCTCCCGCTATCCAACACTTTCCCTACTGTTGCACTCTCTGGAGTGGGAATAGTAATTTTTACCCCTACGCTATCCAACGCTTTCCCTACTGTTGCACTCTCTGGAGTGGGAATAGTAATTTTTACCCCTACGCTATTCAACGCTTTCCCTAATGTTGCACTCACTGGAGTGGGAATAGTAATTTTACCCCTACCCTATCCAACGCTTTCCCTACTGTTACACTCTCTGGAGTGGGAATAGTAATTTTTACCCCTACGCTATCCAACGGTTTCTCTACTGTTGCACTCACTGGAGTGGGAATAGTAAATTTTACTCCTATGCTATCCAACGCTTTCCCTACTGTTGCACTCACTGGAGTGGGAATAGTAATTTTTACCCTCCCGCTATCCAACGCTTTCCTACTGTTACACTCTCTGGAGTGGGAATAGTAATTTTTACCCCTACGCTATCCAACGGTTTCCCTACTGTTGCACTCACTGGAGTGGGAATAGTAAATTTTACCCCTATGCTATCCAACGCTTTCCCTACTGTTGCACTCACTGGAGTGGGAATAGTAATTTTTACCCTCCCGCTATCCAACGCATTCCCTACTGTTGCACTCTCTGGAGTGGGAATAGTCATTTTTACCTCTACGCTATCCAACGCTTTCCCTACTGTCGCACTCTTTGGAGTGGGAATAGTAAATTTTACCCTCCCGCTATCCTACGCTAAAAGTAGTGATTATTATTTTATATTATTATGTTAATATATGTATGTATTAAAAAATAAAAATGTATGTAGATTTTTTTTTAACTTAAAATAATTATTTATTAATTTTAAAGTATTTTAACTAATTTTAAGTATGTTTTACTTTATTTTATTTATTATTTCATTAATTTTACATTACTTTTAACAGATTTATAAAATTCGATATTTTGACTAACTATATTTTTAACGACGATATTTTGGATTCGATATTTTTGTACTTACCTGTTTGGAGATAGGGAGTCGATATTTTGACAGTCGATATTTTGTCCACGATATTTTGTCTGCTCAATATTTGTGCGATTGATATTTTGTCAGTGATCCGAAGTAAGTGAACGTATGCCAATTGTGGGCAAACCAATTAGACATACATCTTTAAAGGTATAATGCACTGGCACTGA
Organism: Calotriton arnoldi; assembly: GCA_963921515.1. Taxonomy (NCBI): domain Eukaryota; kingdom Metazoa; phylum Chordata; class Amphibia; order Caudata; family Salamandridae; genus Calotriton; species Calotriton arnoldi. The sequence continues at coordinate 865,435 of CAWUFW010006479.1, forward strand.
GGGATGGTTGGCATGTCTCAGTGCACTCTCAGAGTTGAAAAACCAACAGCTTCAGTCTAAACATTTGGGGTGATCATGAAAAAAGAAGCATTTTCTTAAGTAAAGCATTCTCTGCCTCTCATGTTCACACAGTGCTCTTGTTTATATATGAGGGTGACTATTCAATTTCATCACTACACTGATAACACATAGATCTCTTACATTTAATCACAAAGTGAGTTTGGTTAACCTAAGAAAAAGAGTCCATGAATCACATGTAGCTTTTTTCTATTTGCCAAATTCATTATTTATATAGGTGTGTGTGTGTGTGTGTGTGTGTGTGAGAGAGTGAGTGTGGGTGAGTATGTGTGTGTGTGTGTGTGTGTGAGTGTGTGTGTGTATATGTGTATATACATATATAGAGAGATAAAAGAGTAAGAAAGAGACAAAAAGAGAGAGGATCAAGAGAGGGGGAAAGAAAGAGAAAGGGAGATAGAAAAGAGGGAGAGATTAAAAAGAGAGAGTGATAGAGAGAGGGAGGTAGAAAAAGGAGAGGGAGAAGAATAGAGAGATAGGTGGAAGAAACATGGGAGTAGAAAGGAGAGAGAGTAGAGGAAGAAAGAGAAAAAGATCTGCAAACCTCTTAGACAGTCATCAGTGAATGGCAAATAGGACTTGAGATCATGAGAGTCCACAAAGCACAACACACAGGAAACAAAGGGCCATAACAGCTTTCCTGAGAGAACAAACTTTGATCCAGAGCAAAATGGTGGCTGAGCAGGAGATTAATGACAGCTGAAGGAAGAAGGCCGGAAGAGAGGAGTTGGAAGCATCAAAAAAATACTGTACAAAAATGAGGCTTCTTTTGACAAAATTGAACAATGCCGGGGGAGGCAGGAAAAAGAAGCTTCAGAGTAAAGAAGCTGTTTGAGCATTAATACTTACTTGCCTGCTAGAAAAACTCTGTATGGGAGGAAGAGTTACAAATGTCAGTAAAACGTTGGTCTGAGGTAAACTATTTATCTGCATTGTAAGGCCATAAAGCGTTAAGAAATTGTGAAGGTTGGGAAGAAGCGCATGAAAGACTCCCATAAACAGCAATGTGTTTATAATATCACTTCAAATGTTCTCCCTTTGACGATTTATTCAATTTTTGTTCAGATTGTATGTTATACCGCGAACAATTTCTCTTGGATAAAGGGTATATGAGATGTGATATATTTGGTCTCTGCAGGCTTTCACACTTCCAAACAAACCCATATATCAGGCATGGAAAATGTTAAATGAAATTCTGGTTTGGTGGGACTGCTGAGATAAGAGTTTGCCACTCAGGAGGCTCTTACTTCTGAAGCTACTGAGAATCATGTACACAGCATGTTTATAGTGCCTGCAAGTCTATTTTTGAGTCTCAGCAGTAGAGTTCTTTTATGTGTTAGTTTTAATTTTCCTAGTCTGCTGTGAGTATGATGTTTTAGTGATTCCTGCCTTCCACATTACCCCTTTTCAGGTATCTTGGGGAAGTCGATTCCACCATGACCATTGTGGACATTTCCATGTTGACTGGATTCTCCCCAGATATTGATGATCTTAGGAGGGTAAGTGTGAAGCCACAAACCTAAAGCAGGTTAAAAGGTATGATGCCAATCTACAGCACTTTGCAAGTGTCTCCCTTGTGTAGCTCAAATTTATGATGGAGTATATTGCATTTCCACTTCATTATAAGATTGTCCTTACACTAGCTGATGAGGTTGAAACAAAATCTCAGAGCACTGTCTCATATCATGATTGGCCAACATTGTTTTGCATTAAAGAAGGGGTTCTACCAAAAGAAGACAGGCAGACAGATCTCCCAGTTGATGTAGAAAAATGGGCTACCACTTTCAGACACATACATTTGTGTTTTTTTCTGATAAGTGAGTTAGGTGTAAAGAATCCACATTGTATGTTACATGCTCTATGATTAGAGGTGTTTTGTACAAGAGGGACTTGAGGCAAGTAATTAGGTGAGTCCAAGAGGATTTGAACTGTTACATTGTTTGTGATCTTGCTGTCTTATGTCTAGCTTTCAGAGCCAGTGGACAGATACATTTCCAAGTATGAAATAAACAAAGATCTGTCAGATAAAGGAAACCTAATCATTTATTTGGACAAGGTAAGGATCGCTACACTTGTGTTGAATTGAACAATTAATTTGTTCCTTACCTTCTCTAATATGAGTATTTTCTGTTTTCCCTTTAGGTTTCACACAAGGAAAATGACTGTTTTTCATTTAAAGCCAACCAATATTTCAAAGTTGGTCTGATCCAGCCAGCAGTTGTCACCGTGTATGAATATTATGCACTAGGTAACCAAAATGAAACCTCTTTTTATAATATTAGTAAATGTATAGGATGATGGAGGGAAAAGCAATTTGATTTATAGCAGTCAGCTCCCTAGCCTATTGAGCACTCTTAAATTTGGGGTCAAACTAAAGGACCTCCAATTGCTGGCACGTCTATGATTAGAAATGGGTTGTCACAATTCTTGGATTGGAAAAGTCAGGAATCTACTCCCAAGGGATGCCGTAGATTGTTTCCTTTTAGATCCACAACAAATGCCATAGGCAAAAATATTTGTCTCAGAGGAGAAACATCTTCTGCTAAACCACTATGAATGTGAGGATGTTTCCTTCCCTTTCCTACACTAGAGCAACATTTACTTCTACTTTTCACAAAAGTAAATTTGTTAAGTGTCTAAGGTTGTAAAGGCATATGCAAAATGTTTGTGAGCACTCCTAAACTTACCAGTTACTTTACTTCACTAGCATCGTAGGGCTCTTAAGCAAAAAATGTCTTAGTGTGGACCATAGGTCATGTGAGGTGTAGAAACATTTAGAAATTTCATACAGGACTGCTGCCACTTAAAGACTGGGGAGGTAGGAAAAAGAGTGAACATGTTATGCTGATGTTAACTGTAATTTCATGAAAGTTGGTGTTGTAACATTATAATGTAAACTGCAATGTTTCCCTTTTAAAAAAAAAAAAATAAGTGTTTAGCAAAATTAGACATAAACGTTTCATTATATGCACTCTTTAAAAAGTATTGATATTTATATAGGATAAATTGTAAAATGCAGACCGCTATGTCTGCTCAGTCCCTCGGTTATTATCGATAGGTTTCCTACATTCAAAAGCATACCTAGTTTTCCTGTTACCTTCTTCCTTATCCCACATGTGAGAAAGTCATCGTTTATGACTGGTCACTTCCATTTTTTTCTGACTGATACTGGTGGTAACTGACTCTGACTGGGCTCTCTGCTATAATAACCAGGCACAGGGCAAGTGCTCTGATGAAAAAAGTATATGGTAATTAGGTATAATTGTAGCTGTGTTCCTGTGTCTGGCTGGGAAGGGTTCAGCCCAGGATTCACCTGCCATCGGTGGACCTCAAAAGAAAAGATACGGAGTATGCATTCATTCAACTAAATGTTGTCATGTCATCCAAGTTAAAGAAAGGACAAGGATTGCTGCGCTCCATTAGAGGGAGAATGCAGAAGCTAGAGACAGAATTAGCGGACCTGGAGCGACAATTGCTTGTGGAGTCTGCTCCTGACATACCAGCACAAATTAAAACTAAGATAGATGAATATAACGACGAGGCCCAAACGGAAGTAGTACATTTGGGGAAATATGCAACTGAAAAAATTTACGGGGAGGCTGAGAGACCAGGCGCCACATTGGCAGCACTTACCCGACCAGTCGGGGGGTCGAATGAGGTGTTAGAGCTGAGTGATGAGAATGGTACAGTACTAAACGGGGCTGCCCAGATAGCAGACAGATTTCACTCTTACTATACGGAGCCTCTACACCTCGCGCACGTTCGACTCGGATGAGTCGGATGAAGAATATTAATCATACATAGCCATGAAGTGGCTTTCAAATGCACACAGGGAACACTTGATGGCGCCGTTGCGCCCCACTGAAATAACCGCGGCGTTGAGCGCAATGTCCAATCACAAAGCCCTGGGGTCAGATAATAATAATAAAATATTAAGCAAGCTTGTAAAGTGCCTGGTTACACCCACTGGTGTGTCCCCGTGCTGCGGCAGAGAACTCGTCAAGTGTCCAGGGGCAGGACCCAGGTAAGTGGGCCTTATACACGGAAGAGACAGGTTTTCAGTTGCCTCCGGAAGAGTGACCCTGATGGTTCAGCACGTAGGAAGAGAGGGAGTGTATTCCAGTGCTTAGCGGCCAGATATCTGAAGGAGCGGGCTCCCATTCTCGCTCTTTTAACTTTAGGGATCTTGACCAAGTAGGTCCCAGTTGATCTCAGATGACGAGTAGGAGTGTAGGGGGTGAGTAGATTGTGTAAGTAGCTAGGGCCTTTCCCCTGCAAGATGCGGTGGCTAATACACAAGGTTTTGAAGAGTATTCTCTTCTTAAGTGGTAGCCAATGTAGGGCCGAGAGAGCTTTCCTAGTGGAGGCTCTCCTGGGAAGCATCAGAACAAGGCGAGCAGCTGCGTTCTGAATGCATTGAAGCCTGAGCAGGCATTTGTTAGTTGCTCCTAGGTATAGAGCATTTCCGTAGTCCAGGCGGGATGTAACCAACGCATGGACTAGGGTTTTCCTTGCTGAGATGGGGAGCACATCAGAGTTTTCCGTAGTACTCTCAACACTCCGAAGCACTTCCCGCCACCTTTTTGGTGTGAGCTTCAAAGGAGAGATTGGAGTCTAGCCATACGCTTAAGTTTTTAACTTGATTACTTGGGGTGGGGGTGGGGCCCAATAATTGTGGCCACCACGCCGATGTCCAGATAGAGGGAGATTTTCCCACCACTAGAAACTCTGTTTTGCTACCAATTAATTTTAGGCAGTTGTTTGTCATCCAAGAGGATAGGTCCTGTAGGCACGTAGCGAAATTTGAGGCTGCTGCCTCGGCGGATTGTGACAGTGAGACCACCAATTGCGTGTCGTCTGCATATGACACGACAGTGATACTGTGCCTTTCTATAATCTCTGCTAATGGGGCAATGTATAGATTAAAAAGAGTGGGGCTCAAAATGGAGCCTTGAGGGACCCCTTGGGATAGCGCAATACTTTTGGAGTAATGTGGTCGTTGGGCCACCTGAAAGCTCCGGTCCTGCAGGAAGGCAGCCATCCAGTTTAGTGCCATTTTGTCCAACTCGCCTTCCCTGAGACGCTGTAAAAGCTGCTTATGAGACACAGTGTCAAAGGCCGCACTGAGGTCCAAAAGGATCAGTGCTACCATCACTTGCAAGTCTGCGTATTGTCTCTGTTGTCAAGAGCAGCACAGACTCTGTGGAGTACGTAGCCCTAAAGCCCAATTGTGAGGGGTGAAGTAGGCAACATTGGTTAATATGGGCAGTTAGTTGAGTATTAACCACTTTTTCGGCAATTTTGGCAAAGTAGGGCAAGAGTGAGACAGGGCGTAAGTTCTCCAGCTGATTCGAGTTGGCACCCGGCTTCTTTTTTATGGGGAGGACAACTGCTTGTCTCCACCGCTTTGGGACCATGCCAGCAGCGAAGGAAAGTTCAAGGAGCTGCCTGATGTAGGGTATTAGGATCTCCATGCCATCTCTCATAATTTTAGGTGTCGTGGGGTCTCTGGGAGAGCCGGATTTAATACTCAAGGCTATGCCTCTGAGGTCTTCACATGAGGGAGGATCAAATCTGGAGAGGCGGTTTGCCTCCTCCATGATTGTTCCCTCCGGCTGACAGGAGATCCCCTTGCGTGCCTCATCCGGAAAGGTAGTATAGATTTTTGCTACTTTCTCCGCAAAGAAATCCGCCATTTGGTTACAAGATTCCACTGAGCTGGCAGTAGGAGGCACAGTTCGTGCTAGTGAGGATATGTCTTTAAAAATGGTAAATAGTTCTTTGGAGGAGCTCATAGCCTGCTCTATTCTGTCCCTATAGTAGATAGCAAGAGTCCTCCTTATCAGGGAGTGGCAGTGTTTTAGAACTATCTTGTATTCGACCTTCCTGTGCTCTGAAAAATCTTTCCTCCATAAGCGTTCCAGGCGCTCACTGTAGCGTTTTATAAAGCCTACCAGGATAAGCTGGTTCCACATTTGGTAAATCTATTCGAGGAAATGGCCATAGATGGCATCATGCCTCCTAGCATGAGAGAGGCCACTCTGATCACTCTGTTCAAGAAAGACAAGCCCCCACAACAATGCTCTTCGTACCGACCACTTTCGCTGCTTAATATGGATACCAAAATATTTGCCAAAATATTAGCGAACCGACTCAGCCCTTTGCTTCCTATAGTGGTGGATCCTGAGCAGACTGGTTTTGTACCTACTCGGTCACAAACAAATAACCTACTAACTCTCTTTGGCGCAATGGTCAGTATCGATCCGGAGTCCAATGCCGTAGCAATTTTTCTTGATGCCGAGGAGGCTTTCGACTCCGTCGAGTGGCGATTTCTGAGAGCTCTGCTGTGACGCATGGGGGTGGGGGAGATATTCATTAAGTTAGTGGATGTTCTTTATGAGCAACCCACAGCGCAGGTACGCGTGAACGGACTTCTTTCAGAACCTATACACATCACACGAGGCAAGGGTGCCCCCTCTCCCCCCTATTGTAAGCGCTAACGGCGGAGCCACTGGTGTGCGCATTGCGCAAGTACCACGGTCACCGCGGAATAAACCTCCCGCAATATAATCTGATAATTACTGCTTACGCAGACGATACGCTCCTTTGGGTAAACGAACCTGCAAAGAATCTAATGCCAATACTTCAGGAGGTGGTGCGCTTTGGACGGCATTCGGGCTTACGCATTAACTGGAGCAAGTCCATCGCGTTTCCGTTTACCCCTTCTACTCTCCCAGTGATGGTCACTTATCCCATCGAGTGGACTTCAGAACCGACTCGCTATCTTGGGGTGCAAATACATACCGACCCAGACATTGTTATCTGTGAAAATTCCGGGTGGGCGATACAGAAACCTACCGAATCTTTTGAGAAATGGATCAGACTACCTCTGTCCTTACTGGGTCGAGTATCGCTCCTGAAAATGATTGTATTACCACAGTTTCTGTTCCTATTTGTTAATATACCTATATTATTACCAAATTATTTCTGTCGCACGCTGCGATCCCTCCTGATTTGGCTTGTATGGGCTGGGAAACACCCATGGGTAAAGTGGGATATATTAATCAAGCCATATTCCACAGGGGGACTTAACGCCCCTGATTTCGAATTATACTACTGTGCCGCACAGCAGATGCATGCATATCAGTGGCTACATGGGACCAAGACAATCCACAATGGTTCATCGAAAGGGAGGCTGTGTACCCCTTGTCATTGCCACAGTTTTCGTTCACAGAGCCATGTAGACGCTTTCATGTAATTGACCCAGTTGGGTGTACTAGGAATCTACTCTGGAGGGCCGCTGGCAAGCAAGGTATGACTCTGCTCTACTCTCCTAAACTACCACTCGAGTTGGTCAACTGGTTACCAATGGGGAAGGAGAGAGAATTCCTCTCAGCAATGCGCTTGCTAGGAATCAACACTGCTGGTGACTTCTTTCAAGACGGGGTGGTCAAGCAGTGGGATAAGCTACAATCAGACATATTGGACGCCCCCATGCTTGCAAAATCTCATTACTTACGCGCGCGTCATGCACTCCGTGCCGTATTAGGAGAGTATATGGGGGAACCGCAGGAATATACACCTCTAACTTATTTACTACGCGCCAAATTCCCACATCACATGATGTCGATTTTGTACACCCTCTCCAACACAGCGACCAGGCCCTTAAACACGAAAGCATTACATGAGTGGCGTGCGGAATTACAGATAGATATTACAGATGAACAATGGTCATACTGCTGCACAAGCACGAAATCCTTCTCACAAAATGGCAAACATTGCTTAATACACTTTAAGTTTTTGCAAAGAGTTTATTACACCCCAGCTCGCTTGTATAGGTATAGCCTCAGAGAGGATGATAGATGCGCGAGGTGCGGGGTATCAGATGCAAATTTCACACATCTCGCCTGGAGCTGCCCTGGAATGCATAGGTTCTGGGAGGCAGTGCATATTGCCCTACAAGACATGGCAGGGGTGGGTTTGAAGTTGACCCCTTTGGAGGCCTTGTTAGGCTATACTAAAGGGTATCCCAAGGCCATGAGGAGGCTGTTATCCCTGGGTATTTTGGTAGCTAAGCACAGGATCGCATTGCGATGGATGAGGCCCATGCCCACATTAAAGGATTGGTGTGCAGATTTAACATATTGCAGAATACACTCTGAAAATGTCAATGCTCTTAAGCCTGCACGTAGCAAACCAAAGAACATCTGGGATCCGTAAAGGGCATATTTGGCAAAACAGGCTGCAGCAACTGAATCAGAGGAAGAACAGAATAGGGTCGGGGATTGGTTGATTTAACGATACATAGATAACAGAACCTTAATATGTCCAGAGTCTGCTGCACCTTGTAATCATGACGAGCTGGGTGGTATCTGACATGTGACGTTGTGACAACTGGTTGGTAAATAGCAATGCATTTGAATTAATGTGCAAAGGTTGTACCCCCATAGCTCACGAGGCAGAATGCTGTACCAATCAGGCTGTTAATGTCACAATGGGTTTTTCTTTGTCCTTGCTGCTGCTGTACTTAATGTAATGATTATTGAAAATAATGTTTGTATGCAAAATTAAAATAAAGAAAAAAAGAAAGGACAAGGAAGCCAGGAGGTGTGTCCCAGCAGGAGTGAAGGAAGCAGAGGAAACAAGATACCAGGCACAAAAGGATGCCATCAAAGATGCCAGCCACAAATCAAAGAGGAACCAAATCAGAAGCAGTGAAGAGAGGCGGGAGGTCTACGAACCTGTAGCGCATCATCGAGACAAGGAGGCAGGTCAGGAGGGCTCACTTCCTGGAGTTCCAGACCAGCCACAGCCCATGGTAGGGTCGTAGCTTCCCAGAGTTTCCAAATCACAGCATGTCGGCTAAACAGGTTTTCAATCCTTGACTTTCCAAATCATAACCACAGGTTGAATTAATCCTATTGAAGCTCGAAACAAAAAGTACAAATCATGGAGCCCGTTTGCAGTCCAAGGAGGGGCGGACCACAAGCCCCAGCATGTCCTTTCGGCAGCCGCCACTGCCGCTAACGCTTTCCGCGCCCGGAGGCGCATTTAAAAGCCAGCTTGGGCCCCCGCAGCGCGGGACGCTCCTGGGCGTGTGCCCGGGCCAAGAGCGGGCCCGTCTGTGCCCGTCAGAGCCAGGAAGAGGCAGGGCAGGGCCACATCCCTTGGTTTCTTTCCGTCAGTGCATGGTGTGGACCCACAGCTCGTCTGTCTGCTATCCCGTAGAACTCTCCACTCAAAAGGTACTGTTACAGTGGCGCCGAACTCGCTGTTGCCTAACTGTTGACTAACTGTCCCTCATATAAGCACTGCTCCCATCCTTTTGCCTTCATGGACTGAGTGGAAATACCGCCTCTATTGGAACTATAGGGGAATTTGTGGAGGGAGGGCACGTGTACTTTGGGGGCCATTGAGATCCATCGCTGACACTGAGTGGAGTGGACATACACAAGAAGCTTTTGTACATTCTGCTTCCCTATTAAGGGGCTAAAGGGCCGTGGGCAAAAGGAAGGGCCAAGACAAAGTCCAGGGTGCACCCCGCTCCAAAAAGAGGGGCACTGGTGCTATCTACCACGAGTCAATGGATAGGATAGAGACCCTTCTCTCTGAATGCCACAAGATAATTAGCTTAGAAACTTCCTTGCCCCCCGCCCAATTAGTAAACCCCACCAGTTTTGACAACAACCTTGGACCCGTACAGGAACCCCTTCCCGTGCCTCCTCTAGAAAAAAATCAGGCCATACAAATCCCCTCAATGTTTAAGAACTCTCAAAAAGGGAAGAGGCCCAGAAGTAGTACCTCTGACCCCATGCCACAACTAAATACATCGCCACCATCTAGTGACGCGCAGGACCCCAATGATGAGGTACACGTACCCCAAATAGAGTACCATAATAGATTTGAGGTTCTCTCAGCAAGGGACAATAGAGAAAAGGTGGGCGGGGTGGTTGACCAAGGCGATGGTAAAATTTCGCTGGTTGGCTTACTGCAGGCTCAAAAAACCACTATTAAGTCTCTGAGAGAAGAGATAGCTGTCCTAAGGAAGGAGGTTAAAGATCTAGCAGGGGGGCAAGACTGATAAAGCAAATATTCGAGAGGCTGACACTGATTCTTCGCCCTCAGTTTGTAAAAACCCATCACTCCCAGGCACCGGACCCACAGAGGTGGAAAGAGGTAGGTCTACCCACCCTGGTCCAAACATGATCCATTATGACCCCTGGCCTAGGCTTATTCCAAATCACCCTACCTGCCAGAAAAAGGGTTTGCCTAGTAATGATTTTGGCTAGTAATATGCATCTAAACAGGCCGATGGCCCCCAACGGTTACCCCAGAGAAAGGGGGAGGTGAGGGTGGCACTGGAGAGCATAACCCCATCCCCAGAAAGGCGATCTAGTATGTCTGGGTCCGGGGGGTTACTAGGGAAGGGTAAAATAGTGGACAGAATCTGTATGGGATCTCAACAGCAGCCCAATAACCATGTAATATATTTAACTGAAGTACCCAGATTGCCAAAGGGAGGTTACGAAGACTGTGAATCACTTAGAAACAAGGTCACCCACTGGTTTAGGGACATCCGGAACTGCTACTCAATCATAAGGGATGATATCAAAAATGTTAAACGGGTAGCGGTCCCGGGGTCTACAAAGGATATGGTGATAGTCTTGTTTTTTTGTTTGGCCCCTGTTGATGGTCTAATGTCAATTGACTCCTGTACTATCCCCACTGTTAACACCTCTATTACGATTAGATATAGACCCCCGGCAGAAATGGATAAAGAGCATTTAATGATTCCCGGGTCTGCACTGAGTGGGGAGCCCCGAACTAAAATAAGTGGTCTAGGTGCACAGGTATGACTACAGAGAGGAGGATCGCTGCACCTAGACGAATGTGCAATCCTCTCTGGCTAAATTCGGGAAGGGTCTATAGAACAAGCAGTCGTAGGAATGGGGGTGCCTGCTATAAAAGGAGGGAAGTAGTGTGCATCAGAATGTGGACCGAGGAGGAGAGGGGATTCACGGTCTCCCCAGTGTTGAGCTAGGGGAGACCGCTGAGAGCATTACCAACTGTAGCCCTACAGTTCCTCACCCAAGTCAACTAAGAATTTTGGTTTGGAATGTGGCAGGGATTTCTAAACTTTTAGCTGATCCCGATTGGGGCTCCTTTGTGGACTCACATGATATAAAAATCTTTCAAGAAAATGGAGTTTGCATACCCCCGATAGGAGTGGGTTCTCTACTTATGGCCTTAATGCCACCAGGAAAGAGAAGGGGAGGCCATCGGGAGGCCTGGCAATTTGGGTCAGAAACGCTCTTGGCCTAAAAATAAAATTGGTCCATATAGATTCCCCTGATATATTAGCTATAGACCTAAAACATGTGATGATCTAAAAACCAGGATCTATAATGTCTATAACAGGGTCGACCGGGGCTCTGAAGATACTAATACTATCAAAATCCTAGACCATGTACTATCTGAATCTACTGATGGCACGCCAGCCCTGGTAGCAGGGGACCTAAATTGTACTTTTGAAACCTTAGCTATGATCCCTAGAGAACTGACTGAGGATTGGGATAAAGTCTGGCAGGTCCCTCAGCTAGATCTCCCCCCAGTTAGGTGGACAAAAAGAGGTAGTCAGGTGCTGGCCCTCTCATTACAGCACGACTTGAGAGCCACAAACGGGAGAACAAAATCAGACCAAAAAGGGGAGCTAACCTTTAATAGACCTGGCCATGCCAGCAGGATTGATTACTGCCTGGTTGCACTTAGTCTTTGGCCACTACTTCATGATATGGTAGTGGTCAATCGCTTAGATAGCGATCATAATGCCCTGACCCTGTCCCTAACGAATTTGGATGACAATTCTACTGAAAGAGTCAGGAAAAGAAGGATCTGGGAGAATTGTCCATTACGAACAACATAAGAAAGATTAGATGGGACTGGGTGGAGAAACATCCCGAGGCCCTGGAACTAGTGAAATACATTGTACGCCAGAATGTGGAAGAGTTGTCCAATCGCCCTAAAGATATGATAATTGAGAAGCTGTCTACTAGGCACAAATCCACATTTAACGAAATTAGGGATCTATTGGCTAAACCGTGTAGAGAGCAGAAACTGGAGCACAGACGGACCCAGGCAGTATGGTACAACCAGGACTGCAGGAACGCTAAGGCTGACCTTGTACGGGCAGCAAAATCCAACGCTCACCCTGACCTAGTGTTATGTAGAAGGAACTATAAGAAAGCTCTTCAGTTAGCTAGGAAGAGATGGGAAGACTCTCTTTGGTCCACACTTCAAAAGGCATCTCTAGCCAAGGATTCCAAATCCTTTTGGAAACAAGCGGCCTATTGGCTCGATGGTAGGGAGCCGAAATTGGAGTTTAAAGTCCAGACAGAGGAGTGGGTGACCCATTTTGGGGGGCTTTACGCACCAGGTGGCAGCGAGTTGGAGGTTCCCCTAGAAGATTGGGGGGAAAACCAGAATGAAGCTGTGGAGGACCTTGTGTTCTCCTACGCCGTGGTCCCCCGCACCAGAAAGACCAGATCGGGAGGCCGCTCCTTCTCCTGCCTCGCGACCAAAGCATGGAACGTCCTTCCGCTCCACCTCAGACAGACAACATCGCTCCCCATCTTCGCAAGAAACCTCAAAACCTGGCTCTTCGACAGACCCCCTCCTTGATGGAATGGAACCTGCACCCCCCACCCCTAGCGCCTTGAGACCCTTACGGGTGAGTAGTCGTGCTTTAACAAACCCCTGATTGATTGATGGAAGAAACCCGGTGGCAATCTGCTCTAGTATCGCAGCCAGAGCCCCCGGCCCGACCGAATCCCATACGATCTGTAAAAAGAGGATTTAATTGTCTGGGTCCCTTACATCAATATGATTACAAATCCTATTACAGCAGGCATGGATATCCCTCCATCGTGGAATATAGAGAGATTATCCCAATTTTTAAGAAATGTGACAGAGCCAACCCGGCCTGCTATAGGCCTATAAGCCTAATCGACTCACTGCAGAAACTTTTCTGCAAGCAGGTTTTGTGACGAGTCCAGGATTGGATCTCAGAGCATCATATTTTGAGCGATTTTCAAGCAGGCTTTCGTGCGAACATTAGCACATTGGATCAGGTCTTCCGCTTCCTGTGTATCTACTGGAGGGAGGTTAGTATTAGAGGGGGCAAACTATATGTTGCATTTGTGGACCTACGCACTGCATTTGATCTGGTACCGAGAACAAAGCTTTGGAGGGTGTTGGCCGAAATGGGTTTACCCCGTAATTTATTAGAAATTTTAATTCGTCTGCACTCTTCAAACACTGCACAAGTTAGGTGGGGGGATAACAATCAACTCACTGAGCAATTCCCTGTCAAATGTGGAGTGAGACAAGGGTGCGTCCTAGCGCCCACGCTATTCTCCCTTTTTATTAATGGCGTGATTGATTATTTAGACAGGGATGGATGCAACGCCCCAAAGGTGGGGGAGCGAAGAGTACCAGCCCTACTCTTCGCGGATCATACCCTATTAATTTCTAAATCCCCCCCTTGGTTTGCAACAATTGTTGAATAATTTTATTGAATTCTGCAAGGAGCACGGCCTGGTACTAAACGAGGCAAAAGCGAAATATATGATTTTCTCGAAGGGTAATTCTAAGCCATCCAAACGGCAAATGCACGTAGGAGATAACCCCCTAGAACAAGTTTTTGCATTTGATTATTTGGGTATGCACCTAACCTCAAACCTAAGCTGGGCATTTCACATCGAAAAAGCCCAACTATCACTAATTCAACAAACTGCTCATTTAGGTAAGATACACAAAAAATCAGTGTCCAGGAAAGTGGCCCCAGCATTAGAAATCTATAATACCAAAATACCGGGGGGAGCCCTCTATGGGGCCGAATTGTGGGGCACTGGAAATATAAACTCCCTCATTTTAGTAGAAAAATGGTTTCTTCGATCAATGTTAAACCTCCCCACTAGTACCCCCCCTGGCTTCTATGTTTCAGGACTTGGGCCAAAAAATGATATTGTACAAGATGGGCTACAAGCAGTTAATGTTTTGGCACCGCCTGTGGTCGGTAAATGAGCTCACCCCATACAGAGTAGAGACGATTGATCTCTTAAAACGATCACAGGTCAACTCTATTCCGTGGTTTAGTTCCCTGAAGATTTTATTGAAGAGTCTTGGGATGGAGGAATATTGGTCCACTCCAGAAACCCTGGGCCTTATCCCAAAATGCAGTGTCAAAAAGTTATACTGGGATACTATTATGGAGAAGGAGACGGCCAAACGGGTGGGCACTCTGATACAAGATTTTACCAATTTTAAATTTGTCCCTTTTTATGAGGAAACCATTGACGAAATTGTACCATTGCTGGCACATTAATTATTTATACAATACCGTTTTAAATCTTTACCAACTAAACTGTTTTGTAAAAAGTGGTGTACCAATGCCTCCATAGATGATCAGTGTCCTGCATGTAAGGTTTGCCCAGAGTCAATAGCCCACCTGTTATTCTTCTGCCCCTACTATAAAAACCTGCGGGGCAAGTGGATTGTGCCATTGTGTAAACTGATTGGGCCTGAGCATTACCTAGAGGCTATGAGAATCCTAGCCACCGACACACGCAGGGTGGTGGTATTTGGTCAGGCCAGATTTTGGCATGCATTATGGATCAAACGTTCCAAATGTATTACATAGTTTCCTAATCTCTTGTATATTAGAACTGGGACTATTTTACGGATATCGATTTTTAACTTTGTACTGTTTTAACGACTGCTGTATATTGTACCTTGTAAATCGTTTTTTACTGCTTGTACTATTTTTATATCGTACGGCACTTTGCACTTTATAAGATCTTTGTGATCGAAAATAAAGTATATGATGATGGTATAATTGCAATTGTCAATGACAGACCCTGTAATTCCTAAGTATATAATAGGGCAAGGGGGATGCAAAGTATCTATAAGTCCCAAGTATATAATAGGGCATGGGAGTTTAGAGGCCTAGTAGATTTCCTGCACTACTGTGTTGCCTGCTGTCACTTTTAAAGGCAGCCTTGCTTTGCAGACTGTATTTAAAAGCAAAATATGTGCAAATTCGACTTTGGTGGTACAGGTACTTCCGAAGTGGTAATCAACCTTATTTTTTATATATATGTCACCCCTAAGGTCTCCCCTAGGTTCCCCAGGGGTGGGGTGCCATGTAACTATAAGCAGGGACTTTATAAAATATGTTTTTTATATGTCCAGGTGAGGGAAATCTGCCAATTCCATTTTCTCCATTGTAGATTATTAGCTCCATAGGATAACATTGCAATATTTTATTTAAAGTAACTATAGCTAGAAAGGGGCTAAAATGTCATTCAAAGACTTAAACGATTGGCAATGATAAATCCAGCAACTTGCCACTGTCGAATTTCTCATAACTGGTACAGAAAGGAAGTTATAGAACTTTCTTTTCTGTGTACCAAAATCCAGCCTCCTAGCACCCTCATCTGATTGGTCAGTCTTAACAGGCTTAGCCAGGCTGCTTTGATGATGTGTTAAGTGGCCGCATAGAGCAGAGGTTATCTGAAGGGTCGAGCCCTGCAGCTGCAGAGGTTAGGCCTGAAAGGGGGTTGGGTAAATGAAACTGGGCTTGAAAGAGAGAGCAGGACAGTAAGAAATGCCAGGTCTACCACCCCCTCTTCTGTAACCCAAACCAGATGGCAGGCCCGGGAATGGAATTTGCAGAAGGTCAGGAGGGCTGGAAAGGGAGTGTTAATGGAAATTAGTCACACTAGGAGGTTGGTTTAGCCAACTCTTACTCTAAAGGAGAGAAAATCTAAATTTTGAATTTTGAAAGTGCAGTGCTTTGTGGGACAAGAATATGCCACACTTTGGAGGAAGCTGTGATGCTTTTGGGTGGCACCCTGCACCTCATTGGACAAGGGTGCCCCCCTGCTTGTCACCCAAGAACTTTGAATAAATGTGTGAGAGCTGGCGAGCAACTCAGTTTGAGTTCAAATTTAGAACTGGCTGCCTGAAACTATAAGAAGGACTGTCCTGCTGGAACCCTTGTCTGCAGCACACAGGATTGCTTCCTAAAGTACTACTCCTGTGGCACACATTGAACTACAGCTGTGAGGACTTTTCCTCACTTCAAAATGGATTAAGGAGTGGACTCTCTGAAAGCGACAGGTTAACAGAGCTTCCCTGCACCATCTTCCTCAAGGAGTCCCCAGCCTGGAGTGCGTCTAGTGGACTTTTAAGGAGTTGGCCAGGTGCATTGTGCCAATTGTGTTCTAAACTTCCAAGGACCATGTCAGAGCTTTTAGACCCTTGGATTTGTGTTTTGGTTTTGGACAATTTGACCCCTCAAGAGGAACTCCAGGAAGAAGTTCCAGAAGTTTGGAACAACTTTTGGAAAAAGCTCCATAAGTGGACCGACTAGATGTCAAGAGTCAAGCCGACCAACGTCAACCGCGACCTGGACAGATTTCAGGTTCATTCCGCTGAAAGATCCGCAGCTCAAGATTTCAAGGAGCTGACCGTGAGCTCGCGCTGAACCAAGCCGGTGAACCCTCAGCGAATCCGGCCTGACGAAACGCTCTACACAACGTCGAGGGAAAACCCGACAGAAAGGTTTCTAATTGCGATGGTAACATTTTGACTGGGGCCTCCCGCTTAGTGTATCCAACCAGGTAGGCCTCAAACTTTGATTTTGTCCCTGTCAAGCGCGAACAGGTGCCCCAAATTGGTGCTATATGTTTTTAAGCACTGGAAAGTGTTTACACTTTAGAAATTCATATCTCCGGTTCCCTATATTGGATTTTTGTCATTTTGGTGTAATTGTAAAGATAGAAATATTCCCTATTTTTGTAAATATATGTGAGATTTTTATTGTGTGTTATGTCTTACTTATTTAATGTATTGGTGTTTTTAAATGCTTTACATACCTGTCTCCTAAGTTAAGCTTGCCTGCTCGCAGCCAGCCACCAAGGGTTGAGACAGTGGCTAATGTTTTGAGACCTTGACTGGAACACATATTTGGTTGGTGGCCTTATTGCTAGTGGTAGGTGCATACTTACCCCTACTAATAATCCACATTTGAACATTGTGATGGCAGCGGTAGGATATGGGCTTGTGTTTAAATTACACCGCACAGTAAATTAGGTTGAGATCTTTAAAAATCTGCTAAATTGACTTAGAACAAAACTTTTCATTTTTGAAATTTGGACTGAAACTGATTTTTAATCCATTGTTTTGATTTTTATAAATTTGTTCTATTGCTGATTTGTGAAGTTTGTGTGACCCCAAACTAGGGATACCATGGAGTTGGAACTGGCTTAGGGTTCAGTGTAGGTCCAGGGGCCTACCTAATAGCAACAAGATCAGGAAGGCAGAGTTGATTAGGTCCCTTAAGGCCTGGACACAGGCAGCTCCAGAGAAGGAAGGGGAGGGTGACCCCTCCAACCATCCCCAGGAGGTGGATGATGATAACCTTTCCATTTCTTCTAGCACCAGGTTTATTGTTCCTGCTAATAGGGGGAGGCCGGGGTCCCCTGTACAGGGCCCACCGATGTCCATTAGAGAGAGGGAGCTTGAGGTGCATTTGGCTTCCATAGCTTTGGAAGCAAGGAAGTTGGCCCTAGAGGAGAAGAAGGGGGCAAGGGAGGAAGAGAAATAAAATGGTGGCAGAGACAATGAAAAATATACTAGAATTCCCAGGGGTGGTGGGTTTAATTCCAGGCTTCCCAAGGGAATAGTTCCCATGTACACTGAATGGATGCTATTGACAAATAGCTGACTGCATTTGAAATGATCCTTGAGATGAGAGAGGTCCGCCCTAAGCATTGGGGTTTGCTCCTGTGGGAACTGATCCCAGTAGCTGGGACGGATAGGCTCCTGACCCTGCAGGGGGATGAGGCAAAATCATACCCCTCCACATGAGGCAATGTTTAATCAAGAAGTTTGATCTGACCTCAGAGCAGTACTGGGTGAGGTTCAGGGACATCCAAAAAGTTAAGACACAGTCCTGGGTGGACTTCATGGACATCTCAGTGAAGGCACTAGAGGGCTGGATTAGTGGTAACCAAGTGAGCACCTATGAGGGGCTGTACAATTTATTTTTGAAAGAACACATCCTGACTCATTGTTCACAAGAGAAGTTACACCAGTATCTAGTGGACTCTAAGCTGACTAGCTCTAGAAAACATGGGGGAGCTAGCTGGTGAGTGGTTGAGAACCCGGGTTTCTCATCAGCATCAGGGGGGTGAGCAGAAGACGAAAGGACAAGTACGCCCCCAGGGGAAGGCCCAAGGGAAAGAAGGTCAAAAACAGAAAGAGTCCTCACAAGATCCACAAAAACCTGCTCAGAGGGGAGGGACTCCGAGACAAGCAGCTTTTAAAAAGAGAGGGAATCTGGGAAAAGTCTTTTGACCCTGCAAAGGCAGGAAAATTCCCTGACCTGATGAAGGCAGGTCAGTGTTTTGATTGTAATCATCTAGGACACAAGAGGGGAGATGCTGTCTACACAAAGAAGCCACCCGCCAGTGGCCAGTCCAAGGGGATTGCCAGCATAGGCGTGGGGGTGGAGATTGTCCCAGAGATGGGGAAGGGATTGATAGAGGCAATCTTAGTGTCCTTGGGTGAGATGGAAATTGCAACCCTGGCCATCTTGCCTCCCAGCTTGGAAAGTTCTAGGCAGAGGCCTAAAATCCAATGGAACTGAGGTTGAGGCTTTGAGTGATGCAGGAGCCAGTGTGGCTATGGTCTCAGAGAAACTGGTTTCCCCAGTGCAGATCATGCCTGGTGTGTATCACCAAGTAACCTATGCAGACAGAGCCAAATCCATCCCATGGCAATGGTGAGTTTGGAATGGGGAGGTGTGACAGGCCCTAAACAGGTAGTTGTGTCCCATGCACTCCCGGTATACTGTCTACCGGCAAATGATCTTGAAGCATCTGACTGGTAAGGGGAGGAGAGAATGTTCCATGCAAGACTGCTGGATCTCCCTGAGTGGGTGTGCGCTGTGACCGGGTCACAGACTGCACAAAAGGGAAATGCTGGACACTTGGACCCTGGAACAATAGGCCAAGCATCCAATGACAAGAGAAAAGGAACCGAGCCTGCCCAAAGAACTCCAGAGGTGCAGGAGGAATCTAACCCTGAGGGGGAGGATCTGACCTCTGAGGTAGGGATTCCACCCCTGCAAGATCTGTTCGACTTGGCAGAGTTGCAAGGCGCTGGTGAACCCTCTAGAAATGAGTTGTGTCAGGGACAGAGAGAGTATCACCCTCTTGAGATCTTGGAGCAGACTGCCTCTAGGCAAGAGGAGGGAAATGTTAGTGGCTTCCACAAATTCTACTGGGAAGATAGTGTTCTCTACACTTAGGGTAGAGACCTCAAAAAAGGGGCTACCACAAATTTGGTGGTCCCCCAGAAGTCCAGAGAATTCCTCATGACTTTAAGCCATGACATCTCCTTGGCAGGCCATTTGGGTCAGGCTAAGACTTGGAACCGGTTGGTTAATCATTTCTATTGCCCCACATGTCTGCCAAAGTGACAGAGTTTTGCGGCTTTTGTGCAACTTGTCAGGCCAGCGGCAAGACAGGGGGCAAGCCAAAAGGCTTCCTTGCTACCACTGCCAGTGGTTGGGGCTCCCTTTGACAGGGTGGGGGAAGACATTGTTGGTCCCCTAGATCCTCCTGCAGTGTCATGGGACAGATATATCTTGGTGATAGTGGACCATGCAACCAGGTATCCTGAGGGTATACACCTCGGGACATTCACTGTACCTTCGGTGACTAGGGCCCTACTTCTTGTGTTCACTAGAGTGGGTTTGCCAAAAGAGGTTGTTTCAGATAGGGGCACAAATTTCATGTCCAGCTATTTGAAGGCAATGTGGGAAGAATGTGGTGCTACCTACAAGTGCACCACCCTGTATAGACCCCAGACTAATGGTCTGGTGGAAAGGTTTAATATGACCCTGAAGGGCATGATCTCTGGTTTATCTGACAAACTCAGGAGGAAATGGGATATTCTTCCCCCATGCCTGCTGTTTGCCTACAGGGAGGACACACAAAAAGGGGTTGGCTTTAGTCCCTTAGAGTTGTTGTTTGGGCACCCTGTAAGGGGGCCATTGTGCCTGGTGAGATTGTCGTGGGAAAAGTCTTTCAAAGAAGCCAAGGACAATGTGTTGGACTATGTGCTAGGCCTGAGAGCTCGCATGGCAGAGTACATGTACAAGGCAAGCAGAAAACAGGAGGCCATCCAGGAGTTCATGAAGCAATGGTATGACCAAAAGGCTACCCTGACTGAGTACACTCCAGGGCAATTGGTGTGGGTGTTGGAGCCTGTGGCTCCTAGGGCATTCCAGGACAAGTGGACTGGGCCCTATCCAATCCTAGAGAGAAAGGGTTAGGTTACATACCTGGTAGACCTGAACACCCGAAGAAACCCTCGCCGGGTCCTGCATGTAAGTAGGTTAAAGCCCCACCACGACATGGGAGACATGACAATGTTGATGGTTACAGATGAGGGAGAAGAGGAGACTGAGCCAGTGCCAGACCTCCTTTCCAACAATGTACAACCTGGGTCAGTGGAGAGAGTGGTACTCTTCTTCAAATTGACAGAGCAACAGCACATAGTCTGCAAGTAGGTGCTGAAGCAGTTTGCAGCTCTGTTCTCTCTGACCCAAGGTATCAAAAGCTGGTATATACACAACATTGACACTGGTGACAGCCTACCTGTCAAGTTGTACACGCTTTCTGGCCAGTTCAGAGCCAGCATCAAGGCTGAGGTAGCTCAGATGCTGGAATTGGGGGTAATTGAGCCCTCTGACAGTCCATGGGCCAGTCCAGTGGTGCTGGTTCCCAAAACTAACCCCCAGGGGGAAACAAAGGAGTTAAGGGTCTGTGTGGACTACAGAGGAATGAATGCAGTCACTAGGACTGATGCTCACCATATGCCAAGAGCTGATGAGCTCATTGATAAGTTAGGGGCTGCTAAGTACCTGAGTGCATTTGATTTGACTTCAGGCTACTGGCAGATTGCCCTCAGTGAAGGAGCAAAAGAGAGGTCAGCATTCTCCACACAAGAGGGACATTACCAGTTCAAAGTAATGCCCTTTGGACTAAAGAATGCCCCTGCCACCTTCCAAAAGTTGGTGAACAGGGTCCTGTTGGGGCTGGAGCAGCTTATCTGGATGATATAGCTGTATATATTTCCACCTGGGAAGATCAGGTAAGTATCCTGGCAACGTTCAAACCTTGAGCGTTTGTTTACAGGTGTTGTTTGCAGGCTTGGTTCACGTGGCGCACTAGAATGGGACCTGTTGGGAAATAAAGTCCAGGCCAGGAGCAGCGTGTTCTTGGCGGCTGTCATTTGGTAGTATTAGGTAAAGTTCGGTTTAAGGAGTCTTCGGGGTGTCACTTGGCTGTGTAGCACTTTAAAGTAAGAGGGGGAGGGACCCTTCTCGGACATTCAGCTGCACGGAGCACTTTTCCCATCACCCCTGCCCCATGTCTGCCCTGGTCTGACGCATGGAGCACTTTACACAGCTCCCTTGACCCTGGTGGAGTGGGGAGGTGCAACGAAATGCCAGGAATCAAGCGCAGGAGTGCTACTTAAGCCCTTCAGGAGTCCCGCAGCGCGGGACCCTTCTCGGACATTCAGCTGCACGGAGTACTTTTCCCATCACCCCTGCCCCTGGTCTGACGCACGGAGCACTTTACACAGCTCCCTTGACCCTGGTGGAGTGGGGAGGTGCAACAAAAACCAGAAATTGAGCGCAGGAGCGCTATTTAAGCCCTTCAGAAGTCCTGCAGCGCTGGACCCTTCTCGGACATTCTACTGGCCCTTTGCTTCGGGAAAATTCTTATGCTGTGAGCTTCCTGGACTGCTGTGGTCAAGTGGGACAAGCGATTATTATCATTATTAATTCTATGGTATTTGGGGTATTTTATTCATACTAATAATGGGGAATAGAAAGGCGGAAACCAAGAGGACTTTGGCTACCCCTAAAACCGTAGCTGGCGCACGCACGACGCTCATGAACTATTTAACAGGGGCTGTGGGGGCTATAGAAAAACAGATTTTGTCGGTGGAAGAAACTCTGAAAACCTAGGAACAGAGGTAGTAGAGCTAAATGACTCTAAAATAAGTCAAAGTGATCATGTCGGCTTATCATCTGTGAATGTATTCCCACAGTCTCGTAATGGCCATGTACAAAATGTATCAGACCTACTCCTAGTCAGTGATCAGGAAAGTGATACTCAACCACCACCAAAACGCCCAAGAAATCCGGGCGTAGATGTAAAAGTGACTGAGGATTCCAACTTGACACGCTGAATTCCACGTGTAAAGACATATAATAAGAAAGCTAAGGGGGGAAAACATTAGTTCCATCTTAGGTAGGCAAAGGTGGGGGTCTAGCCACAAATAACCGGCCCTATAATCCGAAGGAAGATCTAGGTAAACTAACCGTAAAGCTGGATGAGACAGCTAACCAATCTTAGAGATCCCTAGCTAACTTAACTGAGAGACTAATAATAATTGAGGAGACATTGAAAAACTATTTAGGTAACACTAACTATTCTAATAACATCACTGTGGCAAGGGGCCATGATGAGATGATAGCAAATAGGGATAAAGGGATATCTTTGAGACAGACCTCTAAACCCCCATCAAGGCCAAACCAAGAGGACCGTATAACGAACTCCGGTACAAATACTTTAATTGGACCGATTAGATCTTCTACTGGTCCCTCTCCTGTACATAATGACAGAACAACTCAGGAGAAGGGATTTAATGCTCGAAAACGGTCATCTATACTACCAACTAATGTCTCCCCCATTATGTCTCCAACTCAAGTTAGACAACTGCCAGAGTTGGCTCGCCCAGATTTACCACCAGAAGCCACTCCCTACACAATAATCCTGACAAATGTTCCAAAATTGTCGGGACCGGCTTATGAAACCTGGGTCGCCCTGAAGAATAAATCTTTACATTGGCTGGGTGCAAAAACTGGGTTGACAGAAGCTCTGTTTGCAGAATTGAAGATGGCCAGAAGAGTCAGTTGGGTTGGTAAAGCCTATAAAACGTTCCCAGGAGACTGTGTGGTTCTTACATTTAAATCTCCATACTTAGTCCAAACAATATTGAGGAGAGCAGAGAACTGTGCTATTGAAATGTAGGGTATTAATATATTACCCCTAGGATATTTTTACCAACCACAAAATGTGCAATTCAGAAGACCCATTAGTAGGAATCACACGGACATGGTGCACTATAAATATAACGTTCCAGTTTATAATCGGCTTGACACTCTTCATACTTTAGAAGAAGTAGACTGACTAAAAAATGGTACAGACTCATACACTATGCAAACTGAGAATCGCAGTAGGGTAATTACAACTGAGTCAAGTACATGCACCACTGACAAAGGCTTAAGTTTTGATGTAGTAAGTGAGATGGAATCCCCAAGAACACCTCAAACAAATCTTTACCACATAGTAGGAATCCCGAGCATTACTGAGGATATTACAGCTACTCATGTAAATTCTGTAAATTCCGAAAGGCTCTCTATTTATTCGGTTTCCCCAGACAATATAATAGAGGCACATACCACGGGCAATTATAACTTAGACCTTTGCCATCTTGTCTTTTGGAATATTTCAGGTATTCGCTCAAAGCTTTCCAACTCTTTGTGGATGGATTTTATTCTGAAATTTAATATAATATGCCTTCAAGAAACATGGTCGGAAGAATCTGTACACATAAATGGCTATAGAACATTTCATACCGCAGCTATTGCAGTGGAGCATGGAAGGTCTAAGGGCGGGCTATCGACTTATATATCAAACCTTGTGAACATGAGGAAATAAAAAAAGAGAAGGTATATTATCAATTAATTGTATTCCACATTGACAGATTACACTGTATTGCCCTAGTAAATTTTTATAATAATGTGCCAACTGAACAGATTGGAACTGTAATGAAAAAATTGGATCAGGATTTAAAAATCTGTCAAAATGATACTGCAAAAGATGTGTTCATAGTTTGGGGCGGGGATTTTAATTCTGCCCAATGTCTGAGAGATGGGGGGGAACTTTGTGGGTTTTCCTCTGAGGATGGGATAAGTGTCACGCATTTTCCACATACCATATATGGGGACTTATAAATGAAGTTATGTTTGGCTCTGATTTGGGATTCGCCAATGAGGTATGTGCTCCCTGGGTCCCCCTCAGGCCTACCTTTAATGGAAGAGGTTGCTTTACGATTATTGACTATATATTGTTGTCAAACAGACATTCAGATAGAATTAAGTCTTTTGCTACTCACAAAAATGCCTTAAGTCACCATTTTCCACTAAGCATTTCATTCATTCTACCATACAAACAGCCAAATTCTAAATGTAGAACTTCTTATGCAGCACAGGAGATAGTCTTAGGTAAAACAAATGGATATTCATTGCGATAGTCAATGGTAGATTCTAGCGAAATTACAAAAAAAGTAGTTACCGAATGTAAAACTGCCTTCATATCTTGTTTAGATGAATCATCTGCTCATGATAATGTCCTAGACTCATATCAGCAGATAGCAAAAGCTGTAAAAGAGGCCCTATTTGTGAAGAAAAAATATCTGAATGATAAAAAACAAGGGTGGTTTGACACTAAATGTACTCAGGCATACTCCAGAATAAAATGTGAGATACATAAACTTCCTAGAAATGCAAATGATATTAGGATGGCTAGGGGGGCATATAAATAGGCACTTAGAGAGCGTAAAGAAACAATGAGAAAAGAAGCTTGGAAAGCGCTGCATGAAGCCTCCTTATCAAAAGATAGCTCGGCATTCTGGAAGGCAGCTAAAGTCCCATTTTTGGCCACCCAGGTTGCCCCTTCAATTGAGATGGCAATAACAGAAGAACAGTGGTTGGAACACTACTTAGTATGTACAAATGCCCCATGCGCGAAAAATCTATGGGAACCAATCAACTACACGAAAATGCAGCGCCTTTGCACATTAGTCCCATCGATCTCCAGTTTACACTAGACGAGGTTAACTGTGCCATTCTGGCTAGCATGGGGGGGAAAGCTCCTGGGCCCGATGGAGTCCCCGTAAATTTATATAAGTCAAATCTTCTGCTATGGGGCCCTCTTTTAACCCAGGTAATAACAGCTAGCTGCTCTTCTCACTTCATAGAAAGCTGGTCAGAATCAACTCTGGTTCCAATTTTTAAAAAAGGTGATCGTCATGATCCGGGTTGTTGCCGTCCCATTTCTTTGTTGGATTCCCTGGTTAAAGTTGTAGGGCATATCCTACCTCTAAGATTACAGGACTGGGCCGAAGATAACAAGATAAATTTAGAGCTACAGTTCGGTTTCCGCGAAGGTCTAGGTACTATTGAGCAGAATTTAAATTTGAATATTATCATAGGGAAATATACACTGGCAAAGCAGGGCAGGCTGTTCCTAGTATTTGTGGACCTCACAGCAGCTTTTGATTGTGTAATCCACGATAAATTATGGAAGATTCTGGAAGATTTAGGTGTGGCACCCCCGATAATACAGTTTTTGAGGCGAAGGCGAGGGTGCGATATGGTGTCGGGGGGAGTGCACGGCTCTGTTTAAGATACAGAGAGGGGTAAGGCAAGGATGCGTTCTGGCCCCATTCCTATTTACTTTATATATTAACGGATTAGGCCAAGCGCTGGTGAACCAGTGACAAGATCTCCCGCAAATTAACAGACTGCCCATACCGTCCCTATTGTATGTGGACAATGCCGTCCTGATGTCACGTACTCAGATTGGCCTCCAAAGGATAGTAACTAGTTTTTCGTCATTCATGCACAATCTTGGACTTAGAGTCAACACATCAAAGACCTTTGTCATGAGATGTGGTGCGGGCAGCTCTAAATGTAGGGACATTTTTATCGACAAGAAAAAGGTTGAGTTTACAAAAAGCTTCTCGTATCTAGGAATTTTATTTGAGCAAAAGGGAACCTGGACGCAGGCAATACAAGCAAGGAAACTAATGTTTATGAAAGCCACTGCGGCCTTAGTTAATTTTGCAAAAAAATTGGGCAGACGTCTGCCAGCAGAGTGACTTCATATTTATCAGGCTAAGTGTGTTTCTGCAGCCATGTATGGCTCAGGTGTCTGGGGTTTTGCTGAGTCGCATGTATTACAAGTGGTCGAAAATGCTTTTTTAAGATTTTTATTAGCAGTCCCAACCAGCACCTCATCATATGTATGCCACGCTGAACTAGGTGTCCCTTATATATCAGATCTCATAAAAATAGAGCCTATTTTGCTATGTCATAGGATCTGGACATCATCAAAGACCACTCTTAATTGGGACATTTTAAATTACTGTTTTAAACTTGAACAGGTATCCAAAATACCATGGCTAAAGTATGTCGATAAATTTATGAATGATCTTGGCCACCCTGAATTTTATAACAAGCCTAATACAATGACTGGTGTAACAAGAAAAGTCCTTAAGGAAAAATGCCTGACGTTACTAGATGAGCTCAGACTAGCTACAGAAATTGTGAAGCCCACAGTAATGGCAAACCAGTCTATTTTAACAACCTATAGTTTGCAGCCTTATTGTTCAGGGTGGATATGATAGATTTCTGTTGACCAGACCAGACTCAGATTGGGAATCCTCCACAGATTATTAAGTTTTCCAGAACTGAACGACTGGTCTAGAGTTATGGAAAAATGCCCCTGTGATGATATTTCTGAACAGTCCACATTATATGTTGTTTTATTTTGTAAATTGTATTCCGTGCAAGAAGAAGATGGGTCCTATTGATTCTGAAATTACTTGGTTTTAGGCAATGCCGCCCTGCATTTATAACTCTTCAATTTTCAGAAAACAAGTTTTTTACATGGTATCTACTACAGTTTTTAAAAGGCATACTAATATATAGAAAATCCATTCTATTGTAAACTGGTAACCAAGAATATAATTTAAACTAATTTTATCTGTATATATTGTACATATGATGTGCTTTTTAATATATTGTTTCGTGATTATGATGATGTGTATTAATGTGTGCTTTTGTGATTATCTAAAAAGAAATCGAATAAAGCTTGGTTGACTTGACTATCCTGAAAGAAGTGCTTCAGGCCCTGCAGCAGGCAGGCCTGACTATTAAGGCTAGTAAGTGCCAAATAGGGCAGAGTTTGGTTGTGTACATTGGTCACCTTGTAGGTGGGGGCCATGTACAACCTCTCCAGGCCAAATCCAAACCATTTTGGATTGGACTGCTCCTACTACCCAGACACAGGTCAGGGCATTCCTTGGTCTGACTGGGTATTATGGAAGATTAGAACTATGGGACCATTGTGGCTCACCTGACAGAACTCACTCCTAAAAAGTGGCCAAAGAAAGTCATGTGGACCCCAGAGTGTCAGAAGGCTTTTGACACTCTGAACGAGGCTACGTGTTCAGCACCAGTGTTACAGGCCCCTGACTACACAAGGGAATTTGTGGTTCAGACAGAGGCTTCAGAACAAGGGATTGAGGCAGTGTTGGCACAAGTAAATGAGGAGGGCCTTGATCAGCCAGTTGACTTAATTAGTAGGCGACTTCTCCCTCGAGAACAAAGGAGGAGTGCCATTGAGAGGGAAGCCTTTGCTGTGGTTTGGTTCCTGAAAATGCTTAGACCATACATGTTTGGTATTCACTTTAGTGTTCAAACTGAGCACAGACCTCTCAGATGGCTCATTCAAATGAGGGGGAGCATCCAAAGCTATTGAGGTGGTCCATTTATCTACAGGGAATGGATGGACGTCACAGTGGAACACAGACCTGGGATTGCCCATGCCAATGCAGATGGCCTTTCTCCATTTTTCCACTTAGCTGATGAGGACTACCAGGGCGTAGGTTAGTTATCCTTCACCTTTCGTTTGAGAGGGAGCCGTGTGAGAAAGTCGTCCTTTTTGCCTGGTCACCCCCATTTTGTTCTGACTGATACTGGTGGTAACTGCCTCTGACTGTGCCCTGGGCTCTGCTAACCAGGCCCAGCGCTAGTGCTCTGAGGAAAAAGGTATAAGGTAATTAGGTATAATTTCAAATGGCAATCACTGACCCTGTAAGTCCCTAGTATATAATAGGGCAAGGGGGTTGTAAACTACCTATAAGTCCCTAGTATATAATAGGGCAGGGGAGTTTAGAGGCCCAGTAGATTTCCTGCACTGGAGTGTGCACTACTGTGTTGGCTGCTGTCACTTTTAAAGGCAGCCTTGATTTGCAGACTGTATTTAAAAGTGAATATGTGCAAATTTGACTATGGTGGTACAGGTACTTCCCAAGTGGTAATCTACCTTACTTTTACATATAAGTCACCCCTAAGGTCTTCCCTAGGTGCCCCAGGGGTGGTGTTCCATGTAGCTATAAGCAGGGATATTATAAAACCTGTTTTTTTACCCTGTGAGGGAAAAACTGTCAATTCCCTTTTTCCCCATTGTAGATTATTAGCTCCATGGACTAACATTGGAATATTTTATTTAAATATAACTATTGCTAGAAAGGGGCTAAAATGTCATGTAAAGACTTAAAAGATTGGCAATGATAAACCCAACAACTTGCCACTGTTGAATTTATCATAACTGGTACAAAAAAGAAGTTATCAAACTTCCTTTTCCGTGAGCCAAAATCCAGCCTTCTAACAGCCTCACCGGATTGGTCAGCCTTAACAGACTTAGCCAGGCTGCTTTGATGAGGTGATAAGTGGCTGCATAGAGCAGAGGTTATCCAATGGGGAGAGCTCTGCATCTGCAGAAGTCAGGTTAGAAAGGGGGTTTCGTAAATCAAAGTGGGCTTCAAAGAGAGAGCAGGAGAGTAAGAAATGCCAGGCCTACCACCCCCTCTTCCTGTAACCCAAACCAGATGGCAAGCCTGGGAATGGAATTTGCAGAAGGTCAGGAGGGCTGGAAAGGGAGTGTTAATGGAAATGAGTCACACTAGCAGGTTGGTTTATCTAGCTCTTACCCTAAAAGAGAGAAAATCTCCATCTTGAATTTTAAAAGTGCAGTACTTTGAGTGACAAGAATATGCCACTCTTTGGAGGAAGCTGTCATGCTTCAGTGCTTAATTTGTGCCGGTGCTTTCCGGTGCTTAGCACCGGCACCTTTTTATCAGGGCCGGGTCTACAACTGCATGACTGCACTGCAATCTATACTCATGTGTCAAAGAATAAATTAAATATATTTGCCTTACTGCAGTGTTCACTTCACACTCTGACAGTCAGTCTCCGGAGTGAGTCCGTCGATGAAGAAGAGTGTTCTGTGCACTGTTGAGAGAGAGAGCCCGTTAGCCCGATAATAAATCTATCTCAATGATGAGATTGTGAATCAATTTGCTCGCAGACTCACAGTGTTGCTGGTGGGCGGGCCGAAGATTGGGCTGTAATTGGTTCTACTATGGAGGGTGGGGGGCTGCGGCAGCGTGCCGTGCGTAACCTTTTTTTATTCCAGGGACGGTGGACCACACCTGTCCTCAGCACACACGCACTTGCGCACGAGTCACCAGCACGGCAGCACCAGTTAGCATGACGTGGCGCAGCAGTAGGCCTCTTATTAAGGCAGTCCTGCAGTCCTGGCAGTGCCACCACGCAGTGAGTAATAAAAGAAAATGCTGCTTTTACTGGTGCGTGTTGACAGTCACCAGAACTCAGTCAGAGCCTCAGAGGCCCCAGCAATGAGGCCCCAGCAATCATGCCACCGGCGTCGGGCGGGACATCGTGTGCAATGCAGTGCTCCGAGGTTGCCGGAAGGTCATAGCCTTGCCCTGCTTTTGCTTAATTTATTTTAACCCCTGTCTGTGAGCATGGCATGACATCGGAAGGAGTGGGGAGAACAGAGTAGCAAGCAAGATCGCTGGCAGGGAGAGAACGCTAGCAGGCCAGTGGGCAGTAGTACTCAGAGGGAGCAGGGGCTGCCATGCAGCGAGGAGCCCTGAAGTCAGGCTGCGTGACAAAGGGGGCTCCATGCGGAAAGAAGGGGGCTCGAGGACATGGGGGGGAGGGACTGGTTAAGAGAACGGGAAACAGGGGTGTGGGCAGTTCCGAGGTAAAGCCCGGGAAGTCAATGGTTGATATTTGGAAATGCTAACAGGTAAGAAGGGGCCCTAGCAATGGGGAATGCAGGCGGAAATGAATGTCTGGCACTGCACTGGTAGTAGAGGGCTGAAGGGCAGTGGGCAGTACTGGTAAAGAGAAAGGGAAATGGACGTGGGCACTTCCGAGAGAAAGGGCTGCAATGCACTGGGTGGTACTGGCGCTAGATTACAGGGGCTTGGTGTAGTGGGGAATAAATGCAGACACGAGGACTGACTGCCTGCCAGCCAGTGAGGGGCGAGGGCAGCAGGGTAGTTTAAAATACTGGTGGCAGATCGAAGGGGTGGCAAGGCGAGGGAGGTGCGAGCATTTTGTGCCCCCAGGTGGATATAAAGTGGCCAGATGAAGGCACGCTGGTCAGTGTATGTGAAATGCGGGGGTTTCTGGGAGCGATGCCTTCTCTGTGGACAGCGAGGGCCTGATTGTTGCAGAGAACACCTTCTGTTCTGATTACCCACTTTCTGCCCAGCCCTCTGTGCCGTATCTCATTCTCAGACTATTTAACATCAGGTGCCTCCATTCAATTGGCAGTCTGCATGGAAAGCCACAGACTGCCCTCTTTTTCATTGGCAGCCCATGGCAATCCCTTCACTGTGCCCCCTTCCATGGCAGTCTGTATGAAAGCCACAGACTGCCCTCTTTTTCATTGGCAGCCCATTGCAATCCCTTCACTGTGCCCCCTTCCATTGGCACTCTGTATGAAAGCCACAGACTGCCCTCTTTTTCATTGGCAGCCCTCAGCATTCCCTTCACTGTGCCCCCTTCCATTGGCAGTCTGTGCCAAAACCCCACAGTGCCCCTTTTTTTCAACATTGATCTCTGTGCGTTCCGAATACAGAAGCCCCTCTCCTAATGTCTTTTCTTATGGAACAGCCAGGCCTGGAAGGAAGTGCTCTTCTCTTGGCAGCAGGGTTCACAGTGGAGAGTTTCATTTGCCAGGTAGTGATGTCCTTCTGCTCTCCTTGCAGTGCACCCTTCGCCCAGTGACACTGACACCTACCGCATAGCTGCCAAGGTGTCAGATTCCTATGAGTGCCATTTTCATAATTTCAGTTATTTCAGTGTAATTATGAATGACATTTCAACGACTATGATGAACACTTTCTGGAGAGCAAAATCAAGCAATGAAGATGAGAGAAACACATAAATATCAGACATTGCACCCATTTGTGCATTGAGATTGTCTGACTACGTACGTTTTGAGCTGAATCATCACCCTTTATTAAAGCATCCGCTACATTATGATCCCAAACAGGGCGTTGCACGTCCATGATTGTTCAACACCTTTGAGCGATGTTTGTAATTTTTAGGACAAGGTTATGCTTAAAATGTACTCTATTTTGCTCTGGAGCAAAAATATTTCTCTAGTGTGACTTGCAACAAAACCTGAGTCCAAAATATCTATAATACTTTAGGCCTCCGATTCTTAATCCCTAAATTCATTACATTGAAGTTTCTTTTTCAAATGTGTATGTTTGGAACCTCCTATCAAAACCTTACTATGAGGAAGGCTCACTTGCTGAAATTCAGATTTGGTATTACATCTGACTTTTAGCAGTGCCAGTTGAGGATGTGGGTGGAGTCAATAGAGTAAGCGGGTGGAGCCAGTGGAGAAAATGGGTGAGGCTGGGAAAAAGTAGTTGTGGCCTCCGACAAACATTTGAGCACCTGCACTTCATAGTTTACAAATTAAGCACTGGACTGGTGCCACCCTGCACCTCAGTGGACAGGGGGGCCCTACTTGTTGCCCCAGATCATTGAATAAATATGTGAGAGCTGCAGAGCTACTCAGTGTGAGTTTGAATTTGGAATTTGCTGCCTTAAACTACAAGAAGAAGGACTGCCCTGCTGGAACCCTTGTCTGAACTACGCAGGATTGCTTCCTGAAGGACTGTTCCTGTGGCACACTTAGAACTGCAGCCCTGAGGATTTTGTCTTGCTTCGAAAAGGATTAAGAAGTGGACTTCCTGAAAGCAACAGGTTAAAAGAGCTTCCCTGCACCATCTCCTTCAAGAAGTCCCCATCCTGGAGTGCCGCCAGTGAACTTTTAAGGATTTGGCCAGGTGCATTGTGGGAATTGTGGTCCAAACTTCTTTGGACCATCTCAGAGCTTCTAGACCCTTGGATTTGTGTTTTGGACAGATTGAACCCTCAAGAGGAACTCCATGACGAAGTTTCAGAAGTTTTTAGAAGTTTGAAACAACTTTTGGAAAAAGCTCTATAAGTGGACCGACTTGGCATCAAGAGTCAAGCCGACCAACGTCAACCGCGACCCTGACAGGATTTCAGGTTCGTCCCGCTGAAAGCTCAAGACTTCCAGGAGTTGGCTGGGAGCTCCCGCTGAACCAAGCTGGCGAACCCTCTGCGAATCCGGCCTGACGAAGCACCCTGCACAAGGTCGAGGAAAAATCCTCCAGAAACTTTTTTATGTACGAAGGTAATGTATCCGACCAGGGCTCCATTGTCCCGGTCCATTGTCCCGGTCAAGCGTGACCAGATGTCCCAAATTGGCGCTAAATGTTTCTAAGCACTAGAAAGTGGTTAATCTTTAAAAATTCTAATCTCCAGTTCCCTATATTGAATTTTTATCGTTTTGATGTCATTTTAAATATATAAATATTTCCTATTTTAATAAATTTGTGTGGAATTTTTATTGTGTGTTGTTTCTTACTTATTTAATGTATTTGTGTTTGTAAACGCTTTACATACCTGTCTCCTAAGTTAAGCCTGACTGCTCGCAGCCAGCTACCAAGGGTTGAGCCAGGGACTAGTGTTTTGAGACATTGACTGTACTATATATTTGTCTGTTAGCCGTATTATTACTGGTAGGTTCAAACTTAACCGTACT
Source organism: Calotriton arnoldi (assembly GCA_963921515.1). Lineage (NCBI taxonomy): Eukaryota > Metazoa > Chordata > Amphibia > Caudata > Salamandridae > Calotriton > Calotriton arnoldi. The sequence goes on from CAWUFW010006479.1 coordinate 898,473, forward strand.
AATAATCCAACACTACCCATCATGCCTTTTGTGCTATGCCTGATAAGCGTTATTCTTTCTAACAGGTAGTCGTCAAACATTTATGAATTTATATTGAACAAAATAAGTGGATTTAACACACCTCACTTTGTGTTTGTATTTAGAGAGCAGATGTACAAAATTCTATCATCCAGCTAAGGAGAGTGGTCTTCTCAACAAAATCTGCCAAGGTGACGTTTGCCGATGCGCTGAAGGTAATGTATTCTAATCCAATGCTAATCACCAACTGACGTCATGTGATTATTTCTTAGCCATTTATTTTTTCCATATCTTTTAACTTGATTTTTTTTACTTTATATAGTACATATCATTCATTGGAACATATTATTATTTAATAATAACGTTGTCATTTTGCACAAATCCTTCCACTTAGAACTTTTTTCATGTAGTCCATGCATTGGCTTATATTATGACGAAGTTCAATCGGCTTTATGCTTTTCACAGTCTCTTATACTTTGATGGAGGAGGACTGCAACCCTGGTATTATTTATCCTTTATTGTCTGGTCATGGTCACCCCTGTGTTGAAGCTATTTTTGAGAGCTCATAATAGGGGACTGTATCAGGCAGTGCTACTAACAAAAGAGCATGAGTGTGTGTATGTGCGTGTCTGTGTGTGTGTGTGTATATATAAATATGTTTGTAGATATATAAATATATGTACATATATGTGTATATATATATATGTATATATATACATATATATATGCACACACACACACATATATGTGTATGTATATATGTATATGTATACATACATACATATATATATAAAACCTATTTTTAACTACTGGCAGTCACCAGTATGTAGTTATAGTTAGGACCTAGTTTCCATAGGAAAAGCTTTTTTTGTTTTGCTAATAACTTTGGCGCTGTTTGGCGAATCTTCACATAATTTGCAAAACTAGTATGCACCTGAGTTCACCTGCTGCGTGGAAAGTTTCATGGTGATTTGTCAAGCAGGGGCATAGAAAAATGGTGGTCCGAAAACGTGTTTTCCTCATGCAATTTCACATAGAGAGTTTGAACACGACTACAGCCCGAACTGCTGGACGGAATTACACCAAATGTGGCAGAAAACTAGCTCTTGGTCCAGAAAAACCCTTCTTAGGTCTCAGCTAGACAGCGCATGCGCTGTCTCAAAAAGACATGTTGTGTTTGGTCTGTGGGCTTCAGCCTGCCCACAGGCTTCCCATTTGCTCAGTCCATCATCTGTCTCATATTATTTAGGGGTGGGAGAAGCTCGTGGAGATGTACTCCATGGAATTCCGCAGAGTCACCTAAAAACACCAAGCGATTCTGCAGAGTTCCGCAACCAGCGGAATTCATTTTGAATACCGTAGAAAATAAATAACCCTTCATTTTCTAAAGGTGAGCCTTTTCTATTTATCCACTAGATGGTGCTCTTAAGTTGTCAATGGTTAACAGTTGTTGCAGTTTTGTATTTAAATGCTGCTAGCCGATAGCATGAAAAATTCTACCGGGTGAAAAGAGAAAATACATGGGGCACAGATAAAAAAAACGACACTGGGGTACTGAAATGCTGACGTAAACAAGACAACCAACCCACTGTTCATGAACAAATAAAGAGACAAAATTCCCACAAGGACTTACTTGGAAGGGAGGAGCTCAGGCAACCATGTTTAACTTGGTGTTTCGCTCCAACCCATACTTGACATGCATCGACCGACATGTCACCCTTGTATGAGCAACTCCTGAATTCAGAATTTCATTAGTCGTACACATCATGGTTTACAGTGGTCCCATGTGAATACAATCACCAGTAAAAACTAATAATGTACCACTGCTTACACAGGTCCTCTCCTTTCCATCCCGTTCGTAATCTAAAATGAGACACAATAAAACATATGGAGCTGAGACATTTAACTGAGCAATTTATATTTATTATCATTTCAAGTATTTGGTTTCATGTGTCCATACCACAACTCAACAACAATGCACATATATTAAAAACGAATTGATTTTATGTGCACCTACCAATGCCATCTTGGTTGAGAGTGGGATAACGGCCATTTAACTAGAAGTTCTAGAACCCACACACCAGAAACCAAATCAGACTGAAGACAGTGTTGTGTGGGTGAGTAGAGAGCACAGTTGATCACTGCCTGGGAGAGAAGAGACCACGTCTGATATTTGTGGGTGGGTAGGGTACAACGCACATACACAGAAGAGATCTAAGGACAGTCGGTTTAGGGGCATATTTGAGAATGGAGAGAGGAAATCTTCACTGAACAGACCCCCCAGACGCAGCTGAGATGCAATGAATCTCATACACATTTCTTTTCTTTTTTAAATTTTTATTTCAATCCATAGCAGGAATAAATTAGTACAAAGATCATAAATTCATCACATCTAATACAGTAGATACACATCAGGGCTAATATAATAACAATAACAAAGGGGGAGTTCATGGTTAAGTTAAAAACAAATTGGCAATATACAATGAAATACCTATCTAAGCATAAAGAGCGTTATGCATAGTAATAAAAACTTCAATCTCTCATGTGCTCTATCATTGGGCCCCATACCTGCATACCCAACTTCCGCCTTTGTAGCCCTTTAACTGCATATAGGCTATATTCTAGATTAAATATACTATAAAATCTGACCCTCCACATCTCAAAGGAAGGAGCTTCCTGCTGTAACCACATGGACGAGATGCAGAGCCGAGCCACTGCAGTGGCTACGAAGACCAAATAGCCCCTGCAAACCTCAAATTTAGCTGGAAAAAACACATTTTTCAGATATTTTTGCATGGGATAACCATGCCGTCACAAATGTCCTACCACACAGCATTCCCCTCAGTCTCCTGAGTAAAATGATACCTCACTTGTGTGGGTGTCCATTGCAGAATTGGCTAAAAATGTATTTTAAAATAAATGTAGCGCTTAGAATTCGCGGTGCTATACCCTAATCCCTATCTTTTTGGCTCTTCCCAGTCACAGGCCCCTGCCCCAACCACACTAGTGAGGTATCATTTTACACAGCAGACTGAGGGGAACGCTGTGTGGTAGGACATTTGTGCCGGCGCGGTGATCCCACTCACAAATATGTGGAAAATGTGTTTTTGTCAGCTAAATTTGAGGTTTGCAGGGGATTCTGGGTAGGAAAACGTTGGGGGTTCCACGCAAGCCATACCTCGCTGGACTCCCCCAGGTGTCTAGTTTTCAGAAATGTGTGGGTTTGGTAGGTTTCCCTAGATGGCCGCCGAGCCCGGGGCCAAAAACCCAGGTGCCCCCCCTTGCAAAACCAGGTCGTTTTGTGATAGGTCATTTTGATGTCCCCTCAATACGTTTTGGGCCCTTGCCTGTACCGGGTACTTGGGCCACCCACACAAGTGAGGTACCATTTTTATTGGGAGACCTGGGGGAATGCTGGGTGGTAGAAAATTTGTGTCAGCCCGGTGATCCCACAACTTTCCCACACAGAAATTTGAGGAAAATGTGGGGGGTTTTTGGCGAAATTTGGGGTTTGCAGGGGATTCTGGGTAGGAAAAGGTTGGGGGTCCACACAAGCCATACCTCTCTGGACTCCGCCGGGCATCTAGTTTTCAGAAATGTGTGGGTTTGGTAGGTTTCCTTAGATGACCCCGAGCCCGGGGCCAAAAACCCAGGTGACCACCCTTGCAAAACCAGGTTGTTTTGTGCTAGGTAATTTTGATGTCCCCTCAATACATTTTGGGCACTTGCCTGCGCCGGGTACTTGGGCCACCCACACGAAAGAGGTACCATTTTTATCAGGAGACCAGGGGGAACACTGGGTGGTAGGAAATTTGTGTCAGCCCAGTGATCCCACAACTTTCACACACAGAAATTTGAGAAAAAAGTGATTTTTTCAGCTATATTTGAGGTTTGCAGGGGATTCTGGGTAGGAGAACGTTGGGGGGGTCCAAGCAAGCCATACCTCCCTGGACTCCCCGGGTGTGTAGTTTTCAGAAATGTGTGGGTTTGGTAGCTTTTCTTAGATAGCCGCCGAGCCTGGGGACAAAACCCAGGTGACCCCCTTGCAAAACCAGGTCGTTTTGTGATAGGTAATTTTGATGTCTCCTCAATATGTTTTGGGCCTTTGGCTGTACCAGGTACTTGGGCCACCCACACGAGTGAGGTACCATTTTTATCAGGAGACCTGGGGGAATGCTGGGTGTTAGGAAATTTGTGTCAGCCCGGTGATCCCACAACTTTCCCACACAGAAATTCGAGAAAAAAGTGATTTTTTCAGCTAAATTTGAGGTTTGCAGGAGATTCTGGGTAGGAGAACTTTGGGGGGTCCACGCAAGCCATACCTCCATGGACTCCCCTGGGTGGCTAGTTTTCAGAAATATGTGGGTTTGGTAGGTTTCCCTAGATATCCGCTGAGCCCGGGGCCAAAAACCCAGGTTACCCCCCTTGCAAAACCAGGTCGTTTTGTGATAGGTAATTTTGATGTCTCCTCAATACGTTTTGGGCCCTTGCCTGTCGTGGGTACTTGGGACACCCACACGAGTGAGGTACTATTTTCATTGGGAGACCTGGAGGAACGCTGGGTGGTAGGAAATTTGTGTCAGCCCTGTAATCCCACAACTTTCCCACACAGAAATTTGAGAAAAAAGTGAATTATTCAGCTGAATTTGAGGTTTGTAGGGAATTCTGGGTAGGAAAACGTTGGGGAGTACACACAAGCCATACCTCCCTGGACTCCCCAGGGTGTCTAGTTTTCAGAAATGTGTGGGTTTGGTAGGTTTCCCTAGATGGCCGCCGAGCACGGGGCCAAAACCCAGGTGCCCCCCTGCAAAACCAGGTTGTTTTGTGATAGGTAATTGTGATGTCACCACAATACATTTTGGCCCCTTCCCTGCCGCTGGCACTTGTCCCACCCACACGAGTGAGGTACCATTTTCATCGAGAGACTTTGGAAAATGCGGTATGCATGGAATTTTGTGGATCCACGCAGATTCCAGAACTTTCCATCACAGAAATGTGAGGAAAATGTGTTTGTTTTACAAAGTTTGAGGTTTGCAAGGGAGTCTGGGTAACAGAACCTGGTGAGAGCCACACAAGTCACTCCATCCTGGATTCCCCTCAGTGTCTAGTTTTCAAAAATGTATAGGTTTGCTAGGTTTCCCTAGGTGCCGGCTGCGCTAGGGCCCAAAATCCACAGGTAGGCACATTGTGACAAAAAAGTCAGTGCCTAGTGGGCTTTCTGCCACCCGGGGGGGGGTATCGGGAGGGGTTTGCCCCGATATGCCCCCAAGGGGGCTAGAAAGACTGTGGCTATGTTTTGGGGGGGGGGGGTGGGGGCATTAGTATGCCCATTCTGGGAAGCCCCCACCCCACGTATAAAAAAGCCAGCATAATCACTGGCGCCTAGTGGGCTCTCTGCCGCCCCCCAGGGGGGTCAGATCAGGGGCTATTGCCCCCATCTGCCTCCTGGGGGGCAGAAATAGTGTGGCATTTTTGAGGGGGGTGGGGGATTGGGCATGCCCATTCTGGGCAGCCGCCATCCCTGAATCTTGAAAATAAATATCTCTGATGCCTAGTGGGCTTTCTGCCCCCCGAGGGGCAGATAAGGGGCTATTGCCCCATCTGCCTCCCAGGGGGCAGAAAGACTGTGGCCCTTTTTGGGGGTGGGGGTGGGGGCATTGGCATTCCCATTCTGGGCAGCCCCCACCCTTACGTATAAAAAACCTAGTGGGCTTTCTGCCCACCCGGGTGCAGATCAGGGGCTACTGCCCCCATCTGCCCCTGGGAGGGGCAAAGAGACTGTTGCATTTTTTTGGGGGGATGGGCGCATTGGCCTGCCCATCTTGGGCAGCCCCCACCCCTACATCAATACAAAAGAAAATCCCTGGCTTCTAGTGGGCTTTCTGCCCCCCCTGGGGTCAGATTGGGGGCTACTGCCCCCATCTGCTCCCCGGGCAACAGAAAGTTTGGAATTTCTCGGGGGGGCATTGTCATGCCCATTTTGAACAGCTCCCACCCCTACATCAATACAAAAAAAAATCCCTGGTTTATAGTGGGCTTTCTGCCCCCCAGGGGGGGCAGAAAGACTGTATTGCCCAAAAATATTTGGGGGGAGCAAAGGCCTTTGCCCAAGGAGCCGCTCCCCCCTCCCTGGTGTCTAGTGGGAGGATCCCTGCTTGCGGATCACCTTTCTGGGGCAATCCCCAAGCAGGGATCCACTAGGGAGGGGTACCATTGGAAAGGTGAGAGTCTCCGCTTTCCAATGATACCTCTCCCGTCTTTCCACGTGTTCGGGTGGCTGAGATACCCCCCTGAGCACATAGAAAGTGAAACTGAAATGAGCCTAAAGGCTCATTTCAGTTTCGGTTTCTATGAAATGACGTCAGCGCGACGTACGTGCTGATTGTCATTTCACAGAAACCAGGGGGAGAGCCTTAGGAGCTCCCCAGCTCCCGAGGCTGTTGGGGAGAAAAGGAAATTCCTCTGGTGCCTGCACCAGAGGGATTTGAATGAATGAATGAATGAAATAGCACTTCTAAAGCGCGTAGCTACCCGAAGGCATCCCAGCGCTGAACGATTCATAGAGGTGAAAGGGACACCTAGGGGAAAAGCCACGTCTTTAGGAGTTTGCGGAAGGCCAGATGATTAGGTTCCTTCCGCAGGGGCAGAGGGAGTGAGTTCCAGAGCCTGGCAGCATTGTAAGAAAATAGCCGTCCGCCACTTCTGGCCTTTTGATCCTGGGAACAACTGCTAAGGAAAGATCATCTGAACGCAGATGCCTATTGGCTCGATAGGGCTGGATCAAGGAAAGATTAATTGGAGGACCATTCCCTCCAAGCGACCTGTGAGCAATACACAGGGCCTTGAAGCGGATTCTCTCCTGAACAGGAAGCCAATGTAGGGACCGCAAAGCGGGCCTTGCCGACTGACGGGACGGGATCCCCATGAGCATTCTTGCAGCACAATTCTGCACAATCTGGAGTTTTACGGTTACTGAACTTGGCGCACCTAAATATAGGGCGTTTCCATAGTCCATCCGCGACAAGACAAGTGCCTGAACCATCAGTTTTCTGGCCCGGAAGGGAAGAAGAGGGAGCACTTTACGGAGCAGCCTAAGGATGCCGTAGCACGAGGCTGCAACCTTCCTAGCCTGAACTTTAAAACTGAAGTCCTGATCCAACCAGACTCCCAGACTCTTTATTTCAGTCTTTGGGGCAGGGGTGGGCCCATGCAGACTGGCCACATAGTACTAGCTTTAAAATGTATATGATCTCCAAGAACCATGAGCTCAGTCTTGTCACCATTCAGTTTCAGATGGGACAGGTTCATCCACTTGGCGACTTCCTCGAGGCAAGGGCAAAGGCCCTTGGACCCCTGGTCGAATGATTCAGAGCCACAACCAGCTGAGTGTCATCAGCATAGGTAACTATGTGAACCCCAAAAGGAAGTACAATATCCGCCAGCGGGGCCATATAGGCATTAAAAAGAGTGGGGCTCAAGGATGATCCCTGAGGAACTCCGCAATGAAGAGGCAGAATTTTTGAGACGGCCCCACCCTGAAAAACCTGGAAGGATCTTTCCTCCAAAAATGACTGCAGCCACAGCAGGGCTGTACCGGTTACCCCCAGACCTCTGAGGCGGTGAACCAGGATTTGATGGTTAACCGTGTCGAAAGCTGCACTCAAGTCTAGGAGGATCACAGCAGAGGATCCTCCTGCGTCAAGGATCTTTCTGGATTCCTCGGCTACTGATAATAGCGCAGCTTCAGTACCTTGGCGCGGTCGGAAGCCTGTTTGAGAGGGGTGGAGGAGTTTATGAGATTCCAGGTAGTTAGAGAGGATGGAGTTAACATATTTCTCTGCAATCTTGCTAATCCCTGGGAGAAGCGAGATAGGGCGGTAGTTGCTCAAGCAGTCCGGGTCCAGATTAGATTTCTTCAGGAGGGATTTTACCATAGCCCTTTTCCACTGGTGGGGGACTATACCCCTGGAGAGCGAGGCATTAATCAGGTCAATAATAGTTGGCGCAACTATATTGATTACCTGCTTCAGAATATATGGGGGAGCCGGATCACATTGCGATCCACTCTTGACCAGTGTTAAAATAGCCTGGAGGGATTCCTGATTAATAGGGAGAAGACCTCTAGAGAGTGTCCCCGATCTGGCAGACCAATATCCTCCTGATTGTAGTTGAGGTGATTATCAACCGAGGGGAAGGAGGAATATATGGATTGAATTTTATAATAAAAATGATCTGCATGTTCATTGCATCGATGGCCTGACACATCCGGGATATCTAGAGGGGGCGGACTTTAAGAAGTTTTTGCGATGCGAAAGGTTTCCCGTGAAGAGTTAGAGGCCAGGGAAATCCTCTCCTCATAATACGAGGCCTGAGCCCTTTTAATTTCTGCTTTATAGGTTCTAACTGCCTCCCTATAGTCCAGTTTCTTGCTCGGGAAAAATCTCTCCTCCATACTCTTTCAGATTTTTTACACTTCTGTTTTAACTCCGAAGTTTAGGGAATACCAGGCCGTCTTATTGGGCCCTCCTTTCAGCTGAACCAGCTTTTCGGAAGGACCCGATCAAGGGTGCCCTCTTTCCAACCGTTGAAGCTTTCATTAGCAACATCCGGATTGGTGTTCAGACTTGGCTTTGACCTTTCCAATTCCCAGAGCCACTTATCTACAGGGAGTTTAGTCCAAGGACGGGACAATACTCGCATAGGATGTGTATGGAAAATCGTGTTTATGGGGTTCCATAAAAATGGCACCAGGGAGTGGTCCGACCAAGGTAACGGGATGGGCTCTTTCCCAAAAATATCCTCCAAATTGGAGAATATAGGATCAAGTAGATGTCCTTTGACATGAGTGGCAGACAGGACCTTCTGAGAGAGCTGATAAGCAGCAAGATCCTGAGCCAGTTCTGTTGCAGCTAAGGAGGTAGGGTCATCAAAATGCAAATTGAAATCTCCCAGCAGGGTAAAATTCGCTGCAGTACTGACAAGGTTAGCAGCTACTTCCAATAGTGATTTACAAAATTGACCATAAGGTCCAGGCGGGCGGTAAATAAGAATACCTGAGAGGGATAGAGTGGGAGTGAATCCAATTGAGAAATGGAAATTCTCACAATCTTCTACCAAACTGCCAAACAAGCGACAAGTAAGGTTCTGTTTATAAATGATGGCGATACCGCCGCCCTTGCCTATCGATCTATCCAATCTCTGAATCAAATACCCTGGGGAGAGCTTGTACAACATCCGGCTCAGATGCTGTATTAAGCCAAGTTTCTGTAAGAAACAGCACTTCAGGGCCATAATCTTTTAGAAGAAGAAAAATTTCCACTGTGTGCCGGGGTAGAGATCTACAATTTAAAAGCAACATATTGTAGGCTTTCTGAGCGGGTGGGAAGGCAGATATAGATGGCAGAAACTTGAAGGAGCAATGGGAACAACCAAAGACTGGCTCACCAAGGAAAATGGAGTGAGAACAGTTCCCTCCTAAGGTCCAATTTAGCTGTTTCAGCTGCCCTGCAGTATAATGAAACCTATTTTGGGGAGACAAAATAGGGGAACTGGTTCCAGCCGGGCGCGGACGGGTGCAGACGGGCTTGCCTTAGGCGCGCCCGCTGCGCGCGTCCGCTGCGCGGTCGCGTCATCCGGCGTTTAAGTAGCCGGAAGCCGGAAGGGAGAGCAGGGGAACAGCAACTAGACCGCTGACCGGTTTCCCTAGATGGCCGCCGAGCCCGGGGCCAAAAACCCAGGTGCCCCCCCTTGCAAAACCAGGTCGTTTTGTGATAGGTCATTTTGATGTCCCCTCAATACGTTTTGGGCCCTTGCCTGTACCGGGTACTTGGGCCACCCACACAAGTGAGGTACCATTTTTATTGGGAGACCTGGGGGAATGCTGGGTGGTAGAAAATTTATGTCAGCCCGGTGATCCCACAACTTTCCCACACAGAAATTTGAGGAAAATGTGGGGGGTTTTTGGTGAAATTTGGGGTTTGCAGGGGATTCTGGGTAGGAAAAGGTTGGGGGTCCACGCAAGCCATACCTCTCTGGACTCCGCCGGGCGTCTAGTTTTCAGAAATGTGTGGGTTTGGTAGGTTTCCTTAGATGACCCCGAGCCCGGGGCCAAAAACCCAGGTGACCACCCTTGCAAAACCAGGTTGTTTTGTGATAGGTAATTTTGATGTCCCCTCAATACATTTTGGGCACTTGCCTGCGCCGGGTACTTGGGCCACCCACACGAAAGAGGTACCATTTTTATCAGGAGACCAGGGGGAACACTGGGTGGTAGGAAATTTGTGTCAGCCCAGTGATCCCACAACTTTCACACACAGAAATTTGAGAAAAAAGTGATTTTTTCAGCTATATTTGAGGTTTGCAGGGGATTCTGGGTAGGAGAACGTTGGGGGGGTCCAAGCAAGCCATACCTCCCTGGACTCCCCGGGTGTGTAGTTTTCAGAAATGTGTGGGTTTGGTAGCTTTTCTTAGATAGCCGCCGAGCCTGGGGACAAAAACCCAGGTGACCCCCCTTGCAAAACCAGGTCGTTTTGTGATAGGTAATTTTGATGTCTCCTCAATATGTTTTGGGCCCTTGGCTGTACCAGGTACTTGGGCCACCCACACGAGTGAGGTACCATTTTTATCAGGAGACCTGGGGGAATGCTGGGTGTTAGGAAATTTGTGTCAGCCCGGTGATCCCACAACTTTCCCACACAGAAATTCGAGAAAAAAGTGATTTTTTCAGCTAAATTTGAGGTTTGCAGGAAATTCTGGGTAGGAGAACTTTGGGGGGTCCACCCAAGCCATACCTCCATGGACTCCCCTGGGTGTCTAGTTTTCAGAAATATGTGGGTTTGGTAGGTTTCCTAGATATCCGCTGAGCCCGGGGCCAAAAACCCAGGTTACCCCCTTTGCAAAACCAGGTCGTTTTGTGATAGGTAATTTTGATGTCTCCTCAATACGTTTTGGGCCCTTGCCTGTCGTGGGTACTTGGGACACCCACACGAGTGAGGTACTATTTTTATTGGGAGACCTGGAGGAACGCTGGGTGGTAGGAAATTTGTGTCAGCCCTGTAATCCCACAACTTTCCCACACAGAAATTTGAGAAAAAAGTGAATTATTCAGCTGAATTTGAGGTTTGCAGGGAATTCTGGGTAGGAAAACGTTGGGGAGTACACACAAGCCATACCTCCCTGGACTCCCCAGGGTGTCTAGTTTTCAGAAATGTGTGGGTTTGGTAGGTTTCCCTAGATGGCCGCCGAGCACGGGGCCAAAAACCCAGGTGCCCCCCCCTGCAAAACCAGGTTGTTTTGTGATAGGTAATTGTGATGTCACCACAATACATTTTGGCCCCTTCCCTGCCGCTGGCACTTGTCCCACCCACACGAGTGAGGTACCATTTTCATCGAGAGACTTTGGAAAATGCGGTATGCATGGAATTTTGTGGATCCACGCAGATTCCAGAACTTTCCATCACAGAAATGTGAGGAAAATGTGTTTGTTTTACAAAGTTTGAGGTTTGCAAGGGATTCTGGGTAACAGAACCTGGTGAGAGCCACACAAGTCACTCCATCCTGGATTCCCCTCAGTGTCTAGTTTTCAAAAATGTATAGGTTTGCTAGGTTTCCCTAGGTGCCGGCTGCGCTAGGGCCCAAAATCCACAGGTAGGCACATTGTGACAAAAAGTCAGTGCCTAGTGGGCTTTCTGCCACCCGGGGGGTATCGGGAGGGGTTTGCCTCGATATGCCCCCAAGGGGGCTAGAAAGACTGTGGCTATGTTTTGGGGGGTGGGGGCATTAGTATGCCCATTCTGGGAAGCCCCCACCCCACGTATAAAAAAGCCAGCATAATCACTGGCGCCTAGTGGGCTCTCTGCCGCCCCCCAGGGGGTCAGATCAGGGGCTATTGCCCCCATCTGCCTCCTGGGGGCAGAAATAGTGTGGCATTTTTGAGGGGGTGGGGGATTGGGCATGCCCATTCTGGGCAGCCGCCATCCCTGAATCTTGAAAATAAATATCTCTGATGCCTAGTGGGCTTTCTACCCCCCGAGGGGCAGATAAGGGGCTATTGCCCCATCTGCCTCCCAGGGGGCAGAAAGACTGTGGCCCTTTTTTGGGGGTGGGGGCATTGGCATTCCCATTCTGGGCAGCCCCCACCCTTACGTATAAAAAACCTAGTGGGCTTTCTGCCCACCCGGGTGCAGATCAGGGGCTACTGCCCCCATCTGCCCCTGGGAGGGGCAAAGAGACTGTTGCATTTTTTGGGGGGGATGGGCGCATTGGCCTGCCCATCTTGGGCAGCCCCCACCCCTACATCAATACAAAAGAAAATCCCTGGCTTCTAGTGGGCTTTCTGCCCCCCCTGGGGTCAGATTGGGGGCTACTGCCCCCATCTGCTCCCCGGGCAACAGAAAGTTTGGAACTTCTCGGGGGCATTGTCATGCCCATTTTGAACAGCCCCCACCCCTACATCAATACAAAAAAAAATCCCTGGTTTATAGTGGGCTTTCTGCCCCCAGGGGGCAGAAAGACTGTATTGCCCAAAAATATTTGGGGGGAGCAAAGGCCTTTGCCCAAGGAGCCGCTCCCCCCTCCCTGGTGTCTAGTGGGTGGATCCCTGCTTGCGGATCACCTTTCTGGGGCAATCCCCAAGCAGGGATCCACTAGGGAGGGGTACCATTGGAAAGGTGAGAGTCTCCGCTTTCCAATGATACCTCTCCCGTCTTTCCACGTGTTCGGGTGGCTGAGATACCCCCTGAGCACATAGAAAATGAAACTGAAATGAGCCTAAAGGCTCATTTCAGTTTCGATTTCTATGAAATGACGTCAGCGCGACGTGCGTGCTGATTGTCATTTCACAGAAACCAGGGGAGAGCCTCAGGAGCTCCCCAGCTCCCGAGGCTGTTGGGGAGAAAAGGAAATTCCTCTGGTGCCTGCACCAGAGGGATTTGAATGAATGAATGAATGAAATAGCACTTCTAAAGCGCGTAGCTACCCGAAGGCATCCCAGCGCTGAACGATTCATAGAGGTGAAAGGGACACCTAGGGGAAAAGCCACGTCTTTAGGAGTTTGCGCAAGGCCAGATGATTAGGTTCCTTCCGCAGGGGCAGAGGGAGTGAGTTCCAGAGCCTGGCAGCATTGTAAGAAAATAGCCGTCCGCCACTTCTGGCCTTTTGATCCTGGGAACAACTGCTAAGGAAAGATCATCTGAACGCAGATGCCTATTGGCTCGATAGGGCTGGATCAAGGAAAGATTAATTGGAGGACCATTCCCTCCAAGCGACCTGTGAGCAATACACAGGGCCTTGAAGCGGATTCTCTCCTGAACAGGAAGCCAATGTAGGGACCGCAAAGCGGGCCTTGCCGACTGACGGGACGGGATCCCCATGAGCATTCTTGCAGCACAATTCTGCACAATCTGGAGTTTTACGGTTACTGAACTTGGCGCACCTAAATATAGGGCGTTTCCATAGTCCATCCGCGACAAGACAAGTGCCTGAACCATCAGTTTTCTGGCCCGGAAGGGAAGAAGAGGGAGCACTTTACGGAGCAGCCTAAGGATGCCGTAGCACGAGGCTGCAACCTTCCTAGCCTGAACTTTAAAACTGAAGTCCTGATGCAACCAGACTCCCAGACTCTTTATTTCAGTCTTTGGGGCAGGGGGTGGGCCCATGCAGACTGGCCACATAGTACTAGCTTTAAAATGTATATGATCTCCAAGAACCATGAGCTCAGTCTTGTCACCATTCAGTTTCAGATGGGACAGGTTCATCCACTTGGCGACTTCCTCGAGGCAAGGGCAAAGGCCCTTGGACCCCTGGTCGAATGATTCAGAGCCACAACCAGCTGAGTGTCATCAGCATAGGTAACTATGTGAACCCCAAAAGGAAGTACAATATCCGCCAGCGGGGCCATATAGGCATTAAAAAGAGTGGGGCTCAAGGATGATCCCTGAGGAACTCCGCAATGAAGAGGCAGAATTTTTGAGACGGCCCCACCCTGAAAAACCTGGAAGGATCTTTCCTCCAAAAATGACTGCAGCCACAGCAGGGCTGTACCGGTTACCCCCAGACCTCTGAGGCGGTGAACCAGGATTTGATGGTTAACCGTGTCGAAAGCTGCACTCAAGTCTAGGAGGATCACAGCAGAGGATCCTCCTGCGTCAAGGATCTTTCTGGATTCCTCGGCTACTGATAATAGCGCAGCTTCAGTACCTTGGCGCGGTCGGAAGCCTGTTTGAGAGGGGTGGAGGAGTTTATGAGATTCCAGGTAGTTAGAGAGGATGGAGTTAACATATTTCTCTGCAATCTTGCTAATCCCTGGGAGAAGCGAGATAGGGCGGTAGTTGCTCAAGCAGTCCGGGTCCAGATTAGATTTCTTCAGGAGGGATTTTACCATAGCCCTTTTCCACTGGTGGGGGACTATACCCCTGGAGAGCGAGGCATTAATCAGGTCAATAATAGTTGGCGCAACTATATTGATTACCTGCTTCAGAATATATGGGGGAGCCGGATCACATTGCGATCCACTCTTGACCAGTGTTAAAATAGCCTGGAGGGATTCCTGATTAATAGGGGAGAAGACCTCTAGAGAGTGTCCCCGATCTGGCAGACCAATATCCTCCTGATTGTAGTTGAGGTGATTATCAACCGAGGGGAAGGAGGAATATATGGATTGAATTTTATAATAAAAATGATCTGCATGTTCATTGCATCGATGGCCTGACACATCCGGGATATCTAGAGGGGGGCGGACTTTAAGAAGTTTTTTCGCGATGCGAAAGGTTTCCCGTGAAGAGTTAGAGGCCAGGGAAATCCTCTCCTCATAATACGAGGCCTGAGCCCTTTTAATTTCTGCTTTATAGGTTCTAACTGCCTCCCTATAGTCCAGTTTCTTGCTCGGGGAAAAATCTCTCCTCCATACTCTTTCAGATTTTTTACACTTCTGTTTTAACTCCGAAGTTTAGGGGAATACCAGGCCGTCTTATTGGGCCCTCCTTTCAGCTGAACCAGCTTTTTCGGAAGGACCCGATCAAGGGTGCCCTCTTTCCAACCGTTGAAGCTTTCATTAGCAACATCCGGATTGGTGTTCAGACTTGGCTTTGACCTTTCCAATTCCCAGAGCCACTTATCTACAGGGAGTTTAGTCCAAGGACGGGACAATACTCGCATAGGATGTGTATGGAAAATCGTGTTTATGGGGTTCCATAAAAATGGCACCAGGGAGTGGTCCGACCAAGGTAACGGGATGGGCTCTTTCCCAAAAATATCCTCCAAATTGGAGAATATAGGATCAAGTAGATGTCCTTTGACATGAGTGGCAGACAGGACCTTCTGAGAGAGCTGATAAGCAGCAAGATCCTGAGCCAGTTCTGTTGCAGCTAAGGAGGTAGGGTCATCAAAATGCAAATTGAAATCTCCCAGCAGGGTAAAATTCGCTGCAGTACTGACAAGGTTAGCAGCTACTTCCAATAGTGATTTACAAAATTGACCATAAGGTCCAGGCGGGCGGTAAATAAGAATACCTGAGAGGGATAGAGTGGGAGTGAATCCAATTGAGAAATGGAAATTCTCACAATCTTCTACCAAACTGCCAAACAAGCGACAAGTAAGGTTCTGTTTATAAATGATGGCGATACCGCCGCCCTTGCCTATCGATCTATCCAATCTCTGAATCAAATACCCTGGGGAGAGCTTGTACAACATCCGGCTCAGATGCTGTATTAAGCCAAGTTTCTGTAAGAAACAGCACTTCAGGGCCATAATCTTTTAGAAGAAGAAAAATTTCCACTGTGTGCCGGGGTAGAGATCTACAATTTAAAAGCAACATATTGTAGGCTTTCTGAGCGGGTGGGAAGGCAGATATAGATGGCAGAAACTTGAAGGAGCAATGGGAACAACCAAAGACTGGCTCACCAAGGAAAATGGAGTGAGAACAGTTCCCTCCTAAGGTCCAATTTAGCTGTTTCAGCTGCCCTGCAGTATAATGAAACCTATTTTGGGGAGACAAAATAGGGGAACTGGTTCCAGCCGGGCGCGGACGGGCGCAGACGGGCTTGCCTTAGGCGCGCCCGCTGCGCGCGTCCGCTGCGCGGTCGCGTCATCCGGCGTTTAAGTAGCCGGAAGCCGGAAGGGAGAGCAGGGGAACAGCAACTAGACCGCTGACCGGTTTCCCTAGATGGCCGCCGAGCCCGGGGCCAAAACCCAGGTGCCCCCTTGCAAAACCAGGTCGTTTTGTGATAGGTCATTTTGATGTCCCCTCAATACGTTTTGGGCCCTTGCCTGTACCGGGTACTTGGGCCACCCACACAAGTGAGGTACCATTTTTATTGGGAGACCTGGGGGAATGCTGGGTGGTAGAAAATTTATGTCAGCCCGGTGATCCCACAACTTTCCCACACAGAAATTTGAGGAAAATGTGGGGGTTTTTGGTGAAATTTGGGGTTTGCAGGGGATTCTGGGTAGGAAAAGGTTGGGGGTCCACGCAAGCCATACCTCTCTGGACTCCGCCGGGCGTCTAGTTTTCAGAAATGTGTGGGTTTGGTAGGTTTCCTTAGATGACCCCGAGCCCGGGGCCAAAAACCCAGGTGACCACCCTTGCAAAACCAGGTTGTTTTGTGATAGGTAATTTTGATGTCCCCTCAATACATTTTGGGCACTTGCCTGCGCCGGGTACTTGGGCCACCCACACGAAAGAGGTACCATTTTTATCAGGAGACCAGGGGGAACACTGGGTGGTAGGAAATTTGTGTCAGCCCAGTGATCCCACAACTTTCACACACAGAAATTTGAGAAAAAGTGATTTTTTCAGCTATATTTGAGGTTTGCAGGGGATTCTGGGTAGGAGAACGTTGGGGGGTCCAAGCAAGCCATACCTCCCTGGACTCCCCGGGTGTCTAGTTTTCAGAAATGTGTGGGTTTGGTAGCTTTTCTTAGATAGCCGCCGAGCCTGGGGACAAAACCCAGGTGACTCCCCTTGCAAAACCAGGTCGTTTTGTGATAGGTAATTTTGATGTCTCCTCAATATGTTTTGGGCCCTTGGCTGTACAAGGTACTTGGGCCACCCACACGAGTGAGGTACCATTTTTATCAGGAGACCTGGGGGAATGCTGGGTGTTAGGAAATTTGTGTCAGCCCGGTGATCCCACAACTTTCCCACACAGAAATTCGAGAAAAAAGTGATTTTTTCAGCTAAATTTGAGGTTTGCAGGAGATTCTGGGTAGGAGAACTTTGGGGGGTCCACCCAAGCCATACCTCCATGGACTCCCCTGGGTGTCTAGTTTTCAGAAATATGTGGGTTTGGTAGGTTTCCCTAGATATCCGCTGAGCCCGGGGCCAAAAACCCAGGTTACCCCCTTTGCAAAACCAGGTCGTTTTGTGATAGGTAATTTTGATGTCTCCTCAATACGTTTTGGGCCCTTGCCTGTCGTGGGTACTTGGGACACCCACACGAGTGAGGTACTATTTTTATTGGGAGACCTGGAGGAACGCTGGGTGGTAGGAAATTTGTGTCAGCCCTGTAATCCCACAACTTTCCCACACAGAAATTTGAGAAAAAAGTGAATTATTCAGCTGAATTTGAGGTTTGCAGGGAATTCTGGGTAGGAAAACGTTGGGGAGTACACACAAGCCATACCTCCCTGGACTCCCCAGGGTGTCTAGTTTTCAGAAATGTGTGGGTTTGGTAGGTTTCCCTAGATGGCCGCCGAGCACGGGGCCAAAACCCAGGTGCCCCCCTGCAAAACCAGGTTGTTTTGTGATAGGTAATTGTGATGTCACCACAATACATTTTGGCCCCTTCCCTGCCGCTGGCACTTGTCCCACCCACACGAGTGAGGTACCATTTTCATCGAGAGACTTTGGAAAATGCGGTATGCATGGAATTTTGTGGATCCACGCAGATTCCAGAACTTTCCATCACAGAAATGTGAGGAAAATGTGTTTGTTTTACAAAGTTTGAGGTTTGCAAGGGATTCTGGGTAACAGAACCTGGTGAGAGCCACACAAGTCACTCCATCCTGGATTCCCCTCAGTGTCTAGTTTTCAAAAATGTATAGGTTTGCTAGGTTTCCCTAGGTGCCGGCTGCGCTAGGGCCCAAAATCCACAGGTAGGCACATTGTGACAAAAAAGTCAGTGCCTAGTGGGCTTTCTGCCACCCGGGGGTATCGGGAGGGGTTTGCTCGATATGCCCCCAAGGGGGCTAGAAAGACTGTGGCTATGTTTTGGGGGGTGGGGGCATTAGTATGCCCATTCTGGGAAGCCCCCACCCCACGTATAAAAAAGCCAGCATAATCACTGGCGCCTAGTGGGCTCTCTGCCGCCCCCCAGGGGGGTCAGATCAGGGGCTATTGCCCCCATCTGCCTCCTGGGGGGCAGAAATAGTGTGGCATTTTTGAGGGGGGTGGGGGATTGGGCATGCCCATTCTGGGCAGCCGCCATCCCTGAATCTTGAAAATAAATATCTCTGATGCCTAGTGGGCTTTCTGCCCCCCGAGGGGCAGATAAGGGGCTATTGCCCCATCTGCCTCCCAGGGGGCAGAAAGACTGTGGCCCTTTTTTGGGGGTGGGGGTGGGGGCATTGGCATTCCCATTCTGGGCAGCCCCCACCCTTACGTATAAAAAACCTAGTGGGCTTTCTGCCCACCCGGGTGCAGATCAGGGGCTACTGCCCCCATCTGCCCCTGGGAGGGGCAAAGAGACCGTTGCATTTTTTGGGGGGGATGGGCGCATTGGCCTGCCCATCTTGGGCAGCCCCCACCCCTACATCAATACAAAAGAAAATCCCTGGCTTCTAGTGGGCTTTCTGCCCCCCTTGGGGTCAGATTGGGGGCTACTGCCCCCATCTGCTCCCCGGGCAACAGAAAGTTTGGAATTTCTCGGGGGGGCATTGTCATGCCCATTTTGAACAGCCCCCACCCCTACATCAATACAAAAAAAAATCCCTGGTTTATAGTGGGCTTTCTGCCCCCAGTATTGCCCAAAAATATTTGGGGGGAGCAAAGGCCTTTGCCCAAGGAGCCGCTCCCCCCTCCCTGGTGTCTAGTGGGTGGATCCCTGCTTGCGGATCACCTTTCTGGGGCAATCCCCAAGCAGGGATCCACTAGGGAGGGGTACCATTGGAAAGGTGAGAGTCTCCGCTTTCCAATGATACCTCTCCCGTCTTTCCACGTGTTCGGGTGGCTGAGATACCCCCTGAGCACATAGAAAATGAAACTGAAATGAGCCTAAAGGCTCATTTCAGTTTCAGTTTCTATGAAATGACGTCAGCGCGACGTGCGTGCTGATTGTCATTTCACAGAAACCAGGGGGAGAGCCTCAGGAGCTCCCCAGCTCCCGAGGCTGTTGGGGAGAAAAGGAAATTCCTCTGGTGCCTGCACCAGAGGGATTTGAATGAATGAATGAATGAAATAGCACTTCTAAAGCGCGTAGCTACCCGAAGGCATCCCAGCGCTGAACGATTCATAGAGGTGAAAGGGACACCTAGGGGAAAAGCCACGTCTTTAGGAGTTTGCGCAAGGCCAGATGATTAGGTTCCTTCCGCAGGGGCAGAGGGAGTGAGTTCCAGAGCCTGGCAGCATTGTAAGAAAATAGCCGTCCGCCACTTCTGGCCTTTTTGATCCTGGGAACAACTGCTAAGGAAAGATCATCTGAACGCAGATGCCTATTGGCTCGATAGGGCTGGATCAAGGAAAGATTAATTGGAGGACCATTCCCTCCAAGCGACCTGTGAGCAATACACAGGGCCTTGAAGCGGATTCTCTCCTGAACAGGAAGCCAATGTAGGGACCGCAAAGCGGGCCTTGCCGACTGACGGGACGGGATCCCCATGAGCATTCTTGCAGCACAATTCTGCACAATCTGGAGTTTTACGGTTACTGAACTTGGCGCACCTAAATATAGGGCGTTTCCATAGTCCATCCGCGACAAGACAAGTGCCTGAACCATCAGTTTTCTGGCCCGGAAGGGAAGAAGAGGGAGCACTTTACGGAGCATCCTAAGGATGCCGTAGCACGAGGCTGCAACCTTCCTAGCCTGAACTTTAAAACTGAAGTCCTGATCCAACCAGACTCCCAGACTCTTTATTTCAGTCTTTGGGGCAGGGGGTGGGCCCATGCAGACTGGCCACATAGTACTAGCTTTAAAATGTATATGATCTCCAAGAACCATGAGCTCAGTCTTGTCACCATTCAGTTTCAGATGGGACAGGTTCATCCACTTGGCGACTTCCTCGAGGCAAGGGCAAAGGCCCTTGGACCCCTGGTCGAATGATTCAGAGCCACAACCAGCTGAGTGTCATCAGCATAGGTAACTATGTGAACCCCAAAAGGAAGTACAATATCCGCCAGCGGGGCCATATAGGCATTAAAAGAGTGGGGCTCAAGGATGATCCCTGAGGAACTCCGCAATGAAGAGGCAGAATTTTTAAGACGGCCCCACCCTGAAAAACCTGGAAGGATCTTTCCTCCAAAAATGACTGCAGCCACAGCAGGGCTGTACCGGTTACCCCCAGACCTCTGAGGCGGTGAACCAGGATTTGATGGTTAACCGTGTCGAAAGCTGCACTCAAGTCTAGGAGGATCACAGCAGAGGATCCTCCTGCGTCAAGGATCTTTCTGGATTCCTCGGCTACTGATAATAGCGCAGCTTCAGTACCTTGGCGCGGTCGGAAGCCTGTTTGAGAGGGGTGGAGGAGTTTATGAGATTCCAGGTAGTTAGAGAGGATGGAGTTAACATATTTCTCTGCAATCTTGCTAATCCCTGGGAGAAGCGAGATAGGGCGGTAGTTGCTCAAGCAGTCCGGGTCCAGATTAGATTTCTTCAGGAGGGATTTTACCATAGCCCTTTTCCACTGGTGGGGGACTATACCCCTGGAGAGCGAGGCATTAATCAGGTCAATAATAGTTGGCGCAACTATATTGATTACCTGCTTCAGAATATATGGGGGAGCCGGATCACATTGCGATCCACTCTTGACCAGTGTTAAAATAGCCTGGAGGGATTCCTGATTAATAGGGAGAAGACCTCTAGAGAGTGTCCCCGATCTGGCAGACCAATATCCTCCTGATTGTAGTTGAGGTGATTATCAACCGAGGGGAAGGAGGAATATATGGATTGAATTTTATAATAAAAATGATCTGCATGTTCATTGCATCGATGGCCTGACACATCCGGGATATCTAGAGGGGGCGGACTTTAAGAAGTTTTTCGCGATGCGAAAGGTTTCCCGTGAAGAGTTAGAGGCCAGGGAAATCCTCTCCTCATAATACGAGGCCTGAGCCCTTTTAATTTCTGCTTTATAGGTTCTAACTGCCTCCCTATAGTCCAGTTTCTTGCTCGGGAAAAATCTCTCCTCCATACTCTTTCAGATTTTTTACACTTCTGTTTTAACTCCGAAGTTTAGGGGAATACCTGGCCGTCTTATTGGGCCCTCCTTTCAGCTGAACCAGCTTTTTCGGAAGGACCCGATCAAGGGTGCCCTCTTTCCAACCGTTGAAGCTTTCATTAGCAACATCCGGATTGGTGTTCAGACTTGGCTTTGACCTTTCCAATTCCCAGAGCCACTTATCTACAGGGAGTTTAGTCCAAGGATGGGACAATACTCGCATAGGATGTGTATGGAAAATCGTGTTTATGGGGTTCCATAAAAATGGCACCAGGGAGTGGTCCGACCAAGGTAACGGGATGGGCTCTTTCCCAAAAATATCCTCCAAATTGGAGAATATAGGATCAAGTAGATGTCCTTTGACATGAGTGGCAGACAGGACCTTCTGAGAGAGCTGATAAGCAGCAAGATCCTGAGCCAGTTCTGTTGCAGCTAAGGAGGTAGGGTCATCAAAATGCAAATTGAAATCTCCCAGCAGGGTAAAATTCGCTGCAGTACTGACAAGGTTAGCAGCTACTTCCAATAGTGATTTACAAAATTGACCATAAGGTCCAGGCGGGCGGTAAATAAGAATACCTGAGAGGGATAGAGTGGGAGTGAATCCAATTGAGAAATGGAAATTCTCACAATCTTCTACCAAACTGCCAAACAAGCGACAAGTAAGGTTCTGTTTATAAATGATGGCGATACCGCCGCCCTTGCCTATCGATCTATCCAATCTCTGAATCAAATACCCTGGGGGGAGAGCTTGTACAACATCCGGCTCAGATGCTGTATTAAGCCAAGTTTCTGTAAGAAACAGCACTTCAGGGCCATAATCTTTT
Organism: Calotriton arnoldi; assembly: GCA_963921515.1. Classification (NCBI taxonomy): domain Eukaryota; kingdom Metazoa; phylum Chordata; class Amphibia; order Caudata; family Salamandridae; genus Calotriton; species Calotriton arnoldi. The sequence continues at coordinate 920,681 of CAWUFW010006479.1, forward strand.
AGAAGAAGAAAAATTTCCACTGTGTGCCGGGGTAGAGATCTACAATTTAAAAGCAACATATTGTAGGCTTTCTGAGCGGGTGGGAAGGCAGATATAGAGGGCAGAAACTTGAAGGAGCAATGGGAACAACCAAAGACTGGCCCACCAAGGAAAATGGAGTGAGAACAGTTCCCTCCTAAGGTCCAATTTAGCTGTTTCAGCTGCCCTGCAGTATAATGAAACCTATTTTGGGGAGACAAAATAGGGGAACTGGTTCCAGCCGGGCGCGGACGGGCGCAGACGGGCTTGCCTTAGGCGCGCCCGCTGCGCGCGTCCGCTGCGCGGTCGCGTCATCCGGCGTTTAAGTAGCCGGAAGGGAGAGCAGGGGAACAGCAACTAGACCGCTGACCCAGGACCGCTGATTTCCGGTGCCATGTGCGAGGACGGCCGGGAGGCGTCCTTAGCACACGAGCACTGTGGCTCAGGCGGCTCCCGGCCGTCCTGAGCACCAAAGGGGTTAAAGAGGCAGGCTGAGTCTTGATGTCATCAAGATCTGCCTGCCCCTCAGTGTCTATGGTAAAAGTAGTCCTTTTAATCTGGTTGCTGATGCGATGTATTTCCTCATGTTCACTACTGTAAACCAGCCTAACACTGTGATTATTTCAGTTTTTTTGTGCAGTTTTATATAGCACCAACACCTTTCGTAGCTAGTGGAGCGCTCTGCATTTGCACCAGTTACTTTTTTTGTGCAGTTTTTTTATATAGCACCAACACCACCCAAAGGTATTGGAGAGTTTTACATTAGCACCAGTTACGTTTTTTGTGCAGTTTACTATAGCGCCAACACCACCCAAAGGTATTGGAGCACTTTACATTAGCACCAGCTACTTTATACAAGGATGCATTCATTTTTGTAGGCACGGCAAGATTAAGTGATTTGCCCGAAATCAAGAATGTTAAGCCGATGCCGGAACTCGAACCCGGTTTACCAGCTCCATAGTCGGCAGCTCTGGCCTTTATGCCACATCCTCTCTCAAAAGGGCGCCATATCATCTTCCTAGCCTCAACCTCAGTTCCACATTTTGTGATTATGGATAAATCACTTAATCTCCCCGTTTCTAAACACAACAAGCATTGGCAAAGCCCATAGGTTTCGCCTGTGCAAAATCTATTCTTTATAGGTCTCAGCTAGACAGTGCATGCGCTGCTCGGCTAGACAGCACATGCGCTGTCTCAAAGAGATGTGTTGTGTTCTGTGGGCTTACAGGCTGTCCATCTCCTACCAATGGTAAACTTCAGAGCCATTCTCATTTTCTTTGATGCCATTTGTCATGGTTGCTCTTCTTGTGTTTGGTACTCCCATAGCACATGGACCAAGTACATGTCTCCTTACACTGCTCCCGGTTGGTGCAGCTATTTTTTCTTTGTTTTCAAGCACTCCATAGGAGTACTTGTGTTTTCAGGTCGTCTCCCTTGTACACATGCATACATACCACTAAAATTCATGCATGTGTACATAAACAAATGCATTTCCTGAAAAGTTGTTAAAACATGAACAGTCCTTTTTTTTTTTTTTGCACGATCCCATGGAATTGGAGAGCTCACTCAATCTTCTGTCTTGCTATAGCACGAGCACGAGCCAATGGTATTGGAGCGCTTTATGTGCTCACCACTTCCATTCCACAATGACGCATTCATTTTTGTCACTGATCCTGCTTCAACTAAGGCATTTCACCCCCTCATTGTTGCTTCCTCCCGCCCTCTCCCGTCGTTGCTTGCCCATCTCCCCATCCTCTCCTGCTTTCCTGCTTGACCCATTCCCCCACTACCTCCCTTGTCGCTGCTGCTTTTATTTTTTTGCACGATCTGATGGTATTGGAACGCTTGCTCCGTCCTCCATCTTGCCATAGTGCTAACACCAGCCAATGGTGTTTGAGCTCTTTAAGTGCTCACCAGTTACATTACACAATGACACATTCATTGTCGTACGCAGGGGGAAGCGTAAATGATTTGAACCTGGTTCCTCAGTTCCCCTGTTGGCAGCTCTGGCCGTTACGCCACATCCTTGCTTCATTTCAAAGCTCTTCAACTGTTTCTCACTATCACTTCCATATTTGTTCAGCAAGACCCCATCAACACTGAACAAGCATTGGCAAAGCCAACAGATTCGGCAATGCCCGAGCTATTGGCCTTGTCAATGTAAATGTCTGTTAGCCATGTTGTCTAGCAGCACATCTGCTGTTCAGCATGGCTGACAGTCATTGAAAAAAGATCTATGATGCAGCCAGTGCAGGCCACGTCACAGCTCTTTTTTGTGTTAGATGGGGCAGCACAATAAACTCAACATGTGGGGGCGAAGAGACTCGGCGTCGGCTAAACATCTTGTGATTCTGGGCTTTCAGTGACTTTCAGCTATGCTGAACAGCAGATGTGCTGGTAGGCAACATAGCTAATAGACATTCACTTTGACAAGGCCAATAGCTCGAGCATTGCCGAGACCTATTGGCTTTCCCAATGCTTGTTGTAATTTGGTGCACATCCCTTCAGTAGTTTTGGGATTATTTAAGAAAAAAAAATATAGATATCTAGGGGTGCGAATACTCTGCGTCTCTGACTGCCAACATCTCAACCAGGGAGTGTTGGCAGCCATCTTGGGACTTAGACTTGTCTGATTCCCAAGGAAAAAGGAAAAAAAAACATAAGAGGGTAGGAATACCTTGACCCCTAGGCCTGGCGGTGGGGTCCCATAGGGACCCTGCTGGGGGCCATAAAATAATTTCAATGTTAGCGCAAAATTTTAGTGGAGACGCGAATCCACTGCAAATTTGAAAAAAAAGCAAGCGCGGTCTCCTGCGCTTGTTTCCTATATGCCCCCCATGTGGGCCAGGTCCCTGAGTGGTTTATTTTTTATTATATTGGGGAAGGGGGGCGTTGGCACTATTTATAACTGTCCAAAACCAAAATGTGAAAAGCAGAGTCGTGGGAGGATTGGATCTGTGCAACAGAGTTAAGCGGGGTAAGCAGACACGAGCGAGAGGTGGAAGGGCAACCAACAGAAAAATGCAGGATGCCACTGGGAGATTAAGCGATTTGGCTGTAATCACAAAATGCGGAACTGAAGTCAAGGCTAGGGAGATGATGTGGTGTTCTCTTGAGAGAGGATGTGGCATAAGGTCCACAGCTGCTGACCATGGGGCTGGGAAACCAGATTCGAGTTTCGGCGTCGGCTTAACATCCTTCCAGTGCCTACTAAAATGAATGCGCCCTTGTGTAAAGAAACTGGTGCTAATGTAAAGCCCTCCAGTACCTTCGTGTGGTCTTTGGCTCTATATAAAACTGCACAAAAAAAGTAGCTGGTGCTTATATAAAGGGCAGTAGGGAAAAATAGGGAGTGACCCCTCTATCCAAGAGACAGGGTACCAAAGGTAATGCTCAGAATAAATTCTCTTGGAACAGATTAGAAAAACTATTGCTCAAAATTAATTCATACAAACATATCAACACTTCACATTGATCACACACATGTATGAACTCAGAAAGCAATTGCAGAAATACACAAAATGAACTTATGACTTATAGGTACGAAAACATTCTTATTTTATAATAAAATATATTTTATTTTTAATAATTCATCATCATATAAAAGATCTCATTAATAAACTAAATAAAAAAATCACAAACGCATAACACAATATTGTACCGCAAAATAAAAACAATATTTTAAAATCTTTGAGAGACAAATGACAAGTGAAATATTAAAAACATCATAAAGTGGCTATCCCAACAAGAATCAATCAAACGTATGAGTGTCCACTATTCAATAGTTTAAGTAGGACCACGAAAGTTCCTTGGGTATAACTCTCAACAAGCAAAGCATCGACGCATTTCGGTGGTGACAAGACAGTTTATACGACCACCTTCTTCAGGACACAGTTAATAAGTAGTCTCTCCTATTGCTGACATGATTTCATTGCACCTTGGCGTAGTAGTCTCCTATAGCCCAATTTTGTGAAGTAGTGAGAGATTAAAACTTTATCTTTCTTTACGCCGTGGGATCTCAAATTCCCCGACAGAGTTGGTCAAGACAAAGACTGAATAGTCCACGAATCTTTATTGGAGTTAGGAGAACTGTACATCAATGGCGGAACCTCCTTCCTCCCATGTATTTATCAATGGGGTCCTTTGAATGCTAGGCTTATGTTCCTCTACCGAGACGGATTTATCGGCAGTCTTCGGTATTCTGATAGCGTGTCATAACGATATTTTATTCAATCATCGTTTTAGACATCCCCTTAGCTTCAATTTGTGTCAAAGGCTCCAGTGTAACGTATTCCGCCGCTCCGTTCTTCCTGATAAAACGATCGCTGTTTTTATGATGTTTTTAATATTTCACTTGTCATTTGTCTCTCAAAGATTTTAAAATATTGTTTTTATTTTGCGGTACAATATTGTGTTATACGTTTTTGATTTTTTGATTTCGTTTATTAATGAGATCTTTTATATGATGATGAATTATTCAAAATAAAAGATATTTTATTATAAAATAAGAATGTTTTCGTACCTATAAGTCATAGGTTCATTTTGTGTATTTCTGCAATTGCTTTCTGGCTTCATACATGTGTGTGATCAATGTGAAGTGTTGATATGTTTGTATGAATGAATTTTGAGCAATAGTTTTTCTAATCTGTTCCAAGAGAATTTATTCTGAGCTTATATAAAGGGCTCCAATACCTTCGGGTGGTGTTGGCGCTGCATAAAACTGCACAAAAAAACAAATGTGTAAAGCAGAGTCGGGGTAGGAGGGGCTCTGGGGGAAGACAGGATCTGTGCAACTGGAGTTCAGTGTGGGCAGGCAGTGAGGAGGTTGACATACAATCAAGAGCAAATGCAGGCTGCCACGGGGAGATTAAGTGATTTGTTTATGGTGTTCTCATCAAAAGTAACCGGGGTTAATAGAAAGTGCTCTAATACCTTCAGGTGGTGTTGGCGCTATATAAAACTGCTCAAAAAAAGTAACTGTTGCTAATGTAAAGCACCCTTTCAAAAAAAGAGAGAGGAACCCTTGGACACCCAAAGGACTAGGGTTAAGACAAAAGGTAAAAATATTGTCCTCTGGGATTGTTTTAATATATTGTTTCATTCGCACCTTCTTTCATATGCCAAGCTCTGACTCCACACACACACTCACCATTCATAAAGGTCACCGCTCAACTGGTGGCTACAATGTATTGGCACAAACACCTATTGTTCATAAGGCAATGATTGTAATTTATTAAAACCATTTATTATTTTATACAATTTTTTTTTTTTTTTATTTAGTTACAAGTTAAAACCATTTTTGTCCATACCATCATCATGAAAAATATGAAACAATACTAAAAACAATTAATCACATTCACAATACTACAAAAAATCATAACACGAGAGTTAAAAACAGACATTAATCTTTGTCATAAATCGCCATAATCCACGGTTAAACTTATGTACAAACACCCTGGTGCCTTGTGTATCATCAATATCTAGGGTGATGTTCGTATAGATGGATTTATGGCAACAGAAAAGGCGTCGACGCGTTTCAAAGGCTTTATCTCATTCCACCTTCTTTATCAAGACCGTTATATTATGTACTCCCGTCCTTTAAAATTAAATGGGCAGGTGAACGATGTTTCACTCTGTAATGTGCTTAATAAAAATTGTTATGCTCTTCCATCCATCTATAAGGCTTGGTAATTCTTTAATTGGTATGAATCTCCTAGATGAGCCCACTAAGGCGCGCTGTGCCAGTCCCCCGTTTTATAATTCCATCACACACATCTGGCTTGTTTTGAGCTCGTTAAAATCAATAATGAAGTATACCCGCTTGTATTTCAAATGTGCGCTTATTATTTCAAGCTCGTAACAAGGAATGCTTATCCTTTAGAAGTCTGTTCCTCATGCAACTTTCGTCTGTTCCTTTTCACCTCAGAGCATATTATACCTTGCTCTTGTCGAGTAACCAAACTGGCGGCCCCTACTTCCGTCCGAGTTGTTTGTAATGATCTCCAATACCTTCAGGTGGTGTTGGCGCTATATAAAACTGCACAAACAAATTTGAAAAGCAGTGTCGGGGGAGGAGGGGATCTGTGCAACTGAGTTTAGCGGGACAAGCATTGACAGGCAAGAGGTGGACAGGCAACCAATAGCAAATGCAGGCAGCCATTGGGAGATTAAGTGATTTGGCCATAAACATAAAGTGTGGAACTGAGGCCGAGGCTAGGGAGATGATGTGGAAACCTCTTGAAAAAGGACGTGTCATAAGGGCCACGGCTGTGGACTTTGGAGCTGGGAAACCTGGTTCGAGTTTTGGCATCAGCTTAACATCCCTGATTCTGGGCAAATCACTTAATCTCTCTGTTCCTACAAATATAAGTGTGTCCTTGTGTAAAGGAACTGGTGCTAATGTAAAGCACTCCACTATCTTCAGGTGGTGCCAGAGGTATGTAAAACAGCACAAAAAACCCAGATTGAATCACAATGTTAGGCTGGTTTACAGTAGTGAACATGAGGAAATACATCGCATCAGCAGCCACATTAAAAGGACTACTTTTGCTATGAACACTGAGGGGCATGCAGACTATGATGACATCAAGACATCAAGACTCAGCCTGTCTCCTTTGAAGCGATACCAAAGGGGATGATGGACGGAGCGTTAGAGCAAATCAAACACTCACCCCCAGTCAACTGATCTGGGTTTAATCCATCATCATTCTTTAGCTCACTCCACCACCCCAGTTCAGACATGGCCATATGCAAATCAGTCTGACCCTGTGCCTCATGGGAACAGTCCAGCCCGAACTGCCAAGCCATGTCTTCCCTGGACCGGAAACAAGCATCCTGGGACCGGTTTCGGGTTCAAAACCCTCATCAGCCAGGCTATCTTGAATCCAGTGGCAAAGTGAGCAAGGGACCCACATCTGGGCATACCCTGCCAACTTAGGGCGAACAAAGCGATACCAAAGGGGATGATGGACGGAGCGTTAGAGCAAATCAAACACTCACCCCCAGTCAACTGATCTGGGTTTAATCCATAATCATTCTTTAGCTCACTCCACCACCCCAGTTCAGATATGGTCATATGCAAATCAGTCTGACCCTGTGCCTCATGGGAACAGTCCAGCCCGAACTGCCAAGCCATGTCTTCCCTGGACCGGAAACAAGCATCCTGGGACCGGTTTCGGGTTCAAAACCCTCATCAGCCAGGCTATCTTGAATCCAGTGGCAAAGTGAGCAAGGGACCCACGTCTGGGCATACCCTGCCAACTTAGGGCGAACAAAGCGATACCAAAGGGGATGATGGACGGAGCGTTAGAGCAAATCAAACACTCACCCCCAGTCAACTGATCTGGGTTTAAACTATCATCATTCTTTAGCTCACTCCACCACCCCAGTTCAGACATTGCCATATGCAAATCAGTCTGACCCTGTGCCTCATGGGAACAGTCCAGCCCGAACTGCCAAGCCATGTCTTCCCTGGACCGGAAACAAGCATCCTGGGACCGGTTTCGGGTTCAAAACCCTCATCAGCCAGGCTATCTTGAATCCAGTGGCAAAGTGAGCAAGGGACCCACGTCTGGGCATACCCTGCCAACTTAGGGCGAACAAAGCGATACCAAAGGGGATGATGGACGGAGCGTTAGAGCAAATCAAACACTCACCCCCAGTCAACTGATCTGGGTTTAATCCATCATCATTCTTTAGCTCACTCCACCACCCCAGTTCAGACATGGCCATATGCAAATCAGTCTGACCCTGTGCCTCATGGGAACAGTCCAGCCCGAACTGCCAAGCCATGTCTTCCCTGGACCGGAAACAAGCATCCTGGGACCGGTTTCGGGTTCAAAACCCTCATCAGCCAGGCTATCTTGAATCCAGTGGCAAAGTGAGCAAGGGACCCACGTCTGGGCATACCCTGCCAACTTAGGGCGAACAAAGCGATACCAAAGGGGATGATGGACGGAGCGTTAGAGCAAATCAAACACTCACCCCCAGTCAACTGATCTGGGTTTAATCCATCATCATTCTTTAGCTCACTCCACCACCCCAGTTCAGACATGGCCATATGCCAATCAGTCTGACCCTGTGTCTCATGGGAACAGTCCAGCCCGAACTGCCAAGCCATGTCTTCCCTGGACCGGAAACAAGCATCCTGGGACCGGTTTCGGGTTCAAAACCCTCATCAGCCAGGCTATCTTGAATCCAGTGGCAAAGTGAGCAAGGGACCCACGTCTGGGCATACCCTGCCAACTTAGGGCTGAACAAAGCGATACCAAAGGGGATGATGGACGGAGCGTTAGAGCAAATCAAACACTCACCCCCAGTCAACTGATCTGGGTTTAATCCATCATCATTCTTTAGCTCACTCCACCACCCCAGTTCAGACATGGCCATATGCAAATCAGTCTGACCCTGTGCCTCATGGGAACAGTCCAGCCCGAACTGCCAAGCCATGTCTTCCCTGGACCGGAAACAAGCATCCTGGGGACCGGTTTCGGGTTCAAAACCCTCATCAGCCAGGCTATCTTGAATCCAGTGGCAAAGTGAGCAAGGGACCCACGTCTGGGCATACCCTGCCAACTTAGGGCGAACAAAGCGATACCAAAGGGGATGATGGACGGAGCGTTAGAGCAAATCAAACACTCACCCCCAGTCAACTGATCTGGGTTTAATCCATCATCATTCTTTAGTTCACTCCACCACCCCAGTTCAGACATGGCCATATGCAAATCAGTCTGACCCTGTGCCTCATGGGAACAGTCCAGCCCGAACTGCCAAGCCATGTCTTCCCTGGACCGGAAAGAAGCATCCTGGGACCGGTTTCGGGTTCAAAACCCTCATCAGCCAGGCTATCTTGAATCCAGTGGCAAAGTGAGCAAGGGACCCACGTCTGGGCATACCCTGCCAACTTAGGGCGAACAAAGCGATACCAAAGGGGATGATGGACGGAGCGTTAGAGCAAATCAAACACTCACCCCCAGTCAACTGATCTGGGTTTAATCCATCATCATTCTTTAGCTCACTCCACCACCCCAGTTCAGACATGGCCATATGCAAATCAGTCTGACCCTGTGCCTCATGGGAACAGTCCAGCCCGAACTGCCAAGCCATGTCTTCCCTGGACCGGAAACAAGCATCCTGGGACCGGTTTCGGGTTCAAAACCCTCATCAGCCAGGCTATCTTGAATCCAGTGGCAAAGTGAGCAAGGGACCCACGTCTGGGCATACCCTGCCAACTTAGGGCGAACAAAGCGATACCAAAGGGGATGATGGACGGAGCGTTAGAGCAAATCAAACACTCACCCCCAGTCAACTGATCTGGGTTTAATCCATCATCATTCTTTAGCTCACTCCACCACCCCAGTTCAGACATGGCCATATGCAAATCAGTCTGACCCTGTGCCTCATGGGAACAGTCCAGCCCGAACTGCCAAGCCATGTCTTCCCTGGACCGGAAAGAAGCATCCTGGGACCGGTTTCGGGTTCAAAACCCTCATCAGCCAGGCTATCTTGAATCCAGTGGCAAAGTGAGCAAGGGACCCCCGTCTGGGCATACCCTGCCAACTTAGGGCGAACAAAGCGATACCAAAGGGGATGATGGACGGAGCGTTAGAGCAAATCAAACACTCACCCCCAGTCAACTGATCTGGGTTTAATCCATCATCATTCTTTAGCTCACTCCACCACCCCAGTTCAGACATGGCCATATGCAAATCAGTCTGACCCTGTGCCTCATGGGAACAGTCCAGCCCGAACTGCCAAGCCATGTCTTCCCTGGACCGGAAACAAGCATCCTGGGACCGGTTTCGGGTTCAAAACCCTCATCAGCCAGGCTATCTTGAATCCAGTGGCAAAGTGAGCAAGGGACCCACGTCTGGGCATACCCTGCCAACTTAGGGCGAACAAAGCGATACCAAAGGGGATGATGGACGGAGCGTTAGAGCAAATCAAACACTCACCCCCAGTCAACTGATCTGGGTTTAATCCATCATCATTCTTTAGCTCACTCCACCACCCCAGTTCAGACATGGCCATATGCAAATAAGTCTGACCCTGTGCCTCATGGGAACAGTCCAGCCCAAACTGCCAAGCCATGTCTTCCCTGGACCGGAAACAAGCATCCTGGGACCGGTTTCGGGTTCAAAACCCTCATCAGCCAGGCTATCTTGAATCCAGTGGCAAAGTGAGCAAGGGACCCATGTCTGGGCATACCCTGCCAACTTAGGGCGAACAAAGCGATACCAAAGGGGATGATGGACGGAGCGTTAGAGCAAATCAAACACTCACCCCCAGTCAACTGATCTGGGTTTAATCCATCATCATTCTTTAGCTCACTCCACCACCCCAGTTCAGACATGGCCATATGCAAATCAGTCTGACCCTGTGCCTCATGGGAACAGTCCAGCCCGAACTGCCAAGCCATGTCTTCCCTGGACCGGAAACAAGCATCCTGGGACCGGTTTCGGGTTCAAAACCCTCATCAGCCAGGCTATCTTGAATCCAGTGGCAAAGTGAGCAAGGGACCCACGTCTGGGCATACCCTGCCAACTTAGGGCGAACAAAGCGATACCAAAGGGGATGATGGACGGAGCGTTAGAGCAAATCAAACACTCACCCCCAGTCAACTGATCTGGGTTTAATCCATCATCATTCTTTAGCTCACTCCACCACCCCAGTTCAGACATGGCCATATGCAAATCAGTCTGACCCTGTGCCTCATGGGAACAGTCCAGCCCGAACTGCCAAGCCATGTCTTCCCTGGACCGGAAACAAGCATCCTGGGACCGGTTTCGGGTTCAAAACCCTCATCAGCCAGGCTATCTTGAATCCAGTGGCAAAGTGAGCAAGGGACCCACGTCTGGGCATACCCTGCCAACTTAGGGCGAACAAAGCGATACCAAAGGGGATGATGGACGGAGCGCTTGAGCTAATCAAACACTCACCCCCAGTCAACTGATCTGGTTTTAATCCATCATCATTCTTTAGCTCACTCCACCACCCCAGTTCAGACATGGCCATATGCAAATCAGTCTGACCCTGTGCCTCATGGGAACAGTCCAGCCCGAACTGCCAAGCCATGTCTTCCCTGGACCGGAAACAAGCATCCTGGGACCGGTTTCGGGTTCAAAACCCTCATCACACAGGCTATCTTGAATCCAGTGGCAAAGTGAGCAAGGGACCCACGTCTGGGAATACCCTGCCAACTTAGGGCGAACAAAGCGATACCAAAGGGGATGATGGACGGAGCGTTAGAGCAAATCAAACACTCACCCCCAGTCAACTGATCTGGGTTTAATCCATCATCATTCTTTAGCTCACTCCACCACCCCAGTTCAGACATGGCCATATGCAAATCAGTCTGACCCTGTGCCTCATGGGAACAGTCCAGCCCGAACTGCCAAGCCATGTCTTCCCTGGACCGGAAACAAGCATCCTGGGACCGGTTTCGGGTTCAAAACCCTCATCAGCCAGGCTATCTTGAATCCAGTGGCAAAGTGAGCAAGGGACCCAAGTCTGGGCATACCCTGCCAACTTAGGTCGAACAAAGCGATACAAAAGGGGATGATGGACGGAGCGTTAGAGCAAATCAAACACTCACCCCCAGTCAACTGATCTGGGTTTAATCCATCATCATTCTTTAGCTCACTCCACCACCCCAGTTCAGACATGGCCATATGCAAATCAGTCTGACCCTGTGCCTCATGGGAACAGTCCAGCCCGAACTGCCAAGCCATGTCTTCCTGGACCGGAAACAAGCATCCTGGGACCGGTTTCGGGTTCAAAACCCTCATCACACAGGCTATCTTGAATCCAGTGGCAAAGTGAGCAAGGGACCCACGTCTGGGAATACCCTGCCAACTTAGGGCGAACAAAGCGATACCAAAGGGGATGATGGACGGAGCGTTAGAGCAAATCAAACACTCACCCCCAGTCAACTGATCTGGGTTTAATCCATCATCATTCTTTAGCTCACTCCACCACCCCAGTTCAGACATGGCCATATGCAAATCAGTCTGACCCTGTGCCTCATGGGAACAGTCCAGCCCGAACTGCCAAGCCATGTCTTCCCTGGACCGGAAACAAGCATCCTGGGACCGGTTTCGGGTTCAAAACCCTCATCAGCCAGGCTATCTTGAATCCAGTGGCAAAGTGAGCAAGGGACCCAAGTCTGGGCATACCCTGCCAACTTAGGTCGAACAAAGCGATACCAAAGGGGATGATGGACGGAGCGTTAGAGCAAATCAAACACTCACCCCCAGTCAACTGATCTGGGTTTAATCCATCATCATTCTTTAGCTCACTCCACCACCCCAGTTCAGACATGGCCATATGCAAATCAGTCTGACCCTGTGCCTCATGGGAACAGTCCAGCCCGAACTGCCAAGCCATGTCTTCCTGGACCGGAAACAAGCATCCTGGGACCGGTTTCGGGTTCAAAACCCTCATCAACCAGGCTATCTTGAACCCAGTGGCAAAGTGAGCAAGGGACCCACGTCTGGGCATACCCTGCCAACTGGGGGTGAGTGTTTGATTAGCTCAAGCGCTCCGTCCATCATCCCCTTTGGTATCGCTTTGTTCGCCCTAAGTTGGCAGGGTATGCCCAGACGTGGGTCCCTTGCTCACTTTGCCACTGGATTCAAGCTAGCCTGGCTGATGTCGGCTGAATGGCCAGAAACCGGTCCCAGGATGCTTGTTTCCGGTCCAGGGAAGACATGGCTTGGCAGTTCGGGCTGACTGTTCCCATGAGGCACAGGGTCAGACTGATTTGCATATGGCCATGTCTGAACTGGGGTGGTGGAGTGAGCTAAAGAATGATGATGGATTAAACCCAGATCAGTTGACTGGGGGTGAGTGTTTGATTAGCTCAAGCGCTCCGTCCATCATCCCCTTTGGTATCGCTTTGTTCGCCCTAAGTTGGCAGGGTATGCCCAGACGTGGGTCCCTTGCTCACTTTGCCACTGGATTCAAGCTAGCCTGGCTGATGACGGCTGAATGGCCAGAAACCGGTCCCAGGATGCTTGTTTCCGGTCCAGGGAAGACATGGCTTGGCAGTTTGGGCTGGACTGTTCCCATGAGGCACAGGGTCAGACTGATTTGCATATGGCCATGTCTGAACTGGGGTGGTGGAGTGAGCTAAAGAATGATGATGGATTAAACCCAGATCAGTTGACTGGGGGTGAGTGTTTGATTAGCTCAAGCGCTCCGTCCATCATCCCCTTTGGTATCGCTTGTTCGCCCTAAGTTGGCAGGGTATGCCCAGACGTGGGTCCCTTGCTCACTTTGCCACTGGATTCAAGCTAGCCTGGCTGATGACGGCTGAATGGCCAGAAACCGGTCCCAGGATGCTTGTTTCCGGTCCAGGGAAGACATGGCTTGGCAGTTTGGGCTGGACTGTTCCCATGAGGCACAGGGTCAGACTGATTTGCATATGGCCATGTCTGAACTGGGGTGGTGGAGTGAGCTAAAGAATGATGATGGATTAAACCCAGATCAGTTGACTGGGGGTGAGTGTTTGATTAGCTCAAGCGCTCCGTCCATCATCCCCTTTGGTATCGCTTTGTCTCCTTTGAAGAACATTTGAGTTAAGCAATAATGGTGCACGGAAACACTTCACCGGTGAATGTGGAAAAAGTAAGAAAGTGTCCCAATGGGAGAAATTTAAAGAAATAGAGTCCCACCCTATGAAATGCAAAGCAACAAGGTGAGACACGAACAGTTCAATCTTTTTCACAGGAGAAATGTGACTACGCAATTGCAGCAAAAGACAGAGTACTTTAGAAGCTCCGACATGCCCTATGATAATTCATACCTGATTCACTTGAGGTCTGATTTTCCAGCTATAAACACCATTGCTGAATGACCACATATGGTGTAAATACGCATACATATCTAGTACCCGCAGTTGCAGAAAATAAACAGAGAATATACGTGTGCCAAGTAATAGCAGCCATGCACACATGATCCAATCAGCATGTCATCTATACACTAACAGGACATTAAAAGGCAGACCGCCACCACTCACTCGAACGAAACAGACTACAATGGGGTTTTAAAGCAGTGACTGGGTCGGGAGAGGGGGGAATTTGTAGGCGGGGCAAGCATCAGGAGGTGCGAGGGAGCAAGCAGAGATGGGAGGGATGAGGTAGGGGAAACGGAAAGCAGCAACAAAGGGAAAAGCAGTGACGGGGAGTCAGAGGAGGTGATCTGTGGACAGGGCATGGGGGCAGGTTGGAGGAAACGGAGCTAGTAAAAGCACAAGCACTTTGTAGAGTGCTGGAAAAGAAAGAAAGAAATAGGCGTTAAAATGGTTGTAAAAAGGGGAGCAGTGGATGTTTACAAGTACTTGGTCCATTCTCTGGGGAGGGGGTTAAACACAAGATGGCCATGCATGATAGAGGCAAATGGTGACAAATAATATGAGGCGGACGATGGAGCGAGCAAATGGGAAGCCTGTGGGAAGGCTGAAGCCCACAGATTAAGCACAACATGTCTCTTTGAGACAGCACGTATGCTGTCGAGCACAGACCTAAAACCAATCTGAAGTCCTTAGTGGAGGTGAATGCATCATTGGTCTATCAGAGCACAATCTGTAGTGACTGTAACGAGTGGGCTCTTTCTTGTCGTCACCTGGTGAGAGCAGAGTCTATGGTTCTCCTTTTAAATTACGAGTATGCAAATGTGCAAAATCACTTGGAAGCTCCACGTGTTTGGCCCGGCCCCATCTACCTTAGTAGTATGTAAGGGTCTTCCTGCCTTTTCCCAGCTTACCAAAAGCCCCCCCAAGTGCGTTTCCTGCCAATTTTGTTGACACATATTTGATGCCGAGGAATTTGAGGACATCTCCACCAAACAAAGAAGCCCTTTCTTCATATAGAGGAAGTACCCTTGTTTGGTGGAGATTCACCTCTTTGTAGTATCTTCATCTTCTCTATACGAGGATTCATGTTATCACAGATTTCTGGAAGAAGACACTTGAGGAACAATCACATTGTCAAAATTAAACCCACACAAGGTCACGGGAGACATTTCCTCCTGGTCCAATATGCAGCTCCAGTGGAGACTATGCACTTGACATTTACCCAATGAGTTAGCACTTACTAATTAACCAGTAGAAAGAACTCCAGTTGGGTAGACATTTTGTGCAAAACTGTTGACTCTTGTTGAATAAAGGGCCAGGTGAGGTTCTGTTCTGGCCCAGTCACTCACACAGCTACTTACACCCATATAACCACTCACACTCCTACTTACAGACCCATACAACCACTCACATACCCACACAACCACTCACACACCCACACAACCACTCACACACCCACTCACACACCCACACAACCACTCACACTACACACCCACTCACACACCCATGCAAGTACTCACACACCTACTCACATACTCATACAACCACTCACACACCTACTCACACCCCACACAGATACTCAGATACCCACTCACAGACCCAAACAACCACTCGCACACCCATACAACCACCCACACACCCATACAACCACTCACACACCCATTCAACAAATCACACACCCATTCACAGACCCATATAGCCACTCACATACACATTGACAGACCTACACAGCCACTCACACACCCACTGACATATCCATACAGCCACTCACACAGCCAGTCACATACCCATACATCCACTCAGACACCCACTCACACACAGATATAGACAGTCACACAGCCACTCAGATGACTTATGTTGTAAATAGTATCACTCATTAGTAGTACAGAATAGTAATTTAAGTTATGCAGTAGCTTAGTATATATCTTTTAGTCTCAGAAACGTTTATGAAACTGGAGTCATGTGATGTAATTTGAGATGTCATGAGTGATGTGATTGACCATGTCATGAGTGATGTAATATGTGAGGTCATAAGCAGTTAATTGCGGGGGCATAATTTATAGTTAGCTCAGGTAACTACAACTGCTGAATTTCAATGGTTCTGTATGAGTAAAATCTGAGCCTAACTATAACGTACCTGTAACTTTTGTTTTTTTTAGTGAATATATATCCCTGTTAGGACCTAGTTTCCATAGGAAAAGCTTTATTTTTTTGCTGATAACTTTGGCGCCGTTTGACGAATCTTCACAAAATTTTCAAAACTCACTTCAGCTGCTATCTTGAAAGTGTCAGGGTGATCTGTCAAGCAGGGGTCGAGAACCAGGGGGTGCTTAAAAGCATGTTTTCCCCATGGTAATTCCCATAGGTTCTTTAGACATGGCTACAGCCTGAACTGCTGAACGGAATTACACCAAATTTGGCAGGAATGTACGTGTTAGTTCAAGGTAGTGCCTTTTTGTGATTTGGTTTAAATCCGTTCAGTACTTGCTGAGAAATTTAAAGTAATTGCCAGTTGTATATATATAGGGACGCAGTAGATACGCCACCCCTCCCGATCTCATGCTGAGATCTGATTGGCTGCCAACACTTCAAACCAGGAAGTGTTGGCAGCCATCTTGTGACTAAGTTGAACAGAGTCACAAGACAAAAGGTAAAAAAAAAAAGGGGCAGGGTAGAAACACCCTGAGCCCCTCCCCAGGCCTTGGGGGTGGGGGGTCCCTCAGGGACCCCACAGGGCCAAAAAGCATTTTTCAAAAACATTTCAGCAGGAGTCATGCTAGATTTGCAACTCCTGCTGAAATTTAAAAAAATGAAGGGCAGTCTCCTGCGCTTCCTTGAATATAGGACCCCGGGTGGGCTAGGTACCGGGGGCACATTTATTTAGTAATGCAGGGGTGCCCATGCGGCATCCTCGCATCCCGGGGACTGCCACCTCCCCAGACCAAACATATTGAAAGAGATGCGGGGGCCCACTTCACCCCCTGCAGCGCTGGGGACCACCACCTCCCCGAGGCTAATGAATTAAATGAATGCTTTGGTTTACTCAGTTGACTGACATTCTCTGCTCCTGTATGACATTCTTTCCTTTTACTGTGCCTCACTTCTCTTGTTTATCAAAATTGCGAGCGCTTGGAAATGGTTATACATCACCATTAAGAGCTATATTTAAGTTAAAAGTGCCATTCTATTTACTGTGAAAGAATCAAAGTGTTCAAGTTTATACACTTTCAAGTCTATTTGCAAAGTTGCAGGTTAAACATTTATATTTACAGTGCCATGAAATAATAAGACAGTGACAGTCAGCGCTGGAATATATAAATGGTGTCATCACGACCTTTGTCCCTATCCGGGCCGAGGTTTTCTTGTCGCCATGGCAACTCCCAAACAGAGAATGCATTTTAATCAACGGTTAGTCATTCAATGTTTATTGGCGGGCTGAGGGAAGAGGTAATTATAGCACAAGCATTACACCTGGTTGGGCACCAATTACAAAAGTAAAGCATGCTACACCTTCCTTAGCATACCTCATTCCAGGGACTGATTCTGATACACCGCCAGAGAAGTGGGCAGTCATAGAAGCCCAGACGCCCACGTTGTCTAATGTGACGGGTCACGGGTGACGAGGACTGCGGCATGTAGGAGACGGTGCACGCCTGGGAGGTATAAGCAAAGACGGATAAGACATTAATGAAATATGCAAATGAGGTGGCATGAACATAGGAAGGACAATAATAATAACAATGACCATTTTCAAAGCACAAAACCAAACAGAACTGTGTCTAGTCGCCTGAATAATAGCATATGTTTTCCCGCCTAAACCCCTGGAGGCTAGGGGTTCATGACATCACCACAGGACGTTTTGGAAAAGGAGACCATAGCGAAGGGTGGCAACTGCCCAGTGGTCGAAGTGGGGAAAAAAAAGTAGAGGAACTGTGGGTGGAGAATCACAGGACGAGAAAATCTGAGGATTGGATCAGTGGGCAGAGACAGAGGTGTGGCCAGAATGCACAAAACATTCCCATTTTTTAGTATATGTTTGGTATTTCACTGACCAGTTACAGCTTATTATGTTATTTAATTCAACCAATAGATACACATGATTATTTAAAGTTTAATATGAATTATTGACATTAAAATAAAATCCCAAAGTGGGATATGTTTCCATTCACAGAATATCCCAAATACGCTTAAAAGTGGAAGCACAAGCCATTTGTCTCCGAGCCATGGAATTTCTGTCATCAGCACTTCTCCCTTTTTCCAGAACAGCAGTTCAAACATGAATAGCAAAATATCCTAGTTTGCAAATGTTTTCTATATAATTATGGCTCTGCCATATTTTACACATAACACAACATCTGCTACAGAATGTGACAATTTTAACTTATATACTGTTTGTAGCTCAAACGGATCAAAAGTAAAAAAGAATGTGACTTGTGTTGCTGCGAAGTGGACGGTCCTTTGCAAAAGTTGACTGATTACCTTTCTCACTGCTGTATTTGTATGTTACACTGGTACTAATAAGGCAAAATCTTTCCAGAGACTGTTAGCATGTGTAAATTGTCAAAATAATAAAGTATCAGAAAATATACTGCATTACGCAGTAGCCTATTTTTTGCTGCATAATTTAGTCAACACTGCAGCATACTTTTGTCCTCCCTTGCTGCATAATTCCAGTGGCCCCAAAGCAGGCAGCACATGTTAAAAGTGCTTGTGCATGAAGCAGAGAGACTGTGAAGTTTGTGAATTTAGTTTGGTGTGCGTGTAAATCCTGCATTGCCGATCCCTGGTGAGTTGCAGCTACTACGGCTGAAACAAGGCCAATGGAGGTACCAATGGGTGAGGCGAACTGGCCTTAAGGGCAGGGCCGGCTTTAGCACTGGTGGTGCCCTGTGTAACAATGTTTGTTGGTGCCCCCCAATGACCACAAGGAGTAGGGAGTAAAACAATATATATTATTATATTATTCATATGGGCATGTGCTGTGTGTGCTAATACTGCCCTCACTCACACAGGTGTGTGACATGCTTCATCATAGGGCTGCTTACAAAACACCCCGGCGTAGCCACGCACAGGGTGGAGCAATAGGGTGGGGGAAGACAATACAACACAAAAGAGAGACAATTTGATTCACAGTGACTGGGAGCGACGGTAGTGAAAGTGCAGTGTGGTGTGGGCTAAAACTAGCTCGGAAGTGTCGCTGTGCCTAAGACTTTATTCCTGGACCTTCCGGCCAGGGTTTAAAAACGTGAAGGATGGTGGTGATTGGGAGATACTATGTGCTCCTAACACCCCTCCTTTACTGCCAGGTGGTCAACATGTTTCGGCCGTAAGTGTATGCCCCAAGTGTATGGTCACGCCAGCCTTCATCAGGACTCTACCTGTCCCAGTGTTCTGATGCTCTCACCTCCAATTGAGGTAAGGGGGTATCTTAAAACCAGTTCTTTCCGTGGCGAGGAATATCCTCTCACAAGTAGTGATATTACTAAAAAGGAAGAAAAAGAGGATACCAGCAAAATGGGAGAGAGAAGAGTAGAAACAAACAGGAGTGGTCTTCTCCTCCATGCGTTTGCAGCTATGTGTTTAGAGTTGTATCTACACATAAATACTTCAAGAAGTGTCATTCATGCCATACGGAAGAACTGTGGTGCCTCCCCCTCCTATTATCGCGTATGCCAAATTGGAGGTACAGAGTACCTGAAAGGTAAGTGATCATATCTATAAAACATATCCAGCGTTTGCAACATCAGGCTGTCGTCCAAACAGTCAACTCCGTTGCCCAACAGGGGTCCAGTGTGTATCTACTCACCGAGTTTACCCCTATTTCGAATTAGAACTGGCGGCGGGTAAGGAGAGACCCCCTATAGTCACACTCTTTAATGAAGGAAAGAGAAAAATAACAAGAGAGATCGTTATGTTAGTAATCCAACAAGGGGCCACAGCGCTCGACCTTTTACTTTCTCATAATGCGCCCTAATTCAATGTTGAAGCATGTCTAGAGGCGTTTTGGAGTAGTTGTAATAGTAGTAGTATTGACTCATACTTAGTCAATTCTTGTATGCTGTCGGTGTAGGTCAGCCGTGTGGTGCGCTGAGCTGTGCGCGAATACAACAAGCGCCATCTGGTGTGAGGTAGTGGTCGCCCGCTGCATACAGTAGTACATAATGGTGTGCTGCGGTAAGCCATGCCTAGTAAAGTAGAGCTATGTTCGGGGAGAAATATGCAGTTGAAATCCCCCAGTTGTACTGTAGTACTATCCCTGTTGTACTGCAGTAACACATCATGGCGGCAAAAGGATTTGAAACAGGTTATTACGTGCCTCCCCATCGCAACCCCCCTCCACTTACTCCTCCAAGGGTGGTGCTCCTCCAACCCTGCTCGCCTCAATCCGCCGTGTAGAATAATAGCGGAGGCGAGCGTAGGGTGTTTTTATTATTGTCATACGGAGCCTCCAAGTTCCGGTCACGTGTTGAAGTATGTCTAGAGGTGTTCTGGAGTAGTTGTAATAGTAGTAGTATTGACTCATACTTAGTCAATTATTGTATGCTGTCGGTGTATGAGTCAATACTACTACTATTACAACTACTCCAAAACGCCTCTAGACATGCTTCAACATTGAATTAGGGCGCATTATGAGAAAGTAAAAGGTCGAGCGCTGTGGCCCTTGTTGGATTACTAACATAACGATCTCTCTTGTTATTTTTCTCTTTCCTTCATTAAAGAGTGTGACTATAGGGGGTCTCTCCTTACCCGCCGCCAGTTCTAATTCGAAATAGGGGTAAACTCGGTGAGTAGATACACACTGGACCCCTGTTGGGCAACGGAGTTGACTGTTTGGACAATAGCCTGATGTTGCAAACGCTGGATATTTTTGATAGATATGATCACTTACTTTTCAGGTACTCTGTATCTCCAATTTGGCATACGCGATAATAGGAGGGGAAGGCACCATAGTTCTTCCGTATGGCATGAATGACACTTCTTGATGTATTTATGTGTAGATACAACTCTAAACATATAGCTGCAAACCCATGGAGGAGAAGACCACTCCTAACTGTTTCTTTCTACTCTTCTCTCTCCCATTTTGCTGGTATCCTCTTTTTCTTCCTTTTTAGTAATATCACTACGTGTGAGAGGATATTCCTCGACACGGAAAGAACTGGTTTTAAGATACCCTCTTACCTCAATTGGAGGTGAGAGCATCAGAACACTGGGACAGGTAGAGTCCTGATGAAGGCCGGCATGACCCTACACTTGGGGCATACACTTACGGCCGAAACATGTTGACCACCTGGCAGTAAAGGAGGGGTGTTAGGAGCACATAGTATCTCCCAATCACCACCATCCTTCACGTTTCTAAACCCTGGCCGGAAGGTCCAGAAATAAAGTCTTAGGTACAGCGACACTTCCGAGCTAGTTTTAACCCACACCACACTGCACTTTCACTACCGTCGCTCCCAGTCAATGTGAATCAAATTGTCTCGCTTTTGTGTTGTATTGTCTTCCTCCACCCTATTGCTCCACCCCATGCGTGGCTACGCCGGGGTGTTTTGTAAGCAGCCCTATGATGAAACATGTCACACACCTGTGTGAGTGAGGGCAGTATTAGCACACACAGCATGTGCCCATACAAATAATATAATAATATATATTGTTTTACTCCCTACTCCTTCTGGTGTACTAAATATTGACAGGGGGTTCGGAGTAGGTGAGTCCGTACCCTCACCCCTTCTTTTGTGTGTATTAGCCCCCCAGTGACCACCTCCACCACGGATTCCCTCACTACCACCCTTTAACAGTGCCCCTCAAGTCTCCATAGCTACACTCTCTCTCAGAAGCATTTAATTTGATTTACAGCACCACTCATGCCAGTGTAGGGTGGCAGAGCACTTTCCATCACACACATTACACAGAGACAATCAATTATACGTGAGTAAATCACTGTATAGGAAATGTTACATAAGACAAAGGACTACAAGGTGTAGGAGTCACATGACAACCATACTAGTAGACAATATAGTTTAATAGTGATTGGTCTGGAGAAAAACAAACTGAGAATTTAAAATGTAACACCATGGTTGGGGGTTCTCTTTAATAAACAGAATTGATTTCCATCTGAATGAACACCTTTTGCAACATAAGGATAGTCAAAGACTGTTGAAAAAACCATAATGCTCTAATTTGTACCTTGCAGTTTGCATGCAGCTCTTAGATGACAGTTAATAGCTCACTGTTCAATGTTAGAATTTTAACTTATAAACTGCAAGTAACAAAAGGATCTCTCTGACAAAAGCTGTAACCCACGGACCTATTTACATTATGTACACTTTGTGATCTGCATTGTACATGTTCTTTGCAGCTGGCCTATTAACTCTCTGCGCTACCTTTCCATGAGTCAAAACTTCCGCTAGACAAAAATCTGATTTCTCTCTCTCTAGGAAGAACATTAATCACCAGAGTTATCATGACGTTTTTATTTTTCCCAAAATTGTTGGAGGCCAGGAAGGAGGCAGCAAATGCTTTTAAAACCATAATATACTTGCAAACACGACACCCCCACCCAAAGTCAGCACCCGGTGCGGTCATACCGGTCGCACCGCCCTAGAGCCGGCCCTTCTTAAGGGTCCTGTAACCTCAGAGACAGAGTCACTGTTGCTCTAGGGTGTGCTGCTTCATAGGCCTGCCCGCAAGACTGGAGGGGAACTTCAGTATGGATTGTGATGGACAGGCTTTCAAGGTTAAGCCATACTTGCCACCGCTAGGGTCCACCTGCTGGTGCTAAGAAACCAGGGCTTCTAAGGTCTGGCGCGGCCTTCTAAGGTCTAGCACAGGGATGTGCTCCCTCAAGAGAGTGGTCTGGTGGACTGGTCATGAAGGCTGAACCTGGTTCTCCAGTTTCAAATTTGGCAGCTCTGACCATAGTGCCACATCCTCTCCCCCACTGAACACCATACTGCTCCACTGAGATAAACTCGCACTGCCTTCAACTACAACCCAATTGGGCCCTGCTATAAACACCTGGATGCGACTCAATTCAAATTGCGCACTAGACAAGAGCAATATGCTGCCTAAAAAAAAAAGTACCAATATCTTGGAAAAAGCAAACACTCATAGGGAATGCAAGAATAAGTAAAGCATGTGAAATGTAAGCAGGAACAACATGGTTACCATAACGCTTTTACACTCGCTATTCAGAAATAAGTGAGTGCTTTTGCCTGAAAAGTTAAGGACATGACTACAGGGCCCGGAAGGGATCCATTTCAATGTCCATTGCTTATATCCAGTGCTTTAAATGAGCCGGTACTGCCCGGTATGGAGTACCAGCACTTTTTTATTTTGAGAGGGAGAGTACCGGCACTTCTCAAGAGTGACGTAATACTTTTATTTGGACAGTACCGGCACTTCTCAGAAACAAGCAGGTACTCTGCTACAGAGTACCTGCACTACTATTTTTCCATTTGAAGCACTGCTTATATCCTTACAAAACGTAAGCAATATGGTTTAAAAAGACCACATCCGTGAATACAGAGGCGCGGTACACATTTTGTTTACCAATCCACCCGCCAATTCAGCATCGCAGTACCTCCAGGACTGGTGCACTTCCCCACCCGGGGTGAACAATGCTGTTCAAAGAAAGACAAGAAAACAAAAGTAGCACTTCACTGGCAAAACTCTGTAAAGTGAGCTAATGTGTTTGGGTGTGAATAAAATCAATCTGGCCACTTTGTGACCACTCTGTCTTGCTTTATATCGTTTTTTATTTATTTTTCATATTTTGAACCTTTTATTCCAGAGGCTGCACCATAGAAAAGAAAAATGTCATAAAAAGATGACAAAAGTGTTTTTTTTTTTATCCATTTCACAACGGAACAAATAAACTAAAGGAGTAAAGAAAGGGTGAGAACAGTTTCTTGAAGTCATGGTTTTCAGTAAGTGAGTAGAAGCTAGTCATAAAGAGAGGGACTAAGAAGGAAGAAAGAAACGGGGGCAGCTGCCAGCGACAGAGCAGAAGTGGACACTGTTCTTTTCTTCTCGGGGCAAGAAGGAAAAGAGTCCTTTTCCTTCTCTGCCGTCCACGCCCGTCCCCGAACGGCCACGAACGCCAAGCCTTCTCTGCAGGCCTTGGCTATTTCTGCCGTCCTGGGACGAATGTTTAAAATAAAAAAGTAGGGGAACGGCATCTATTGAATAAAAGAAGTAGGGGCACGCCCTGCCCTGCCGATCCCCCCCACTTCGACCTGCCTCATTCTCAGAAGGGAATCCACCCAGGATTCATCTCCAGTGCTGTTAGACTTGGCACCATTGGCGTGGGTCTCCCTTCCATTTTTTTGCTGTTGCCTCTTATGTTTTGCTGGTTTTAGATGCTTTTGGGCACTGTGCCACTGCTGTTCAGTGCCACAGTGCAAGTGCTCCCTACTGTAAATTGATGTATGGATTAGTGACTCCATGATTGGATGATTGGTTTACTTGTCAGTCCCTAGTACAGTGCACTGAGTGTGCCCAGGGCTTGTAAATCCAATGCTGCTGGTGGGCTTGCAGCACTGGTTGTTCCACCCACAGAAGCAGCTTGAAAAATGTGTCTCAGGCCTGCCATTGCAGAGCCTGTGTGCGGTCTGTGACTGCCATGTCGACTTGGCAAGTACACCCACTTGCCAGTCCCTAAACCTTCCCTTATCTTCATATCAGACACCCCTAAGGTAGGCCCAAGGGCAGGGTGCATTGTAAGTATAAGGTAGGACATGCCCTGGTGTGTGTGGCATGTCCTAATAGTGAATTACAGCCATTTTCGTTTTCACTATTGCAAGGCTACCTGTTCTCCATAGGCCAGAATGGGCAGTTTGATTATTACACCTTATAATCCTAACTGACCCAGGGAACATGGTAGAAAAACGAATTTAGTATGCCTGAACTCAGAATGATAAAATACATCTTTTAGTGAAGTTGGTTTTAACATTGTGTGTTTGAAAATACCACTTTTAGAAAGTGGGTATTTTCTTGCCTAAACTTCCAAGCCTGCCTCTGCTAGGTTGTGTATTCCTTGTCTGGAGATTGAGTGACAGGGGCTGGGGGTGGCTACAGGAGACAGGGTGAGTCAGCACAGGGCTGAATAGAAAGATCTGCATCCAGAGTGGAGGGAGGAGTTGCACCTGGGTCTGAATAGGGCTGTGCCTGCCTTCCACAATGCTGGCTCCACCTCCTGCCGGGTGTCTGATGGCTCTGCCCCTCACTCACAAAGGAAAGAAGGAGTCAGAAAAACAAAGTGCTCCAGGACTGACCAGAACTGGTTTTGGACTAGGCAGAGGCCTCTCTGCCTTTAGAGAACAAAGAGAAACTGTGTATAAAAGGGGACCCAGACCCCTAGGAAATTAGATCACTTCTGGGAAATCAAGAAACCTGTTGCCAAGGAGAAGAACCGGAGAAGCTGAAGGAGGAGTACTGCCCCTGTGCTGTTTTGCTGATTGGGGTTGGCCTGCAGTGGTTGCTCTCTACCAAGGACAGGAGAAAAGACTTTGCTGTGCTTTGTCATCTTGAAGAAGAGAATCTCCAAGGGCTTGAACTAGAGCTTGCCTCCTGCCTGAAGTCTCAGGGATACAAGACTTCACCAACCAGCTCCCCCTGCATTCCCTTGCTGGGAATTGAAGTGCCTGCTGTTGTGCTGGGCCTTCTGAGAGACTGCGTGTCGCTGGGAGCTGGAAGCGCGACGCAACAACGAGAAGCGTGTCGCCGCCGCAGCCGCGGTCATCGCATCGCCAAGGAAGCGAGACGCCGCTGCCGCTGTCATCCTCGCATCGCCGAAGCGCGGCGCATCACCGGAGAAGCGGGACGCTGCCACAGAGGTCATCGTCGCATCACCGGAGAAGCGCGTCGCAGGGCCTGTCGCGGCTCCAAAGATCATCGAGTCGCCGCACGGCCGTCGGGCGTGCACGCATCACACCAACGTTGTCACATCGCAACCAAGACGCCATTTTGTCGCATCGTGCCGGAGAAGAGTATCGCATCGAGGTGCCATCTTGTCGCATCGCACCGGAAAGCAGTAAGAAACCGACGCATCACCTCCCCACACAGTAAGGAAGCGAGCATCAACTCCCTGCGCAGCAGTAAGGAACCGACGCATCCACTCCCCTGAGTGTAAGGAACCGACGCATCACCTTCCCTGCGACCCTTTTGTTTTCTTTGCGTTACGCATTCAAGGTACATTGAGAGTAAAGTGTTGCATTTACAACTTGAGAGAACTGAACTATTTTATAACCTTTTAAAGTCTATTTTTGAGTACAGTATTGTGGATTTTTGCTATTGGGTCTTGTGATAAGTCTATATAAAGATTACTTATTTTTACATAACAACCTGTGTGGTGTCCATCTGTAGTGTTTTCACTGTATTACTGTATGTGTTCCCAAATGCTTTACACACTGCCTCTGATATAAGCCTGTCTGCTCGTGCCAAGCTACCAGGGGGTGAGCAGGGGTTATTTTAGGAGTGTATCCCCTTATCCTGACTAGAAGCAAGGGTCCCTATTTGGACAAAGGTGCAAACCATTGCCAACTAGAGACCCCCAGTTCTAACATTGGTGGTCAGCGGTGAGGATTTGGACTTGCATTTGTGATTCATATACAGTGATTGGTGTACACTACTAGTGAGTGCAGACCAATACGCGACCACATACATTTTGAAAGGACTTTTTTTCCTGGGAACCTTTATTTTTGTTGAGAACTGCCAATTTTCACAATGAGCAAAAGAGGATCCATTGCACCTGCAGATATTGAATTTGAAGAAGATAGGGTTGATACCTACACTGTGCCAGAGCTCAAAGCCGTTTGTAAAAAGTTTAAAATCTCTATGAGAGGCCTCACCAGGAAGGAGGAGCTTCAAAGGTGCTGAGGGCCTGGTTGGAAGCACGGAATGCCGGTGGGCAGCCCGAGGAGCCTGTGGAGGAGGCAGAGAATTTAGATGAGCAGCTTGAGGGGCCATTAGGCTTACCCGGGAGGAGAGTGCCTTCCAGGGAGGGCAGCAGTGTTTCTCAAAGGGCCTGTCTCCAGAGGAGCTGGAGGACAGGGACAAAAGCAGGATGCATGAAATGGAAATGGCCAAACTGAAACAGGAAGCCATGATAGCCTTGAGCACAAGAAATTGGAGTTGGAAAGTAAGAGGTTGGCCATGGAAGAAAAAGGATGCTTTTAGAGCATGAGAGCGTGGTGAGGAGCTAGAGCTAAAGGCTAGGAGCCTAGAGATCACTCCCTCTGGTGGCAGCACACCTCCAGTGCCTGTAGAAAGTAGAGTATAGATCCCCAAGGAGGTTATTAAGGATTTCATGAAGGGGGAGGACATTGGGCAATGGTTTAAAGCATATGAGATCGCCATGACATCACACCGGGTCCCTGAGAAGGATTGGGGAGCGGGGTTGTGGGGCCGCTTTACAGGTGAGGGAAGGAAACCTTGCTAGCCTTGCCCACAGAGGATCAGATGTCCTATGCCCACCTGAAGGAAGCTTTAGTGGCAAGGTATGGGTTAACTCCAGAGCTTTATAGGCAGAAGTTTAGGAACTGCAAAAAGCTGGAGTCTAGTACCTGGGTGGAGTATGTGTCTTATTTTTGCAGAGCATTGGATGGATGGGTGAAGGGTAGCAAAGTAAATGACTTGCAGGGGTTCTATGATTTAATTGCATGGGAGCACTTGTCCAGTAGTTGTTTTCCAGAGCTACGCCAGCACCTTGTTGACAGTAAGCTGACTAATCCTAGGAAGCTTGCTGAGGAGGCGGACCGCTGGGTCAGTACCCGGGTCCACAAGGGTCTTGTGGGAGACTCCACCAAAGGTGGGCAGGGTCCCCAGCAGAAGAGTGGGGGGGACAAGGGTAAACAGAAGGAGTTCCAAAAAAGGCTCCAAAGTAAACCACAAGAGAACCAAGGTAAGGGTTCCCAGCCTCCCACTGAGAAAAGACCATGGGTCCCAACAGATAAGTCTGTTCAGAAGGGGCCCAAAGCATGTTTTAGTTGTGGTCAGGTGGGTCACTTTGTAGGAAGTCCCAAGTGCCCCAATACCGTGACCACTGCACCCACTGGTGCACCACCCCGGCAGATGGCTAGTGTAGCCCTGGGGGAGGAGTTGGGTGCCCAAGGTGGGTGGGGTCCCGCAGAGATGTCCCTGGTCTCTTTAGGAGACAGTGAGATGGTCCCTAGGACCCAGCTGCCTGATAACACTAAAAATACAGGCAGTGGGTGACCATCAATGGCCATAGGGTGGAGGCTCTCAGAGACACCGGGGCCAGTGTGACAGCTGTCAGTTGTCGGCTGGTGTCTGAGGAGCAGGTGGTCCCCAACGTATTCTACCCTGTAGTTGCCGCTGACAACTCAGAGAGCCACTGCAAGGTGGCCCAGGTTCCCTTTGAGTGGGGGGGGGTCTTAGGTATCCTTCAAGTAGCTGTGAGGCCAGCCATGCCTGTTGACTGTCTGCTAGGCAATGATTTGGAGAGCTCCGCTTGGGCGAAGGTGGAGCGGAGGTCTCATTTGGAGATGTTGGGTCTGCCAGAGTGGGCGTGTGTGACCACTCGGTCAATGGCAGCCGGTAAGGGTATTCAGGAGAACCTGGAGCCTGGAAGAAAGGCCCAGGTGCCTGCCTTAAAGAGAGGAGGCGGGGGGCACGGGAAACCGGCCCCCGAAGTTCCCACGGTCCAGGAGGAGGCAGACCTTGAGGGGGATGCCCTGGAACCTACAGGGGAACAAGTGGCTGAACTGGGGGACCTGCCTGAGCTGACCCATTGGCAGCAGGAAGGAGGCCCCTCCAGGGAAGAGTTCTGCGAGGAGCAGAAGAAGTGCCCTTCTCTTGAGGGCTTGCGGCAACAGGCTGCAAGCCAGGCAGCAGGTGATCAGTCTGGATCACACTGGATCTACTGGGAGAATGGTCACCTGTATAGTGAGCCTAAGGTTGCTGAGCCTGGGTCAGCCCGTGTGCTGGTGGTACCCCAGCGCTTCAGAGCCTTCCTACTGGGTCTGGCTCATGATGTGCCTTTAGCAGGACATTTGGGGCAAGACAAGACCTTTCAAAGGCTTGTCACCCACTTTCATTGGCCCCAAATGCGCAAGAGTTCAGATACTCATTGCAGGACCTGTCAGACTTGCCAGGCAAGTGGTAAGAGTGGGAGGAAGCACAAGGCTCCTCTCCAACCTTTCCCTGTTGTCAGCACCCCCTTTGAGAGGGTGGGTATTGACATTGTGGGGCCTCTGGATCCCAAGACAGCCATGGGCAACAGGTTCATCCTGGTCTTGGTGGACCATGCCACCTGGTACCCAGAAGCCATCCCTCTTCGGACAGTGACGGCCCCCGTGGTGGGACGTGCACTGATGGGGATTTTCTCCCGTGTGGGGTTCCCCAAGGAGGTGGTGTCCGACCGTGGTACCAACTTCATTTCCAAGTATATGAAGTCCCTGTGGCAGGAGTGTGGTGTAACCTATAAGTTCACCACTCCTTACCACCCCAAGGTAATGGGCTGGTTGAGAGATTCAACCGGACCCTGAAAGGCATGATTATGGGTCTTGAAGAACCCATGAGGCGTAAGTGGGACGTCCTCTTGCCATGCCTGCTCTTTGTTTACAGAGAGGTGCCCCAGAAGACCTTAGGGTTCAGTCCCTTTGAACTGCTGTACGGCCATCCTGTAAGAGGACCTCTGAGTCTGGTCAAGGAAGGCTGGGAGGAAGCTCCCAGGAAAACTCCCCAGGATGTATTTAGTTACATGCTGGCCTTCAGGAACCAGACTCGGCGTTTCAGACAACACGCTGAGGCGAATCTGGAAGCCAGCCAGGAAGAGATGAAACGTTGGCATGATCAGAATGATCGAGTTTCAGCCTGGACAAAAGGTTTGGGTCATGGCCCCAGTGGAGCCCTGTGCTCTCCAGGATAAGTGGACCGGACCATTTGAGGTGGTGGAGCGCAAGAGTGATGTCACCTACTTGGTGGACTTGCAGTCTCCCAGGAACCCCTTGCGGGTCCTGCATGTGAACCGCCTGAAGCCCCACTTTGAGAGGTCTGAAGTGGGCATGCTCTTAGCAACAGATGCTGGGATGGAAGAGGAGACTGAACCTCTTCCTGACCTCCTGTATGCAAAAGAGCAAGATGGGTCAGTGGATGGTGTGAACCTCTCTCCCACCCTGACCCCTGAGCAGCAGAATGACTATCGCCAACTGTTGGGGCAGTTTTATGATCTGTTCTCCCTGACTCCCAGTATCACTGAATGGTGCATCCATGATGTGGACACTGGGGACAGTCCTCCTGTGAAGCACAAAACTTACAGAGTGACTGACAGGGTGAGAGCTTGCATCAAGGAGGAGGTCTCCAAGATTTTTGCCTTAGGGGTGATTGAGTCCTCTAACAGCCCTTGGGCCAGCCCAGTGGTCTTGGTCCCAAAGGCTGCCGCGCCTGGTGCCACACCCGAACTCCGGTTCTGTGTGGACTACCGAGGACTCAATTCAGTCACCAGGACTG
Organism: Calotriton arnoldi; assembly: GCA_963921515.1. Lineage (NCBI taxonomy): Eukaryota > Metazoa > Chordata > Amphibia > Caudata > Salamandridae > Calotriton > Calotriton arnoldi. The sequence continues at coordinate 951,021 of CAWUFW010006479.1, forward strand.
ACGCGCACCCCATCCCCAGAGCTGATGAGCTCATTGATCGGTTAGGGGCTGCCCGGTACCTCAGCATGTTTGATCTAACGTCTGGATACTGGCAGATTGCCTTAACTGATGGGGCCAAAGAGAGGTCAGCATTCTCCACACCAGATGGGCACTACCAATTCCGGGTGATGCCCTTTGGGATGAAGAATGCCCCTGCCACCTTTCAGAGGTTGGTCAACCAGGTGTTGGCTGGGCTGGAGGATTTCAGTGCCGCCTACCTGGATGACATTGCAGTGTTCAGCGCCACTTGGGAGGAACATCTGCACCACCTCTGGGAAGTGTTGAAGGCGCTGCGGAGGGCAGGCCTCACGATCAAGGCGAGTAAGTGCCAGATCGGGCAGGGTTCTGTGGTGTACTTGGGACACCAGGTTGGGAGCGGCCAGGTGGCGCCCTACAACCCAAGATAGATACCATCCTGGCTTGGGAACCCCCAAAACCCAGACAGAGGTGAGAGCCTTCTTAGGACTCACCGGGTATTACAGGAGGTTTGTCAAGGGGTATGGCAACATTGTTGCACCCTTGACTGAGCTGACTTCCAGGAAGCAGCCCAGGAAAGTGAACTGGACTGATGCCTGCCAAAAGGCTTTTGATGCCCTGAAATCTGCCATGTGCACGGCGCCCGTGCTTCAGGCGCCCAACTTCTCAAGGGAATTCATTGTGCAGACAGATGCTTCAGAGCATGGTGTTGGGGCTGTGCTTTCACAGATGAATGAGGAGGGCCTAGACCAACCTGTAGCCTTTATTAGTAGGAGGTTACTCCCACGGGAACAGAGGTGGAGTGCGATTGAACGTGAGGCATTTGCTGTGGTCTGGGCACTGAAGAAGTTGAGACCATACTTGTTTGGGACTCACTTCCGGGTTCAGACAGACCACAGGCCCCTCAGATGGTTAATGCAGATGAGGGTGAGAACCCAAAACTGTTGAGGTGGTCCATTTCCCTACAGGGGATGGACTTCACGGTGGAACACCGCCCTGGTACAGAACACGCCAATGCTGATGGTCTGTCCAGATTTTTCCACCTTAGTGATGAGAACTCCCAGGAGGAAGGGTAGTTCTCCCCACATTTCAGCTGGAGGGGACACGTGTTAGACTTGGCACCATTGGCGTGGGTCTCCCTTCCATTTTTTGCTGTTGCCTCTTATGTTTTGCTGGTTTTAGATGCTTTTGGGCACTGTGCCACTGCTGTTCAGTGCCACAGTGCAAGTGCTCCCTACTGTAAATTGATGTATGGATTAGTGACTCCATGATTGGATGATTGGTTTACTTGTCAGTCCCTAGTACAGTGCACTGAGTGTGCCCAGGGCTTGTAAATCCAATGCTGCTGGTGGGCTTGCAGCACTGGTTGTGCCACCCACAGAAGCAGCTTGTAAAATGTGTCTCAGGCCTGCCATTGCAGAGCCTGTGTGCGGTCTGTGACTGCCATGTCGACTTGGCAAGTGCACCCACTTGCCAGTCCCTAAACCTTCCCTTATCTTCATATCAGACACCCCTAAGGTAGGCCCAAGGGCAGGGTGCATTGTAAGTATAAGGTAGGACATGCCCTGGTGTGTGTGGCATGTCCTAATAGTGAATTACAGCCATTTTCGTTTTTCACTATTGCAAGGCTACCTGTTCTCCATAGGCCAGAATGGGCAGTTTGATTATTACACCTTATAATCCTAACTGACCCAGGGAACATGGTAGAAAAACGAATTTAGTATGCCTGAACTCAGAATGATAAAATACATCTTTTAGTGAAGTTGGTTTTAACATTCTGTGTTTGAAAATACCACTTTTAGAAAGTGGGTATTTTCTTGCCTAAACTTCCAAGCCTGCCTCTGCTAGGTTGTGTATTCCTTGTCTGGAGATTGAGTGACAGGGGCTGGGGGTGGCTACAGGAGACAGGGTGAGTCAGCACAGGGCTGAATAGAAAGATCTGCATCCAGAGTGGAGGGAGGAGTTGCACCTGGGTCTGAATAGGGCTGTGCCTGCCTTCCACAATGCTGGCTCCACCTCCTGCCGGGCGTCTGATGGCTCTGCCCCTCACTCACAAAGGAAAGAAGGAGTCAGAAAAACAAAGTGCTCCAGGACTGACCAGAACTGGTTTTGGACTAGGCAGAGGCCTCTCTGCCTTCAGAGAACAAAGAGAAACTGTGTATAAAAAGGGGACCCAGACCCCTAGGAAATTAGATCACTTCTGGGAAATCAAGAAACCTGTTGCCAAGGGGAAGAACCGGAGAAGCTGAAGGAGGAGTACTGCCCCTGTGCTGTTTTGCTGATTGGGGTTGGCCTGCAGTGGTTGCTTTCTACCAAGGACAGGAGAAAAGACTTTGCTGTGCTTTGTCATCTTGAAGAAGAGAATCTCCAAGGGCTTGAACTAGAGCTTGCCTCCTGCCTGAAGTCTCAGGGATACAAGACTTCACCAACCAGCTCCCCCTGCATTCCCTTGCTGGGAATTGAAGTGCCTGCTGTTGTGCTGGACCTTCTGAGAGACTGCGTGTCGCTGGGAGCTGGAAGCGCGACGCAACAACGAGAAGCGTGTCGCCGCCGCAGCCGCGGTCATCGCATCGCATAGGAAGAGAGACGCCGCTGCCGCTGTCATCCTCGCATCGCCGAAGCGCGGCGCATCACCGGAGAAGCGGGACGCTGCCACAGAGGTCATCGTCGCATCACCGGAGAAGCGCGTCGCAGGGCCTGTCGCGGCTCCAAAGATCATCGAGTCGCCGCACGGCCGTCGGGCGTGCACGCATCACACCAACGTTGTCACATCGCAACCAAGACGCCATTTTGTCGCATCGTACCGGAGAAGAGTATCGCATCGAGGTGCCATCTTGTCGCATCGCACCGGAAAGCAGTAAGAAACCGACGCATCACCTCCCACACAGTAAGGAAGCGAGCATCAACTCCCTGCGCAGCAGTAAGGAACCGACGCATCCACTCCCTGAGTGTAAGGAACCGACGCATCACCTTCCCTGCGACCCTTTTGTTTTCTTTGCGTTACGCATTCAAGGTACATTGAGAGTAAAGTGTCGCATTTACAACTTGAGAGAACTGAACTATTTTATAACCTTTTAAAGTCTATTTTTGAGTACAGTATTGTGGATTTTTGCTATTGGGTCTTGTGATAAGTCTATATAAAGATTACTAATTTTTACATAACAACCTGTGTGGTGTCCATCTGTAGTGTTTTCACTGTATTACTGTATGTGTTCCCAAATGCTTTACACACTGCCTCTGAGATAAGCCTGTCTGCTCGTGCCAAGCTACCAGGGGGTGAGCAGGGGTTATTTTAGGAGTGTATCCCCCTTATCCTGACTAGAAGCAAGGGTCCCTATTTGGACAAAGGTGCAAACCATTGCCAACTAGAGACCCCCAGTTCTAACAAGTGCTGTTTGTTATTTATTTGATAGAGATGTGGGTCATTTCCATAGAAACGTAGATCTCGATGACTGATGCGTGTCCACTTTGCCCAATGCCCTAGGATTTCCCCGATAGACAACATACACGCGGTTTCCAGCTTTACTCCCCCTGCATGTTCTAGCTTCGGACAGACGTGGTCTAAATATATATAAACATTCACTTTCATGGCAGAGAACGAAGCTCTATTACCATTCAATCTAATTTTTCTTTGCCATTCCATATATGTTGCCCCTATGAGGTCCCCAGCGTTATCACAGCTTAGTATATTTTTACTTTCATTGAGAATAGCAACAATCAGGAGAGATCGCTGGCCTGTCATTGGCACTCTGTCGAGTTTAGGGAGATGCCAGAGTCCAGGCTCCCCTCTCTGCCCATGTATGTTTTCACGTCCCCATCTCATTCATGGGCATCGCATATATTCCCCTCCTCGTTGAGATGCTATCGGTTAGGAAGGGGCGCTGTCCTCCTGGCCTACGGTTCAGTGGCCCTGTAGTGTTGCGCTCTAGTGGTCGCGCGCTGGCGCGATGACGTCGAGCGCGGCCGCCATTTTGGGTGCGAGTGAGCGCCCGATTTTGGAGCGGTACGGACGTGTTTCCCGGCGCTCTTCTGCATAATGAATAAAAGTTAATAAAGAGTGTTCAGACACACAAGTGTGGGGTATCATTGAGAAGGAAAGAAGCAGCTCTTTACAGTGGCGACGAGACTGGGATCAGAAAAAAAAAAAAAACGAACCACAAAAAGGACAGTAAAGAGGACACAAGAACCCACCGGAGCCCCAACGGACCCGACTACGACGTCCACGGGCCCAGGGACGTGGCACAGCAGGAGAGCGTGGCAGAGGGCGGTCCTACCGCGAGCTAGCACCCAAGAACAGGTAGTGGCAATCAAGTGAGAGCGCACAGCCCCTACATAGGAGGGTAGACACCACGGGGAGCAGGAAGCCAACCCTCCAGATCCTATAAGACATCCAGGGCCCTGGCGGAGGCGGTGCAGCGCAGCGGCAGGGGGAGCCTCAGGGCCCCATCAAGACCACACACCTCCCAGAAGCACGGGCACACCGGGCAGTCCAAGAGGAAACGTAGAGGCACAGGAAGGAAACGCCACAATGTGCGCGCAGGCGTCTTCACTCACGACGCCTATACCCTTCCTACCAAAACCAGGCGAACCTCTGATGAAATGGGAAGACTGGAGGGAGTACTTCATGAACTACCTGGAGGCCATAGAAGATGAAAGTGGAGAGGCATTCCCCAGCAAAAGGAAGAAAAGAATATTACTCCACAACTTAGGCCCGGAAGGCATCCGAGTCTTTCAGAACCTGGTCCCCACGCAACGGCAGGTCGCAGACGATGATGTATTCCAACACGCGATTGAAGATCTAAACAACCATTACAGACCAGCAGTGTGCACGTCCATAGACAGATACAACTTCCAACAACGGAAACAAGCGGGAGAAGAGTCCATAGACGACTATGTGGCAGCATTGAAGAAATTGGCGATCACATGCAAATTTGGCGCCTTGCACGACGAATTTATCAAAGACCAGATTGTCATGCACACGAAGAACACAGCGATCCAAGACAAACTGTGGGTTAACGGGGACGCCACGCTGAAGGACGTCATTGCCATGGTGAAAAAGGCGGAACTATCGAAGAGATGCGCAGAGGCAGCGAAAAAGAAAGTACAGAGCGGACCATGGTCAATAGAGTCACGGATGTAGAACCGCCGGACAGAGGAAAAAGATCGGCGGCAGAAGGGAGAGCCCAGAGTAGATGGACCCCACGATCCACGCAGACACAGAAATCACACAAGGAGGGCGCCACCACGTGCTACAGGTGCGGCAGTCCATCCCACGCGGCATATGACAAGCGATGTCCAGCCTTCCGAGCCAAGTGTATGTACTGCGGAATTGTTGGACACTATGAAAAAGTGTGTTGCCGCAAGGTAAAGCGGTCAACAGTCAAGTACGTAGCACACGACGGGGGAGGAGAAGACGGAGAAGAAGAGGAAGATAATGTGTTGTGCATCGAAGGTCAAGTTCTAGGCATAGAAGGAAGTCGCTCCAAGAAACCACAATGCGACATGGTCGTGGGGGGTGTTCAGATCAAGATGGTGGCGGACTCCGGTTCTCCATACACCATCATTCAAAGGACAGTGTGGACCGAGAACTTCAAACCCAGCCTGGGATCACACCTCGAGCCCCCAGACATACGTCCGGTCACATTCACAGGGGAACCCATCCCGATGGTGGGATATCGAGTCCTGCGATTTGAGTTCAAAAACCGCAGCGCGGAGTGCAAATTATACGTGGCGGAAAAAGGGCCTTCTGTCCTGGGATGGATGGACCAGGGCGAGTTGGGCATACAATTGAACCCAGGAGGGGACACGCAAGTCCTGATGACCAGCGCAGACAACCAATTGGACTTCGAAAAGACGAAAGAGAATTCCCCACAGTATTCGGAGGCAGAGTGGGCAAACTAACAAAATTCACCCACAAAATTGAACTCAAGGACAACGCCAAACCAGTATCCCACAAAGTGAGGAACATACCGCTAGCAGTCAGGGAAGCGGTGCAAATAGAGTTACAAAGATTGGAAGACGAAGGGATCATCGAACCAATTAACAGTTCGGAATGGTTGGCCCCGTTAGTGGTAGCGAGGAAACCCAACGGCAAAGTTCGGTTGTGCGTGGACCTGCGCGAATTGAACAAATGCATAGTAGTGGAAAAGTTCCCATTACCCAGAATAGACGAAATGCTGGCAAAGCCGAAAGGTATAAAATGGTTTTCCACTGTAGATCTCGCCTCAGCATATCATCAGATAGCACTGCACAGCACGAGCCGTAAACTTACGTCCTTCATTACACCATTTGGATGCTACCAATTCCGCAGGATGCCGTTCGGCTTGGCATCAGCAGCGGCGGTATTCCAAAAGCTGATGCACAAACTATTTAAGGACATAGAGGGAGTACAATACTTCCAAGACGACATCTTGATAATGGGCAAAGACCAAGCTGACCACAACACAAAGCTAGCAATGGTGTTACAAGTCCTGGAAAGGAATGGCCTGACAGCGGAATGGGAGAAGTGCAGACTAGGAATGACGTCGGTCACCTACTTGGGTCACGAGATTAGTGACCAAGGAATCACACCCAAACACGCGAATGTCAAGGCAATATGCGAAGCACCGGCACCGACAAGCAAGGAAGAAGTGAGTTCATTCTTAGGGATGGCCGAATATTACAGCAAATTTGTGCAGCACTTCGCCACCAAGACACATCACCTGCGAATACTGGTACGAGAAAAAACCGCCTTTCAGTGGACAGAGGAAGCGCAAGGAGAGTTTCAGAAAATCAAAGAGGAGGTTAGCAGAGCGGTCCCCCTGCAAGGTTATGATCCGCATGGAGAATCCATATTGACCACAGACGCGAGCGACAAAGGCCTAGGGGCAGTTCTCATGCAGGAAAGGAAGAACGGAGAGCAGGCGACCATCAGCTTTGCGTCAAGGACATTGTCACCAACAGAACAGAAATTCAGCGTGATAGAAAAAGAGATGCTGGCAGTGGTGTGGGCAATGTCGAAATTCCGCCAATTTCTATGGGGCACAAGATTCCAACTAAGGACGGACCACAAACCCCTTGTCAAAGTACTAACGTCCTGCGGGCACGCAAGTGCCACACCCCGCATCGCAAAAATGACCTTGAAATTGTTAGACTACAGGTATGATGTGGAATACATCCCAGGGGCCAAGAACAAAGTGGCGGATTACCTCAGTCGAGCTTCAGCCATGGAGGACGCTCCCGCAAGTACGGACGAGGACGAGGTCAGAGTGGCATTCATGGAAGATCAGGAAAAGGTGATAAGTGGGCAGGAATGGAAGCAAGCCTATGAAGGGGACACGGACCTCGAAAACATCAAGGCATTCATAATACAGGGGTGGCCAGAAAAAAGGCACCTGAAAGCGGAGCAAAGGAAATTCTTCGAAGTGAGGGAAGAGTTATCCGTAGGAGACCAAGGAACCTTCCTGTTTAGAGGGGAGAGAGTAGTCCCTCCTGGGTCGTTGACGCCACGCCTACTAGCAGTGATGCACGAAGGGCACTTGGGCATCGTAAAGACGAAGTTGAGGACGAAACAGATGTACTGGTGGCCCGCAATGGATAGTCAAATCGAGAGACATGTTAGAGAATGTGATCAGTGCCAAAGAGCGGACAAGTCACAAGCGTTACTACGTCCGTCACTAGGGAAGTTTAACAATCCAGCCAACCCTTGGGAGGAAGTATCTATCGACATTCTCGGTCCGGTATTGGATGCGGAAGGGACCCCAAAATATGTGGTAGTTCTCATAGACCGGTATTCTAAGTGGCCAGAACTGGACATACAGGAGGTGATGGACACAGAGACAGTGCTGAAGTTTCTCACAGCTACCTTCCTCAGAGAGGCATTCCTCGTTCCATCTTGAGCGACAACGGACCTCAATTCACATCAGAGAAGTGGAACCGGTACATGGAACGAAATGGCATCCAAATCAAGCACACCTCGGTCTACCATCCGGCAGGGAATGGTCTTGCCGAAAGGTTTAATCGAGTAATAATGGGGTCCATCCAATCAGCCATAGGAGTGGGGAAGGACTGGGAGAAGGAGGTGAGAAGTATGCTGTGGGCCTACCGAATCACACCGACCGGCACAGGGTACAGCCCGTTCCAAATCCTAAGGGGACGTGAACCGTTCACTAAGGACAACCTAGCGTGGAAAGAAAAGACGGTCACGAGTAAATGGTCCCCGGCAGTCGTGCACCACAACTTAGAGAGAGCACAGAGAACTTACACAGAACAATACAATAAGAGACGCAATGTGAAAGGAACGTCCCTGGAAAAAGGGGAATGGGTCAGAGTCAAACTTGCCCAGTTAAGGAGGAAAGGAGACAGCAAATACAGCTTGCCCTTGAAAGTTGAACAGGTGTACAACAGAGCTGCCTTACTAAGTGACGGGAACGTCTGGTCGCAAGATCGCATGTCAAAGTGCAACAAGATATTACAGTGGGACAGAGAAGAAAGATCAGGGACACAAGAGAAACCAAGTTCACCGGCAGGAAACACAGCCCCAGGAGAAGAAGAGAAGGACCTAGGAGTAGAAGGCAATAGGGTGGAGCAGGAGGAGAAAGATAATCTAATAGCAGACGAATGGCAGGAGGACAAGAGCAGGACTCCGGAGAGAGTGAGCCATAAAGGACAAGGAGAAACACCGGCAGGCCGAGCAGAAGGAAGGGGAGAAGTATCCATCTCCACTCCGGTAAGACGTACACGGGCAGGGAGACTTGTGGTAAGGCCGGCCAAATACAGAGACTATGATTTGGGAGAAGTGAAGTAACTTTTGGCCGAGAGACTCTGGAACTACCTTTCTAATGTTAATGTTTTAGTGCGTTTGGTAAAGAAGGGAGATATGTAGTGTTGCGCTCTAGTGGTCGCGCGCTGGCGCGATGACGTCGAGCGCGGCCGCCATTTTGGGTGCGAGTGAGCGCCCGATTTCGTAGCGGTACGGACGTGTTTCCCGGCGCTCTTCTGCATAATGAATATAAGTTAATAAAGAGTGTTCAGACACACAAGTGTGGGGTATCATTGAGAAGGAAAGAAGCAGCTCTTTACAGGCCCTTGCCACAATCACAGTGCTACAACTGATTGGGACGTAAAATACAGCCAACACTGGGGTTCTGTTTCCCCCTTAGGCCCCGGGCGGGCCCCAATGCCACTGCACCATTGAGAGCTATGCCCCTGCGCATGAAATTTGAATTAAAATATGGAAAATTGCAAATGTGATTCAGGTGCAAGCAGTGAGATACTCCATCTCGGAGAAGCACTCACTCACATAGCAAGTACAGTAGGGTGAACACAACGGAGCTTACTCGTAGTACTGAAAACTGACAAGGAGGACAGCAGCAGCAATGCAGGTGCGTGGGGTGGGTGCTGCGCCCCTTGAAGAAGCAATGAGTTAAACTGCTTCCTGCTTGTCACCCTCGGTGGGAGGTATCTGGCCTAATAAGGAGTAGGCTGTGGGCGTCCAGCTACGAAATACTATGCTTTGCAAGCTCAGGCCTATCCCCTGGCCTCTGGGGCAGAACGTTAAGCAACACCCAATGATAGTATCCGGTGTAACTGGAGGTCCCCCGGCTCACTTCTGCGCAGAAGCACTCTCTCCAAGAAAGCTAGGCATGCTGGCGTGCGTCAGGGGTGCACATGAGCACTTTGTGAGGCAACCCTTTTGATCCTGGAGCTGCTAAGCCCAACGGGCACCAAGCTCACCACAGACAGCGTCTTAGTATTGGTGGAAGCCTCCATGATGTCAGCATACTGATCCAAATACATCAATCATTCAGGGCCTAGAAACATGTTGCATTTCTCTTTTCACCTTTGAGAAGAGGTCAAACTAGATCTGGCCCTCTCCCAGAGCAGGGCCTGAATTACAAAGAGTTTTCTACCCAGGGAGCCATGGTAGTGGGCCCTGTCATCAGAAGGCCAAGTGAAGCGAGGTGCGCACTTTGTTCGTGGGAAGTTTCCCCGAGCCACTTTCACCTTGACTAGGCTATTGGTTGATTGGAGACCGGCTTCTGGCAGGCTGTTGACCAATGATGCTCCTGACCCTCTCTGGGGTTTCCCAACATGCACTTGTGGATAGCAAAGCACTGGACTCGCCAAAGCCTGGTCCTCTGACTCTCACTGCTGGTGTGGGCATGCCTGGAGTGAACTCAGCGGGAATCAGAAGTGGCAGATGGCAGCCACCTTCACTCCTAAGGCCTCGCTGAGGTCTTCTGCTGGAATAGGAGTCTTGATGCAGGCCTTTGGAACCAGGTACCATGAACTCTTCATCCCTCAGGGTGGTGGGAGATAGCCCTGATAGACGCTAGGTGCTTTCACACCCTTGGTCTGTTTATGACACTGCCTTGGATGGGAGGCCTGACTGGGACAGGGTGCTAAACAGACTTGACGTGCCCAGAACAGGAAGCAACTGGAAGGAGTAATGCAAGGACAGATGCTGGAGCAGGTGGAACGCTTCTCAGCACCCTGCCTGAAGGTGTTAGCTCTTCTATGGATCCTTCTGACCCACTCATAAGAGGCACCTTCATACACCACCCTGACACACTCCACAGAACAGGTGCAGTACAGTTATCAGGCATGGAGCTACATACACATCTGGAGCAGGTACAGAACACGCAGCACCACTGTAAGCTTACTTCACTAAGACAGAACTGGTGCAACCTGGTGAACAGCCGTGCACACCCATGCACACCGAAAAAACACAGAGATCAATCGAGGTGTTGGCAGTTCGAGTGCAACCTTACTGCACAGATACAGAGCAGATACATTCGGAGCAGAGCATGCATCTCACGCCTACAGAACCGGTGTAGCAGGGAAGCGCAGCTAAATACCCTCACACACAGACAGTAGGTGTGCTTAGAGAGCAGCAGTGCAAGCTTCCCTCATGCACAAAGTAGGTAACACATTTGCAGTAGCAATCTAAGCTTCCTTTAAATAATGGATACACCAGACGAATCTTGAACAGCAGCACAGCGTGGTTCCTCATATATGTATATAACATATGGTGTGGGGAGCTTTGATTCCCGCTTACTTCACATAACACTTACAAGCAGCCTTTCCCGCAATGCAAGCAAACCTCTTCGATGTGAGACTGCGACTTTCGAACGTTACGAACAGGGCTGTAAGTGGGATAAAAAACTGGAAGGGGGGGGTGTCTCTCAAAGGGGCGTGGCCGATGTAATTAAGGGTGTGGCTTAAAAACACATAAGCTAAAAATCTGTGCTTAGCATAGTGTGTCGCCCGACTGGTATTTTGTTGTTTCTGTCATTGCATTCAGATATATAATACAGCAAGTAACATTATACCTACAACAAGCCAGGACTATTGGCTTTGTCAATGGTTGTCAGTTGCATTAGATAAATAAGCAACAACTATGACTTCGTTGTATATAATACTGAAAATGCTTCAGTTCTGAAATGATGAGACTGTGAAAGAACTATAACGAGTCTCTTTAAAGTTACCCCAAAGGCTGTGAAGGGTGGTGCTGCTACAGAGTTAAGATTTTTTTTTCACCAAGAGTGAGGGCAAACACAGAGAGCCCGAAAAGGACCCGTCTCAGCACCTGCTATTTAGAACTGAACACCTGCAGGACCCGGCCCATTTAAATCCCTGGTTACCAATCCAGCTTCTCTCTCATACGACAGGCCAATGGGGCAACAGCAGTGTAATCTACACATTGTCACTGCAGAGCAAGCACCTCCTACACACAGTAGGTACAATGCAGGCAGTAGCTCCACAAACTCCTTTCTTAGAGAAGTACTTCGGCATTGGCAGCAGGATTACAATCATACTTCACTTGGAACTGGTACAGGACAAGCAGCAGAAATGCAAGTTTCCTTTACAGCCAAGAACGACTATTTTGCAGAGAGTCTTACTCACAGCCATAGGAGGGAAAGCAAAGCAATCGCCCAGGTCACACTGAAGCACATTATGCTTCTTCTTCTTATTGTTAGTAGTAGTAGTAACAGTAGTGTAGCATTCTCCCGCAAAGAAAAGGACACAGAATAGGGGCAGCCCTGTGATTCCCTTACACCACACTGGTATATCATAGGAAAACATAGGCATTAGCAGTGCATGCATCTCTCTCTCTTTCTCTAGGGTATATAATGGTTAATATTGTCCAATATTGCCATCAAGCACTTCTTGTGACATTGGAAACCAAGGGGCTAATGGTTTGTAAATGTCACCAGGACCCTAATATGGTAATATTGGACGGTATAACATGTTACTTGTTATGTTTTCTATATAATAGATGTTCATTTTGAGATAGCTAGCAGGAAAAAGCTGCATTCTTTAAAGTGCAGCATTGATTACATTTAGAATATTTAAATTTTGTTTACCGTTCTTGATTAAATCATTGATAAAACTATGGATAGTGGTAGGGGTCAGTGGATTCATGCACATTTGTGGCTGCAGCATTCACTACTTAATTTAGTATGCAAAACCCCAAGGGGTAGCTATGCGCTTTATGACACTACAACAATAATAATAATAATAATTAGGACTGTCCCACATTGACAACATAATTTGTATATTTCACAAAAATTTTACTAAATCAAATGGATAAAAATGATACCACCAGACAATATGTCACATCATTTTATTTTCAGCGCAGGCCCCCCCATTAGGGCGGAGGAGCGTTGCCCCCCTGCTGCCAGTGGAGCAAAAGTAAAAAATAAAATGGAAATAAAATGAATTACCACTTTATTTTTCACTGCTCCCAGTCCGAGCAGTGTTTGGGGGCTAGGCCATGCTGCTGACTGGCAGCAGGGGAGTGGTGCTCACTCCACCAGTTTACCCTGTGCATGTCACTTTGCCCGGCTGTCTTGTGACGGCCAGCCTGACATGCGCAGTGTAAACCTCTGTACCTAGCTGTTTAAGAGAGCAGGCACAGGCCCCCTGTGCCTGCTAGAGCATGAAAGGCAGCCCGATCCAGCCTATCCTGGTGCTGCGCTCATGTTGCTCATCTGCAGCATAAAAGCAGTGTCGGGATTTGGATGGATGAACTGGCTGGGGCTCCAGGAGAATTGCACTGACTACAATGAAGATGAGGAAGCGTAGGCAAGTAAGTTCGTTTTTCATTTATTTTTTACCTTTTTGGCGTTTGGTGCCAACGTAAGGTTTGTATTTCACAGGACAGTTGACAACAGCACCCTAATCTGTTGACAGTGAAAATACATTGTCGTTCCTTGAAGCGATTATGACTCACTGCAGTAGAATAACTTGCATACTCTGGTGCACTGCTGGTGGGGGGATGAGGTCCCCTTGCCTCCTGAGGACCTCAGGACTAAAGTGGACTTTTCCCCCCAAGCAGCAGTGCGCCAGGTGGCGCCTTTGCAGAGTGGTGGAGGAAGGGGGCGTGCTGGTCTCTGACAACCTTTCAGCAATCCAGCTGTGTGGGTCTTACTAGAGTTAACAGGAGAGCTAGTTGGCCCCCAAGGACCCTCAAAAGCCAAGGGGACTTCATCCCCCTACTAGTAGTGCACCAGGAGGCGCCTTTGCACAGTGGTGGAGAAAGGGGGCGTGGCCACCGAAACACTCTCACCAAACCCAGTGTGTCAGACTTGCTGGAGGTAACAGGAGGGGTAGTTGGCCCCCAAGGACCCTCAATAGCCAAGGGTACTTCATTCCCCTACTAGTAGTGCATTAGGAGGTGTGTTTGGAGAGTGGTGGAGAAAGGGGCGTGGCCACCTACCAGGTCTCAGCAATACTGCTATGTGGGACTTACTGGAGGTAACGGTAAATACATAGTGAGTTCTTGGACATCAATTTGGATGTAGAAGGAAATTAATTGACCTCCAACATCCATAGGAAAGCAACAGCAACTAATTCCCTGCGCCATGCAAATAGTGGACACCCTAAGGCTCTGAAATGGAGTATTCCATATAGTCAGATGCTTCAAGCCAAAAGGATTTGTTCAACTGAAGAAGAATTAGAATGGGGGATCTTCAAGATGAGGAAACGATTCATCCAATGGGGATATCCCAGAAGTGTACTAAATTATGCCAAAAATCAAGGCAAAAGAGGACAAGAGAACAAGATTTATATTCATTAGCTGAGAAAAAGAATGAAGATAAGATCAAGAGACTCTTCTTGGAGTACAATCCAGCACAACCAGCCATAAAGAAAAATTTCCAAAGGAATTGGCATATCTTACGGAAAGAAGATCTATTAAAAGTTGTGGTGGACCAAAATCCTAAGATAACCTCTAAATAAACGAAATCCCATGGAGATATTTTAACGAGGAGTCTTTTGGAACCTGTAAGGGAAAACAATTAGTTGAGAAACACCACCAAGGGCTTTACAATGTGGATCATGTAAAGCATGCCGGTATGGAATGAACCAGAAAACATTTCCAATGTTGGATGGATAGCAAAGAACAATACAAGAAAACATAACTTGTGAAACAGAATTCGTAGTGTATGCCTTGAAGTGTAGTTGTAACAAGTATTATGTGGGAAGCACCATCAATAAGTTAAAAGTACGAATCCTACAGCATGTTCGAGCACTCAGAAATGGGGACAGGAGTTATCCCATGGCCAACCGCTGTGAAAAAGAACATAATCGTTCCCTGACAGGTTTTAGTTTCTCTATATTGAAACATATATTGAAACATCCAAGGGGAGGAAACCGGGAGAGGAACTGAGAAGAGAGGAATCTAAATTGATTATATCTATGGGTAAGGAGATTCCAATGGGACATAATATTGATGTAGAATTAGATGTCCATCTTTAATGAAACTGTCAGATTCTCCCATTAAGATATAGATATAGATACCCTCTACCCATTTCAAGGATATTCCACCACACTAAGAGACTTTTCATGATGACCAAAAATTTGGATGGGGCTCACATATTGGGACATGTGATATGATTTTGTGCCTGTAATTGCTGCTAGATTAATGTTTTATTAGATGATTTGTTTATTTCTATATGATATGTTTACAGAAGGAAATGCACTTTATGTCCCAGAATATTTTATTAGAAAGTTTAGGGAGTCGAGAAAGGAGACTCCTTAGGAACATCAACCAATAGGGTAAACGATTACCTTTGACTTTTATTTGCTCTTTACAGACGGTTAAACCTTTTTGCACTATAAATAATCTTTATTTATTATTTGCAATAAAACAAATGGGGACGAGAAATAGTAACGGAGCACTTAGACAATTTAGCATCAGTCACTTTATATAAATGAATACATATTTAAAGAAACCTCTAAAATTAAAGCATTAGCACTTTATAAATAGCACTTTATTGCAATTTAACTGCAATATGTGAAGTTGAGGATAGCTCTTTATTATGATATATGTGCAATAAGAGGTAAGCAAAAATAAATGAGTACTGGATGTTGACAGAAAGATTATGAACAATATAATGAAATTGCATAAATATTATGATACAAAGTGTCATACAGTTTATAGCGAGGAGTTGATGGAATTCTTTTATCATGAAATTGAGAAAAAATAAAATCTGGAAACCAAAGGGACTAAAGGAAAAACGAGTAAACATTTCATAGAAAATGGAGATCAGATTATGACAAAAGAGGAACTAAGGTAGCACACTAGTGGTAAACTGGGCATGAAAATAGCAGGACAGTTGATAAGGAGGGAGTAGGATTCACTGTGGTGTGACAATAGGCCCAGTAGAAGGCATATAAAACATTAATTCAAGAAAATCTGGTAGTAAGTCTATCAAAAAAAAAAAAAGAACTGACAGAAGGTCAAATAAAAATCCTCAATATGGGACTCCTCTCCTTCTGCCCGGACACGGAATATGATATTGCAAATCTAAGAATTGATTTATATACATTTTCGAGAAAAATGAAACTGAAGAAACACTTTGAGACAAATCCCCTCTATGAGTCTCCCAAACATCCTAGGGGAGGCCATTCCTCTTTAACATGTAAGGACATTCCTTGCCTCGGAGCAATAGTAGATCTGGAACTGGAATCAAATGAGGAAACTATAAGAGTTCAAACAGAAGAGTTGACGGATATACAGGTCTGTTGTGAACAAAATATAGACACCGGAGAAACAGGAGCCAGTGGATTGAAATTGAGGTCTAAATTTTGTCCCCAATTACCACCAGGCAATAAAATTGACCTATTTCATGAACTGGTAATTGAGGACTTATATAAACTGACAAAAACCAAAAGGGGAAGAATGGGCAGAAGTAACATCACCTCTCAGGAGAGATTAGCTCTTAAAAAACTCCGAGAAGATACTGAAATCATAATTAAGCCCTCAGATAAGGGCGGCAGTATTGTTGTACAGGACCGGGAGAAATACCAGATGGAGGCCAATAAACAACTGCGGAATAGACAACATTACACAAAGGTGAAAACTGATCCCTCAGAGAGGATCAAAACAGAATATCATGAAAAGTTGAAACCATGGAATCAGCAGCAACTAATTGATGATAATGAATATAAATATCTTAAAACCTTACATCCGGTCACACCCACAATTTATTTTCTCCCGAAGATCCACAAGAGCTTAACCAAACCACCAGATCGTCCAATAGTCAGCTCTGTAAACTCTCTATTAGAGAATACTTTGCAGTATATTGACCTCTTCCTAGCACCGTATGTAACAGCATTTTTTTTTTTTTTACGGAGTTTTATATAGCGCGAACTTGACCCGAAGGTATCGGGTATCAGAGCGCTTTACATAGCATCAGTTGCGTTAAATCAGGACACATTCATTTTTGTTAGGCACGGGGAGATTAAGTGATTTGCCTAGAATCACAGGATGTGAAGTGTCATTGCCGAGACTCGAACCCAGTTCCCCAGATTCGAGGTCGACTGCCCTAGCCGTTAGGCCAACTCCTCTCCCCATTCCAGCATTGCTTTCGTACCCGAGAGATTCAATGGATTTCTTGAACAAAATCCAACATATACCATGGAAGGCCTCTTTACGATGGCCACAATAGATGTTGTGTCTCTGTACACATCCATCAAACACGAAGATGGGATAAAAGCTGTTCAATGCTTCCTACGTGATAGACCAATCAGTTATCTTGAACATTCCAATGTACTGATAGAAATGTTGGAATTCTGTCTGACTCATAACATCTTTTTGTTCAATGGATGTAATTATTGGCAACAACAGGGAACCGCGATGGGTATATCTTTTGCTCCAACTTATGCAAATCTTCTGATGGGGTATTGGGAGACTGAGGTTGTTTGGACAGAAAGCAACATGGAAAAATTGGAGAAAATGGTTTTATGGTCACGATTTGTCGACGACCTCTTTGTTATTTAGGAGGGTGAAGACAGAGAATTGGAGGAGTTCATAACAGATCTCAATAACAATAATCTAAATCTGACCTTTACCCACACAACAAGTACAGACTGCATCACCTTTCTAGACATAGAAGTATCAATAAGAAATATGAGCATCTGCACTAAACTACACAGAAAAGAGACCTCCTGTAACAGCATTCTACATGGAAATAGTTGTCACCCAGAGAAATTACGATGGAGTATCCCCTATGGAGAAATGTTGAGAGCCCGTAGAAATTGCTCTAAGGAAAGCGATTTCAAAAATGAAATCGTAGATATGAAAAATCTTTTCCTCATGAGGGGATTCCCTCTGACAGTAATTGAAAAAGCAATGAAAAGGGAATCCACTCATCCCAGAAGTGAATTATTGGTTCCCAAAGAGGCAGTCCTGAATGATGATGGAGGGAATATTCAACTAATTATTGATTATAACCAACAACATAAGGAAATCAGAAAGATAATGCAAAAGCATTGGAACATCTTGAAATCAGATCGAATTTTGAATGTAACCCTACAAGACCAACCCACTATAACATACAAAAAGACTGCCTCTCTATCAGATATTTTGACCCGGAGTCACTTCGCACCTAACAAAACTGCAAAGACAAGCTGGCTCAACCAATCGGGATTTTGGAAATGTGCCAAATGTAAGGCTTGTGAAGATGGGGTGAACAAAAAGGACTATAGATTACAGAATGAGAGATTAGAAAAGATAAAAGAACACATCATCTGTATTACTGACTTTGTAGTCTATGTCTTGCAATGCCCATGCAAAAAACAATATGTTGGCAGCACTGTCAACAAGGTGAAGTTGAGTATATTACAGCACTTAAGAGCGATCAAAAACAAAGACTACTCATATCCCATTGCGAAGCACTTTTCAGAGGAACATCAAGGAGAAACAAAATATCTCCAGTACTTTGGTATTTAACATATAAATAACAAGCATTTGCAATGCAATAGGTCTCGCATTTACGCGAGTTTGAGCTATTGGCATTGTAAATTAAGCCTGGGCGTAGTTTGCGTAGTAGCACTTCACGTATCTACGTGAAGTACATTTTCAACTACACGTAGCTATTCAAATTGCGTAGTGCGTAGCTGTGTGCTTGACTGCACTGTACAATACTTGTCAAAAGCATCTTGTACAGTGCAAGTTAAGATAAATAAATATCTGTATTTATATGCTAAAAATGCATATAGTTACTACACAAAAGTGAAAACGATAAATTGACAAGCAGTGAGAGAGGTGATGATTTTGGGATCCTCCCTAACCTAGGGAGAGAACCAAGCAGATGCCTTAAAAACAAAAAACACATCTTTTGAACCATTCAGTGGTGGTCCCATCCTCTTAGGACCACCCCAAACACAGTTATTGGCAAAAATACAATCCCAACCAAAGGCCCTGCAAAGCATTATGGGACGAGATTAGCAGTGGGCAGTGAATATTATAGTATCCAATATCAAAATAATTCTACAAAGAGCTGCAGTTCCACTAGTCGTTACTAGATGTCCCTCACGAGTCAAATGCAAAAGCTTCATGAAAGGATTTCAATGCTTTTGCATTTGACTCGTGAGGGACATCTTGTAACGACTAGTGGAACTGCAGCTTGATGTATTAATAATTTCAATGCTTTTGCATTTGACTCGTGAGGGACATCTAGTAACGACTAGTTGAACTGCAGCTCTTTGTAGAATTATTTTGATATTGGACACTATAATATTCACTGCCCACTGCTAATCTCGTCCCATAATGCTTTGCAGGGCCTTTGGTTGGGATTGTATTTTTGCCCATAACTGTGCTTGGGGTGGTCCTAGGAGGAAGGGACCACCATTGAATCATTCACATGATATGCTTTTTGTGTTCAAGGCATCTGCTTGGTCCTCTCCCTAGGTTAGGGGGGACTCCAAAATCATCACCTCTCTCATTGCTTGAAATTTTATTGTCAAAGTTCATTTTTGTGAATTGGTTATGTGCTTTTTAGCATAGAAAATTGCTTTATCAAAGCATTTGAAGGTGTTTATTATACTGCTGCTACGCTACGTGGTGGAGAGGTGTGGTGCAGCGGCCAGGGCAGCTGACTTCGGAGCACAGGGCTCACGGTTCGATCCCTGGCTCCGGTGGCAGCTCCGCACCATGTGACTCTGGGCAATAGCTCACTTAATTTCTACAACGGCCCCCAGCGCCTTGAGACCCGTAAGGGTGAGTAGTTCGCGCTTTACAAATACGGATTTACATTTACGTCAATTAGCACAGTTATTCACTCTGCTACGTGCAATTTGCGTAGTGCGTAGTAGCACAAACTTTGCATGCTCCGTGAGCGTAGCAAAGTATTATGCCCAGGGTTATTGTAAATGACGATGCGTTTTATTAATGTTTTGGTTTTTAAAACATAAATAAAAGGCATTGTCATTTACAATGCCAATAGCTTAAACTTGCGTAAATGCGAGACCTATTGCATTGCAAATGCTTGTTGGGGGGTGTCACGCACGAGTCTGCCACGCAGGGCGAACTCAGTGAGGGGGCATTTTATGGCACACATGAAGTGCTCGAGTTCCCATAAGCTGCGTACCGAGGGCAGGGGTGGGGTGCAGGCAGGACAGCCCGGCTCCTTTATGCCTTTCTGCTGGCCGGAGCCCCTCGGGGAGCAGACAATGAGCATTCTGGGCTGCCGGCCACTGGCTGGGCCCGGAGCCCGTGAGGTAATGGGCCGGGAATACGCGGCCTGCAACAGTAGCAGTCCCTCGCCTCAAAGGGGACCACTAATTAAAGGTGAGGGAGGGGGCCCGGGACATCTTCACTTCTCTCTGGGCGTCAATGGGGCAGAAAGGTGAAGACACTGAGCAGGCAAACTGAGAGGTGGACAGGAGGGTGAATGGAAGGGTCCGAGAAAGGGGGGGGAGAGAGAAAGTCGCGCTCAATAAATAAATAAATAAATAATAAAAAGCGATGGGGGAGAGAGCTGCAGGCAGGAAAAAAGATATTTGCAATGCAATAGGTCTCGCATTTAAATGCGAGACATATGCCGGTATTGTCAGCGCTTAATGTAAGCAGAGCACGTCGTGCCTACAGAAGAAACTCATTAAAGCAAATAGTGCTCAGAGACTAAAGAAGAGGGACCATGTAACATCCGAAGTAAAAGGGCCAGTCGCCATGGGCGGGAACAAATGGAGACAAGGCGGTAACAAGGCGGGACTAACAAGCCTCATTATCAATCGGAAGCCCGCATTTACCAAGGACAATGACACCAGCCAATGAAAATTATGGGCGGAGAGTAGGCGAGGCTTACACACCATACTCTACTACTGCATGCCTCGCAAAGCGAGCAGCGAATGCGTGCTGCAACGCTAGGCTCGACCTAAAAATGAGAGAGGGGTGACAGAAAACTACAATTGAGAAAAATGGAATCGAGACTCATTCTGTCAATAGGAACTGAAATACCAATGGGACACCACTTGGATGCAGAACTATATGTACATTTATAAACTGTGGTGGTCTGCCTCTTTTCCTCCATCCTTGAAGACTCGAAAACTCTGTAATATAACCAATTTCAGATTTGCTTAGATGATACATTCGTTAATTTTCAGATCATGTGAAATGCATTTGAGTATGTAGGACTAAGACTTAATTTGATAATGAAGCACATATCAGCACTTTAGTTAAATGACAAATCGATGTCATAAACTAACCTCTTACGTTTAAGCATGTTATAGATCAACAATCTTTGGATGTTGTATTGGGGACGACTAGTTGAATACATCACAGACAACATGAACAAATATGAGGTTTTCAATATTTTAATAATATCTTAGAGGATTATTTTTAACCCAAAGGACACTATGCAGCACTTTATATATAATCATTAGCACTTTAGGAGTACCTCTCATAGATTTGCATAATGAAGCACCTCAATGAATCCTAAGGGACTATTGGTCCAGTCAAATAGCTTTGTCAGCATTATATATTTACACATTAGCACTTTAAATGAATTAGCACTTTAAGGTCAAACTGTTGGATAATTTATCCCAGGATGCATATAGCACTTTATTTATGACAAAGAGCATCCTTTATATACACCTGGCAGTGATAAATACAAGTACAATTCTCTTGGTTAATCACACTTATTAACTATTGAGTGAATGTTTACTGCATTGACTCTGTGGCATGACTCTTTGTCTGAATTGAGTAATGCCAATAATGCATTAACGCAATTTGCATTTTAAATATCAGTGTGGGGGACACTGTTAGGTGATGTTGAATTGACATAGAAATATATATAAATGTGTCCTTTACATATGAGGGTACTCCCTTGTCAATCAATGGATGCAATCTTGAATAGGACCTTCAAATTATGACATGGTCTTAGATTAGAAAAGACCAATGCTGCTAGCATTTAGCACTTTCCAAAGGGTTAAATTTATATTTAATTTGATCTAATAATAGAATATAGTACACTATAATGCAATGTATTACATCACGTGCTTTTACAACGCGGTCGTTGCAACGACTGCATTGTTAGTACACAATGCATTACCATCGCAAGTCATTACAACGACTTGCTGTAGAGGCGCACTGGACTTAGGAATAGTATTATTTACTATTCCTTCTCCAGTTTGCGCAACAGTAGGGAAGGTGTTGGAATTCATTTCCAATACCTCAGCGCCCCCTACAGCAAGTAGTTGTAATGACTTGCGATGTAAATCCATCGCGTACTAACAACGTGGTCGTTGTAACGACCGCGTTGTAATTGTCTTGCGATATAATGACAGCATTGTAAACGCTGTTTCCCCTAATAATATTGTTATGAAGATCTGGGTTTTTATAAATTCTGCCTATCCTCTATTTAAACCTCAATCATTGACCATATTTGGTTGTTATTTGGAAATCGAAGATTGACATGTTGTTTATCAGAGCTTAGTGTTTTAAATTTGTATATAGGTTTCCATCACATTCATTCTTATTGTGATATGTGCTATACTTCTTATTTTTGTGTTTGCAATTAGGTTATTAATTCACTATAATTTTTCTTCACAACCACTGTGCATCAAAATGATAATTCCTTGCACCCTATGCATATAATAGCATTATAAGATTCAAGTACTTTACTGATATGGTGTAAACTATGCATAATATTAGTCTGAGGTTCTGCCCATATGCAACAAATTTATTCAAGCAGAGTGTTTAAACAAAATGTACTTTACAAAATAAACTGTAATGCTTGATGAAAGACAAAAAACAAGTGAGATTTAGTCTGGTAGTAGTGGTTGACACTGTAAAAGGACTAAGGTCCTGAGAGTTATATAAGGACTAGCCAAACACATGGACTCTATGGTCCTGTTGAAGGCAAGTGCCGAAACATGTAGACTGTCCCTTGTATACACTGGTCATATAAATAATATATAAAAAAAGAATCCCTGTAGTGCTGCTTTGCTTCCCTGTCCCACTCTGCAGTGAAAATGAACTGTGGATCAGATACGATGAAGCCCTTTTTGAAATATATATATATATATATATGTATGATATATATGTATGATATTATCTACTGGCGGTCGCCAGTAGATAGTTATAGTTAGGACCTATTTTCCATAGGAAATCCGCAACATTCTATTCCCAATAACTTTGGCGCCGGTTGACGAATCTTCGCGAAATTTTCAAAACGTATGGCCCGCTCCGGTCCGCTCCTATCTTGAAAGTTTCGGGGTGATTTGTCAAGTGGGGGCCGAGAAAAAAGGGGGGTCCCAAAACGTGTTTTCCCCATGCAATTTTCCATAGGAACCTTTAGTCGCAGCTACAGCCCGAACTGCTGAACGGAATTACACCAAATTTGGCAAAAAGGTAGCCCTTGGTTCAGTGTCGTGCCTTTTGGTTAAATGGTGTAAATCCGTTCAGTAGTTCCTGATAAAATCAAAAGTAAAATCACATATATATCTATGGCCGCGGTGGATCCGCGCACCCTGAGCGCACCCTCCCGACCACGAGCTTCATGCTAATTGGCTGACAACACTCCAAACCAGGAAGTGTTGTCGGCCATCTTGTGACTCGGTAGAACCGAGTCACAAGAAAACAGGGAAAAAAAATGCGCGAAGGGAGCAGGGTAGAAACACCCTGAACCCCTAGGCCTGCTCAGGGGGTCCCACAAGGTCCCCCTGGGCAGAAAAAAACATTTTTTTTTTAAAATCACGGCGGGATGTGCGCCGGATACGCGGATCCCGCCGTGATAAAAAAAAAATCGAAGCGCGGTCTCCCGCGCTTCGAGGGTATTTTGCCCCCGGGTGGGCCAAGTCCCGGGGGCATACAGGGGGTGGGTTTATATTTTAGGGGGGGCCTCTAAGGCCCCCCAAGCCCCGGGGACCGCCACCCCCGGGGCTTCAAATAAATAATGCTGGCGGGGGGGCACACGGCTCCCCGCAGCCCCGGGGACCGCCACCCCCCGGGGCTATTTTTAAAAAAACAATAAATAAACCTGTGAGGGGGCTCCAGCCCCCACATGCCCGAGGACCGCCACCTCCCGGGGCACTAGTATTTAAATTTGGGGGTCCGTAATGGACCCCCGGCCCCGAGGATCACCACCTCCCCGGGGCTGTGCAATTGTTGGGAGGGGGCCGCGCGGCCCCCTCCTGGAGCCTGTGGTGGCCCTGGGGACCACCACCCCCAGGGCCGGCTCCTGCAGTGTCCCGGGGTGCCTACCCCGGGACACTGCTGTTTGCATTGGCAGGACGGGAGCCGCGCGGCTCCGTCCTGTCATTGCAAACTTGCTTTGCTTCATTGAAGCGAGAGCAGGAAACCTGCTCT
This sequence comes from Calotriton arnoldi, assembly GCA_963921515.1. Classification (NCBI taxonomy): domain Eukaryota; kingdom Metazoa; phylum Chordata; class Amphibia; order Caudata; family Salamandridae; genus Calotriton; species Calotriton arnoldi. The sequence continues at coordinate 975,115 of CAWUFW010006479.1, forward strand.
CGCTTCAATGAAGCAAAGCAGATTGCTTTCCATAAGGGGAGCTGCATGTCAGCAGCTCCCCTTATGGAAAAGCAATGCCGGCTCCCGCAGGACGCGGGGAGCCGGCGGGACCGTGCGGGGATTGGGGACCCCTCCACGGTCCCCAACGAGTGGCCAAGCCCCGGGGGATGGGGTCCCCGGGGCCATTAGTGGCCCAGGAGGGGGGCCACGCAGCCCCCTCCCCCAAAAAAAACTAAAAAAAAAAACGTAAAGGCCGGCCCCGGGGGATGGGGTCCCCGGGGCCTTAAATGGCCTGAGGAGGGGGGCCACGCAGCCCCCCTCCAAATATATATATATTTTTTTTAAAAGCGGGCATGCCCCGGGGCCAAAAGTGGCCGAGGGAAGGGGGGCCACGCAGCCCCCCTCCCATAAAAAAAAAAGACCGGCATCATGCCGGAGGCCCCGCCCCCTCCCTGCAGCAGTCTGCAAACGCACCCCCTGGCGCGTTGTAAGAAGGGGAAGTAATTCCCCTTGAATACTGGGGGTCCCTGGGGGCCAACTAGCCCACCAGGAACCTCCAGTATGCGCCAGGGAGCTGCGTTGCAGAGAGGTGTTCAGAGGCCACGCCCCTTTTTACACCTCTCTGCAATGCAGCTCTGTGGCGCTTTTTGGAGGTACATGGTGGGCTAGTTGGACTCCAGGGACCCTCAGGATTCAAGGGGACTTAATCCCCCAACTTAAAACGCGCCACGGGGCGCGTTTGCACAGTGGCGAAGGGAGGGGGCGGGGCTTCAGGTGACATGTGTGCAAACAGGCCCCGTGGCGTGTTTTAGGATGGGGAATTAAATCCCCTTCAATTCTGAGGGTCCCTGGGGGCCAACTAGCCCACCAGGTACGTCCAGAAAGCGCCACAGAGCTGCGTTGCAGAGAGGTGTAAAAAGGGGCATGGCCTCTGAACACCTCTCTGCAACGCAGCTCCCTGGTGCATACTGGAGGTACAGGGTGGGCTAGTTGGACCCCAGGGACCCTCATGATTCAAGGGGACTTAATCCCCCAACTTAAAACGCTCCACGGGGCGTGTTTGCACAGTGGTGAAGAGAGGGGACGGGGCCTGATGTGACAAGTTAGTTAGTTAGTTTTAATCCCCTGCCCTATTATGTACTAGGGACTTACAGAGGAGGTCATGCTAATCACAGGGGTACCCCAACGCATAGTGTTCCCTAGTGTATGTAGGCGTTTTCACTGTATTCTAAGTGTCTTTTAGCATAGCACTGGCTCTAGGCCTGGTTAGTCAGAGCCAGTTAACACCAGTACCCGTCTAAAAATTTGTGGGCACAGGATGATTTTGCAACAAGGCCTCTTTCTGCTCCTCTGTTGGTTCTTTCTGCACGTCTTGCTTCTTCCTGCACTTTTCTTCGTCTTTGTGGACTTCTGTTGCTTGTTTGTGCATTTCTTTTGCTTCTTTCTGTGCGTTTTTTCTTCTTTCTTCACATGTCCTACCTCTGTAGGCATAGTTAGAAATTAGCATTTAAAAAACCTAGGTTTCAGGCACGTTATAGTTAGAAATTAGCATTTAAAAAACCTTTGAAATTCACTGAAAAAACCATAGGTTTCAGGCACGTTATAGTTAGAAATTAGCATTTAAAAAAACCTTAGAAATTCACTGAAAAAACCATAGGTTTTAGGGAAAGTTATAGTTAGTTGGACAGTTCACTCGTACAAAACAATAGAAATTCCCCGTTATAGTTAGTTCAGCTAACTATAACTCGCGCCCGCAATGCACTGCCGATGACGTCACATATTACATCACTCATGACATGGTCAGTGACATCACTGATGACATCACTGATGACATCTCAAATGACATCACTGATGACATCATCCATGTGATAATTTGATGCATCTTCTCACACCCTAATATAACCTTTGATACACCCACTCTAAATTACAGACTGCCATTCTCAAAACCATAGACACTCCAACACCAATAACTACATACCCACTCACTGATTCTTAGGTTTACACACACACATCCACTCACTCACCCATACAGTCACTCATACTTATGGTCACTCAGTACAGGACTATCATATGCACTCATACTATTAGAGAGACACTCACACACCGCCACTCATCCATAGAGGTACTCATACACCTAGTCAGTCATGCAAATAATTAATCACACTCCCATTTACTCACCTATACAGTTATACACACCAGCTCACTAACTCATACAAATACTAGCACATTCTTACGCTCCTATGCAATCACTGATGCAAGCACACACTCATCCATATAGCCACTCTCACAATCACACACTCACTTATAGCCATTTATATACTCCAACACACATATATACTGCCTTTCACATATGTAGTTACTCACACATGTACCACTGAGATATACATTCAATCACTAACACACCCATACACACACTCACCCACCCATACAGTCCATCACAGACGCACTCTTGAAACCATGCACCCAGTGAATCACCCACTCACACATCTATGCACAGAGTCACACACACCCCACCCACACAAACACTCAGGCACCCATACAGATACTCAGACAACCAATCCATAACCCATATAGACACTCATGTAGCTAGTCACAAACCCATGCAGCTGCTTACACAACAACAGACAGACGGATACAGACATTCACACAGTTTAGTCACTAACCCATGCATTCAGTAAGATACATTTAATCACTCACTTAAGGACTCAGTCACGCACCTACTAAATCATCCATTCAGACACTTATACACCCACTCGTTCTTCAATACGCCTTTTCCTATATATATTAAACATATTTAAACTTTACAGAAACACACAGTCACTGGATGATGTCATCAGTGATGTCATTTCAGATGTCATCAGTGATGTCATCAGTGATGTCACTGACCATGTCATGAGTGATGTAATATGTGACGTCATCAGCAGTGCATTGCGGGGGAGCGAGGGGGAATTTCTATGGTTTTGTACGAGTGAAATGTCCAACTAACTAGAACTTTCCCTAAAACCTACGGTTTTTTCAGTGAATATATATATATATATATACACATACATATATATATATATATATATATATATATATATATATATACACATACACACACACACACACACACATATATACATACATATATATATTACTGGCAACTCCGTTAGCATGCTGGATTCCTTTCTTCCAATAACGGAGCACAGACCACAGGGTAATGCAGCAAGATGTTATTTATTGCTCACCAACAACCTCTACAGCCATGACGCGTTTCAGCCCTACCTCGGGCCTTGATCACATGACACGCTCTGTCAGGTAGGTGGCTTTTTTAATACTGTTTTTTTCTTTTTCTGTGCATTGCTTAAAGTGACAGGTGCATCAAGTAAAAATCATAGACATAGAAGGCAAAAAACATACTTGTTTAAATACATAAATAATTATCATATGCTAAAATCACACCAATAATGTTAAAAGGATATACAGTATTACAATGTCGGTAAAATGCCCTTACTGTTTTTTTATATATACCTAAACATGTAGTGTGGTTGTTGGCAACATAGCATAGCATTCCTCACAATTGCTTTACTAATTTAAAATATATCTTGAATCCCGCTCTTAAAATTAATAATAAAAATGATTAATAAAAGATTAAGGTAGGTAGTTATTAAAACCATAATCTATTGAATCCCGGCATATACATATATTACCTACTGGCAGTCGCCAGTAGGTTGTTATAGTTAGGACCTTGTTTCTATTCACAGAGGGTTTTCTTTTGCCAATATCTTAGGCGCCGTTTGACAAATCTTCGCGAAATGTTCAAAACGAATGGCCCACTCCCTTTAGCTGCTGTTTTGAAAATTCCGGGGTGATTCTTCAAGCGGGGGCCGAGAAAAGGGGGTCCCAACACCCTTTTTCTCTATGTTAATTTCCATAGGAAACTGTTGATGCAGCTACAGTCCAAACTGCTGAAAGGAATTACACCAAATTTGGCAGAAAGGTAGCTCTTGTTCCAGAGTGCACTCTTTTTGTTAAATGGTGTAAATCCATTCAGTAGTTTCTGACAAATGTAAAAATTTCTCAGATATACAAGTGGGGACCGGAGGATCCGCAAACCCTCCCTATCTCGTGCCAGCAATCTGATTGGCTGCCAACATTTCAATCCAGGTAGTGTTGGCAGCCATCTTGTGACTCGGTTGAACTGAGTCACCAGATAAAAGGTCAAAAAACTTTAAAAATCAAGAAAAGGGGTCAGGGTAGAAACACCCTAGGCCTGCTCAGAGGGTCCCACAGGGCCTAAAAAAGCCTGATTCACGCTAGATCCGCGAATCTGTCTGAACATTTTAGATAAACAAAGCGCAGGCTCCCGTGCTTCATTTTCTTTAAGCCCCTGGGTGGGCCAGGTTCCAGGGGCAAGCAAAAATAATGATGCTGGGACTGCCACGCAGCCCTGGGTACTGCCACCTCCCCGGAGCTATGTATGTGTAATGAAGGGGGCCACGGGGCCCCCACAGCCACGGGGACCACCACCTCCCCAGGGCTATGTTAAAAATTAAAGTGTGGGGGTTTCCAGCCCGAGGGAGCACCACCTCCCCAGGGGTATGTTCAAGATAGGAGGGGGGCCGCGGGGCCCCCCTCCTGGAGCCGTAAATGGCCCTGGGGACCGCCACCCCCCAGGGCCTGCTCCAGCAATGTCCCGGGGTGTCCACCCTCAGGACATTGCAGTTTGCTAAGGCTTGGTGGGAGCATTGCTCCTGCCAAGCCATAGCAAACTCTGCTTCGCCCCATAGCAAACTCGGCTTCACCCCCTTTCTCCCCCACTCTGAAAATGTGCCTCCCGGCTCACTACTATTTGGGAGATAAAGTCCCCTTGGCTCCAGAGGGACCTTGGGGACAAGAAGCCCTCCTGCTACCTCCCATAAGTCCTACGCAGCTGAATTCCTGAGAGCTGGTTGGAGGCCCAGCCCACATTCTCCACCACTCTAGATACGTGAGTGCTTGTTGAAAATCCTTAGAAATTCACTAAAAAAACAAAGGTTACAGGGACGTTATATTTAACAAATAGAATTTAAAAAACCTTAGAAATTCACTAAAAAAACCAAAGGTTACAGGGACGTTATAGTTACAAAATGGAATGTAAAAAACCTTGGAAATTCACAGAAAAAAACAAAGGTTACAGCGACGTTACAGTTAGGAATTAACATTTAAAAAACATTAGAAATTTACTGAAAAAAACACAGGTTTCAGGGACGGTATAGTTAAGAATTAGCATTTAAAAAACCTTCGAAATTCACGGAACAAAACAAAGGTTAGAGAGACATTATAGTTAGGCTGACATTTCACTCGTACAAAACCAGAGAAATTCATCCGTTATAGTTAGCTGAGCTAACTATAACCCACGCCCCCGCAATCCACTGCACTGCAGTGATGTCACTGACCATGTCATGAGTGATGTAATATGTGACGTCATCAGCAGTGCATGTTGGGGGCGCGAGTTATAGTTAGCTCAGCAAACTATAATGGCTGAATTTCTCTGGTTTTGTGGTTTTGTACGAGTGAAATGTCAGCCTAACGGTAACGTCTCTGTAACCTTAGTTTTTTTTCCGTGATATATATATATATATATATAAGTCACCGAATTGCAGAACTCTGCACAACACGCACTCCATCCTGAAAGGAATACACTACCAAAATGAAGTTCCTTTAGTGGGATTTATTTTCATGGCCAAACAAGCCCAACGCGTTTCGGCGTATACACGCCTTGATCACGGGTACAAACAGCACTTCCTGGCCAGATTTAAGTGAATTACATTGATTAACATAAAAAACGGTCTTACAAACCAAAGCTTTTTGTCATCTAATGTGGCAGACATCTTAACATGTGTCAATTAGTTATCACAATCCCTGTGTCTCAAAGTAATTCATATCAATGAGACACCATACTTGGGGAAACACCCACAATCATAATTCATTTTTACATTTTTTATATCATTAGTGAACTCGCATATATTTTCTCATATATATATATAAATAAACACTGGCTCCTTCACTTTCAAAAGAGACCCGGCACTCACAGTCAGTTAACGGACAGTAGTTTTAATTCATTCTACCATCAATTAAGAGACGCGTTTCGGCAGTTTGCCACCTTTTTCAATCTTTACATAGTTTCTATTGTGGATACGCCCTTTATTCAAATTTCCTGTTCCACTCTCATCGAAAAAATACTTCTTGTATCATTCAGCAGCCATGTCGTCTTAATAAATGTTCATCTCCTAATCATATGGCTGCAACGGTGAGTATTAAAATGTTCCCAGTAATAACACGCTGCGCATTTATAATGGTTCATACCCAGTGGTAAGTGGCATAGTCCCCCGTCCTCACCGCACAGTTTTAACTCCGTGGTGCCCCGGTCCGGTTCCTTTAGTTTCATAAGACAGGACAGGCTTCCTTCTGTAGCATGTAGGTTTCTGCCACAAGTGTACCTGTCAGCGCCGGACCCCTGCTCCCACCTCATCCCTCTTCCATCTGATGTTCTTCCTGGGTCTCGTGGGCAAGCTGGCCACCGATTTTCATTCCCTTTTGCGGTCTGCCAGCTAGTGCCTAATCACAGGTGGTGCTCAGGAGGGGTGCTACCGCAAAGCGCCTTAACACAAACACTGGCTCCTTCACATTCAAAAGAGACCCGGCACTCACAGTTAGGGGACAGTAGTTTTAATTCATTCCACCATCGATTAAGAGATGCGTTTTGGCAGTCTGCTGCCTTTTTCAATCTTTACACAGTTTCCATAGTGGATATGCCCTTTATTACACACAGCCCCCTTCCCTTATAATTTTTTTAAAAAAAAGAAGCTACCGGCATGATGCCGGAGGCCCCACCCCCTTTCTGCACCACTCTGCAATCGTGCCTCCTGGCTCGCTGCTGGTTGGGGGATGAAGTCTCCTTGGCTGCTAAAGATCCTTGGGGGCCAACAAGACCTCCTGTTACCTCCAGTAAGTCCCACACTGTGGGATTGCTGAGAGGTGTTTGGAGGCCACGCCCCTTTCACCACCACTCTGCAAATGTGCCTTCCTGTGCACTGCTGGTGGGAGGATGAAGTTCCCTTGGCTGTTGAGGTTCCTTGGGGGCCAACAAGACCTCCTGTTACCTCCAATGAGTTCCAAACAGTGGGATTGCTGAGAGGTTTTCAGAGGCCACACCCCCTTTCTCTACCACTCTGCAAATGCACCTCATGGTGCACTGCTGGTTGGGGGATGAAGTCCTCTTGGATGCTGAGAGTTCTTGTGGGCCCAGAAGCCCTCCTGCTACCTCCAGCAAGTCCGATACAGCAGGATTCCTGAGAGCTGGTTAGAGGCCCAGCCCCCTTCGTCCACCACTCCGCAAATGTGGCTACTAGTAAAAAACCATATAAATTCACTTAAAAAACCAAAGGTTACAGGGACGTTATAGTTAGGAAATAGAATTTGAAAAACCTTAGAAATTCACTAAAAAAACAAAGGCTACAGGGACGTTATAGTTTCGAAATGAAATGTAAAAAACCTTTGAAATTCACAGAAAAAAACAAAGGCTACAAGGACGTTATAGTTAGGAATTAGCATTTAAAAAACATTAGAAATTTACTGAAAAAAACACAGGTTTCAGGGACGGTATAGTTAAGAATTAGCATTTAAAAAACCTTCAAAATTCATGGAAAAAACAAAGGTTACAGAGATGTTATAATTAGGCTGACATTTCACTTGTACAAAACCAGAGAAATTTGGCAGTTATAGTTACCTGAGCTAACTATAACTTACACCCCCACAATGCACTGCTTATGACCTCATATATTACATCACTCATGACATGGTCAGTGACATCACTGATGATATCACTGATGTCATCTCAAATGACATTACTGATGACATCATCCACAGAACCACTCACACACCAACTCACACTCCCATACAACCTCTTGTATGCCCACTCAAACACCCGCACAACCACTGATATACCCGTTCACAGACCTATACCAGTACTCACACATCCACTCACTCCTCCAAAGAGCCACACACATACCCACTCACTCACGCATACAGCCACTAATACAACCAGTTACTCACCCATACAGCTAGTCACATAACCACACTCACCCATACAGCTACTCACATACCCACTTATTAACCTACAAAGTTACTCCCACACCCACTCACTCACCCAATCAGCCTCTCAACAAAGCCACTCACTCATCCATACACGCCCTCACAAACTCACTCACACAGCCACTTACATAACCATTCACACATTCATACAAGCACTCACACATCCCTGTACTCACCCATACAGCCATTCACACAGACACTTACTCTCCAATACATCTACTAACACACAAACTCACTTAATGAAACTCCTACTCAAACAGCTACTCACTCACCCATACAGCCACTTACACACCCAGCCACTCTCTCATATAGCCATTCAGTCACCCACTCACCCAAATAGTTACCATACACCCACTTACCTACCCATAGAGCCACTTACAGCGCCACTCACCCACCCATACAGCCACTGACACTTCCCACTCTCTCACCAATACAGCCACTCACACATCATCTCACTCACACAGCAACTCACACACCCACTTATACACCCATGCAACCACTCACACACCCATACACACAAGGACACATACAGTCACACAGCTACTCACATGATATATATTAAAAGTAGTATCACTCATTAGTAGTACACCTAGTATACTACTTTAACTTTTGTAGTACCTTAGTATATATGTTTAGCAATCATAAACTCCTATAAAATACTTACACTCACTGGATGGTGTCATCAGTGATGTCATTTGAAATGTCACCAGTGATGTCATCAGTGATATCACTGACTATGTCATGAGTAGGGGTGGGTGGAGTTCATGGAGTTGCACTACTCGGAATTCTGTGGAGTTGCATAAAAACTCTCTGGAATTCCACGGAGTTACGTTCCGCCCTACCACAATGCTCCCACATGCTCTCTCACTTCCAGAGAAATCTTTGCCTTCTGACTCCATAATACCCTTCCTGTTTACTCAGCTTACCTCTCCTCCTCTTGTGTGAACCCCCCTCCTATGTAAAGCACTGAACTATTGCACTGCTGTGCTGTAGAGATCGTGCACTACATGAACTTCTACAGTGTTCTGTTCTGCTGCATCTGGCTTTGCTTGACTTCTCTGACTGCGTTGTGTGTCTCGCGGGTGTGCTTGCAGCATAAGTCTAACTCTACCCCTTCTGACTGGGCTGTTTAGGCTGCATCTAATGCACTGGATATCACATGGTCATTTTTTGGTGAGTTTTACAGCCCAGCTTCTGTGATCCAACAGACTCAGAGCCATGTTACCAGTTACCGCTACCCACCTTGCTGTGTGTTTTTTTTGCATCCTCTTTGGTTGGCTGGTAGATGTTGGCTTCTGGGGATGCCACAGCCGAGGTGTCTGTTTTCTTCAGCAGGGCTGGTACGTTTTCGGGAAAGGTGGAGGAGGTGGAAGAGGAAATGAAATGCACCTGAAACAGAAATCTGTCCTCACCAGGTATGCTTCAGGTCACCATTCCACAAGGCTGCCTCGACTGTTCGTAGCGCCCAGAAATTGCAACACTGTGCCAGCTAGCTCTTTGTAAAATGTAAGTTATCATCACCATTATGGGCAGTTTGTCAAAATCTCACCACTAGCATATCCCAGACTTTATACAGTAGTGTGTAGCTCATATTGCACTTCTACTCTGCACGCTCACTATTTGGTACTAAAACCATCAAAGACATCCAAGAGCTACCTGAAACACAAATATTCTAAAACACGCCTTGCCTCTTCAAGAATAACAAGAACTTCCATAAAAACGGTATGTTCCAATTAAACAGCTTTACCCCAGCAGCAAGAAACAAGTGAGATCTCCTAAAGAAGGAATCAATGAACAGGCACTTACTGGCAGGAGAGCAGACAGCATCCAGTCAGGTAATCTACTCCCTGGATCTCCCCATCTTCGGATGGGGCAGTCCTGGAGGTAAGGACGGAGCAGTGAATTTCTCCAGCTCTCAGCAGCAACCAGGAAACTGACAAAAAACTCTTAAAGTTCTGCCCGCAAGCAGAAAATGTTGTATGAATATTTAACAAGCGGCGAGCCATGAGGGGACTCCATTAAATCAAGTCCATTTTCTCGAAAACAAAGGCTGCTAACAGACAGGGGGAGAATTAAAATGAAAGCAAGGCTGTACAGAAAGTGTAGTATTTTCAGCCAAGCAACAGGGAACTCCTGCCTGCCCCCGCCCCTCTGTCAATGAATTTCCACACCACACTGAGGCAGGAAGGAAATACGGATGCAGAAGCGAGCTGAGCGTCCGAGCGTTTGTAGACGAGAGGAGAGCTGCCGGAGTGAGCCGCTGGAGTGAGCCAAGAAGGGTGCCATTGTGGATTGAGGATTGAAGGGATCCGCGGCAGCGGCGGTTTTATAGCAGAGACTGGAGACCGGAGAGGGGTGTCCAGTCTGACAGGTGCCCAAGAAACAGATTCACGCATATGAGCAGATTTGAGCGGACGATCGGAGTGGGCAGAGGACAGGCTTTACAGGCACTGCAGAGGTGAGGGCATTCGGGGGAGTGTGTCCGCGTGGCACATTGGCTTAATGAGGCGTGAGCCCGGGCTGCCGTGAAGTCGACCCAGGTGGGACTGGGTACAGCCAGGGTAGCTTGAGGTGCTCCGGCTCAGGCCTTAGCTGTCCTTCTGCCTGCCTTGCCTTTCCACTGCTTGTGCTTAGTTTATCGACTCCCGCTTGATGCCTTTCAAAATCAAAAGGGGTGTCAGGCAAGGCTGCGTCTTGGCCCCCTTTCTGTTTGCTCTCTATACAAATAAATTAAACAATGTATTGACTGAGGTTGCGAAAGATACTCCGTTAGTCTCATTGACTGCCCTCCCAATTCTCATCTACGCAGACGATGCGTTTGTATTGGCTAAGACACCCATGGCACTACAAAATCTTATTACGCAATACACAGATTTTATGCATAACTTGGACCTGCACGTAAACAAAGCTAAATCCTATGTCATGGCAATAGGTAGTCATAAAAAGAAGAGAATGAGATATAAACTAGATGGGGAAACATTAGAGCAGGTCCCTCATTTTAACTTTTTAGGGGTTGTCTTTGACAATAAACAAATATGGAAGGATATGTTGCAAAGCCGAATTATCCTAATGATTCAAAGCATCGCTTCTCTATTTAGATTTTCAAAAAAATTAGGCCACTAGCCGATACCAGAAATGCTCACAATTTATTTGGCAAAAACGCTCCCAATGGACACTTATGGGGCAGCAATTTGGGGTATCAGTGATGTAACATCACTTCAAGTACAAGAAGACAAATTCATTAAAAGACTGCTGTCGATCCCGCAATCGAGTAATAATTTCATAGCCCACAAAGAAGCCAGCATTCCCTTTATTGCGGATGCCATAAGATTAGCGCCACTTTCTCTCTGGCTATCCATATGGAAAAGGGGTACTGTGAGTTTAAATCAAAAAATCCTCAAAGACATCCTGATTTTGGATTATGCCCACAGAATCCCCTGGCTATCATATGTCAGAGAAACTTTTACCTCTTTGGGTCTTGCCTTTTATATGATACCACTACTCTTTGTGAACATTTCCCTAAGTCAAAACTAAATGCCATTTTTACAAATCAAGTCACTCATGATAGGTGGAATAGCCACAAAGGGAAACAAACCGTAAAGTTTTATGAATCAATACCACAGATATCAAAGCATTCACATTCATACTTACGAATTGTTGAGAATAACCAGCACCGTTTCTTCCTGATTAGATTCAGACTGAACCTCATCCCGTTAATGCTGGGTTACCCAAATAATCAATTTTCCCTAAACAACTTACCGCCTTGTCCCTGTGACAATAAGACAGCCCAATCAACTTTACATCTCCTCCTTTTTTGCTCATTATACTCAACTGAGAGGAAGGCTTTTAATGTCCCACTCTTAAGGAAATTTTCAGTGAGTACTGTAGCCTCAACTCTCTTTTTATTTTACTCATTAAATACCCCTTTGGTCTGTTTTGCATTAGCCTCCTTCTTACTGACCGCCTTGAGAACCCGTAAGACCTTCTGCACTCCACCTATAGCACTTTGAGATCAACTTTTAATCGTCATATTCTGTCTTTTTCAAGTCTATGCATGCACTCTCTGATTCAACTTTTTATGCAAAGTGTTTTATTGTGGGCTTGGTACTGCCTTTAAATTTTGAACCTATTGCATGTCTAATTTTAATGTACCTTTTATGCTACTTTTTATATGTGTACTTTTATGCATTTTTTATGAAGTGCGAAATAAAATTGGTTGATGATGATGACTCCCGCTTGCCGCCTGCCGCTTTTTCCCGTTGTGCTCTGTTGTGCTGTGTTTGGCCTTGCTGCGTCCTGTCTGCTTGCTGTTTCTTTACTCACTCCCTTCACCCCATAAAAAGAGTGCAAAGGGTGTTGCAAAAGAAGTTGTATGCTCTAGCCCTGAAAAAAACTGAATTTTGAAATTTACCAGGAGTTCTTTTGAATTTTTAAATTTTGAACTGTCTTTAACTCCCTTGGTCAATCGAATTCTTTGGAACTCTTGACTTTTGAGTATTCCTGAGCCAATTAAAGCACAGGAAGGAGGAGGAGAGATTTGTTCTAGTAGCCACAAATATTAGGATATCTAGGGCTACTTGATCCGGGTTTTGACCTGCGTTTGACCTGCGCTTGATCAAGAAAGTGTCTTACTGGCGAAGTAAAGCATTATAAAAGAAAAAAAGAGCTACCTATAAGAATGTATGTGACAAGAGGAAACCTAAAGGCCATGAAGGCTAAGGGCTCCAATTTTGATCGGGGCTCAAGAAATACCATTACTGCTGCTGTGAATACATCAGCTAAATTGTTGTTAGATAAGGAGTTAGTAGGTACATTGCTGAAGGCCTTGGAGTCTGTGCATACTACGTCCGTACCCATCTTCCAAATTGGTGCAGCCTCTTTAACTCAGGTGCCCAAGGGGTCTACGGGGGCGGCCCAAGTTAACAGGAGTACAGAAGAAACTCAAAATCCTCGGCCTTCAGGAATAAGACCCATAAGTACTGAGGATTGTCAAGGGAACATAGGGAATGTAGGGAAGCACAACACTGGAACGTCTGTATGTCAGATGCCAACCTTGGATATTTTACATACTGGAAATAAACGGATACCTAATATTGATGATTGCTCAGGTTCAGATTTGCAAATAATGATGAAATCACCATCAGTTGTATTGCATTCTTCTTCTCAAACTTTTTTTCCTCATTCTGGAACAGTAAATACTATAACAAATTATTTTCATTTCAAAAACTTTAATGCTGACCCGATATTCCCGATATATTCTTCACATAACAGCTCTCATTTGGAGACAGCAAAGGGCAAGAAGGTTCACCTTGCAGTAGTACACAGGGATGGCCTAGAACCAAAGCAGCTTTACATTTCTTCTCCTCCTTCTTTTCTTCCTGTTCCTTTCTCTTCCTCTTCCTCTTCCTGTTTGTCCTTATTACATCAACCTATACCAGTTTTTAGCAATTCCAATAAGGACCCCATTGAGTCTGCAGAAATTGACTCAGTAGAAACATCTGTACTAACAGGAATACCTCTATCAGATCAATTATTACATCTTAAATCACTGGGAGTGACCTCGTTGCATTTTGAAATTATTTCAAATTTCAAATCTAATTACAACTCAAATTTAATTCAAAATCTATGTTCAGAGATGAGCATCCAGGACCAAAATGTCCTTAAAAAGTTGGAAACGTTGCATTTAAAGAAGCTTTCTTCCACCTCTTTTACAATACAAACAGCATCACCCATTGGACATAGGGCTGTAAAAGACTCGGGTGATTCTGATCTCCATCATCACTACCAACAAATAAATCATGAAAGAATTTCTCAGTTATCTTCCTCTCCCATCTTTATCTATCCAAGAGAAACAGAAGTCACGAAGGATGATGACTGCTATATAGTGGAAAATCATAGTCGACTTACGTGTGGTTGGAAAAATAAAGAACGTACTATTCTAGGAAACTCTGATAGCAATAAGAGTGACTTTCAACTAGAAAGTTATACTTCGGATGACTTAATTGACTTAAATCTCTTGGATGATTACCAACAAATTCACGCAAGGGAGGAATTGGGGAATTCCCACTGTATTGAGGCGCAAAATGAGACCGCGTTCCAGCTAGACCAACCAATACTAAGCATTATGAAGGTCATGTGCACTACTTTGGACTCAATCGCAAACGCAATTACGTCGCAATGTCTAAAACTTGATACTCAACTAAATCTTACTAGTCAATTCACTTCGACATGAATCAATATTGATTATAGGATGGTGCTAATTGAGGAAGCGGTAAAAGAAAAACTACGAAATCAATCTACCCAAGCACCTATGGAGTGCCAAAGTTGTGCTCCATTATTAGAGAAACTACTGGAAATCCCAATGGTCATACATAATATTATTGTGGACTGCAGACAACATCTAGAAAAGGCACTTGACTTCCAGTCAACTTCTGGAGAACTCTCTAAATGCAAAATCTCAGATACCAACTTAGAGATGGTCCTTGGGGCAAAAAAGAAAAAGGTCATGATTCCATCTAAACCCAATGTGACTACCGGTGATTCAATAGAGGAATTAAGTGACCTACAAGAGCCTGCAACAAATGTTCCTCCTGTAAATAAAAGGAAGACTAGAACCAAGAGGTCTAACTTTAAGTTAATAAAAAGTAACTCAATAGGCAACAAGAGAACTTCAAGTACAAGAGGGAGACCAAGATTAAATACAAATAAATTGCAAAAACAGAAGCATGTCGCCATCTCAAAACCAAATATATCAGGAGCAGATCCTCATTAAGCGGGGACTGTAGTGGCAGTAGAACACAAATGAAAGAAAAATGAGGTGATGTGGCTAACTCTGACTCTGTTAGAGAAAATATTAATGGTGAATTTGTGAATCAGAACCCCGGATTGTTGTGCGGAAAAGACTGTACACTCCACTCCCATATAAAACGTACACCAATAGGACCAAGGCTAATTTTCCCTATGCAAAACCAAGAACTTGGAAATGAGGAGCAGTTAATCGAATCTGTAACCAACCAAGTGTTGACTAATCCGAAAGGGGAATCACTGGCCCAAATTTCACCACAGTGTACTTATCAAAATATATCAAATCAATGTCATTATACTAACTATCTACCGCAATTTGAGCAGTTACACATCAATTCTGGCATAACAGGAGGCAAAACCACGAATCAACCTGAAACAACCTTTAGTTCCAAACTACCTGGACAGACTAGCACTGCAGTATGCTCAAGTTCAAGTGTGCGAAATAATCTAACGTTGGAGCAGATTGAATTTAACTTTACAAAGGCCATTCATGGCACATCTGATTCTGAACAGTGGTCCTCATCAAATCTAATCCCTCAGCATGAGCAACCAGTTTTAGATGCCCTGCAAAGTAGGGAAAGTTTATACAAACTATACAAATAATATAAATCAAACCAATTCTTCAACCAGTTGACCAAATCTGCCTACACATTTACACAGCAATCAATTGAATGCAGATGCAGAGCTTTAGACTGGAACCTCAAAAGAGGAGAATGAGTACTATACAAAAAATACATTAAATACTGTTCACCGGCCCATTGAAAAAATGACAACGATGACACTTCAATTAGTCTCAAAGATCTGAAAACGATCATATTTACTCCGTTAATACATCTCAAGAGGGAGCCAAGGCTTCCTTAATAGAAGAAATATCTTGCGTCTAGTAAGCTCCTTGCCAGGAATACAGAACATAAGATCAGATAATTTACTGAAGGTTAGCTTTGTTCAAATAAACAGTCTTAGCCCTAGAGAATCAACCCAGACAGCTTGGTCAAATCCAACGATAACAAAGGATATCCTCAGTCACAAAATGCTAATGAAGACCTGGGGCATAAACATAAGACCTTTAGAACTTGACCTTTATCCGTCCATATTTATGGAAAAACTAATTCCACATAGGCCTGTGAGAAGAAGCAAACATACAAAAAATACTACCTCAGTGCTGCATAAAGCCTTATCTTCCATTACGACTCTTTCTCAACATCTCAACCCACCGGACCTAAAGTTCTGCATAGAAAATAACTTGGCCCAGAACTTACATCACCAAGTCCCTCACCCACCATCAAGACTGTTATTAACATCTGCCTCAACAAACCAACAAAATGGATGTCTGTAGGATAAATTCGGAAATTCCTCTCCAGAAACCGGCCAAAAAGAGTGTCTGAAAATGTTGAGTTGGTATATAGCAGGTCTCAAATCTAAGGTAGAGGACAAGGAGTGGCTGTCATTTATTAGAAAGCAGGGTATCTACTGCTTTCAAGAAACGTGGTCTGTAGACATGATTGACCTAGATGGTTACTAAACATACCATCTGCCAGCAACAAAACAAACAAAAGGAAGATCAGTGGGAGGCCTCATTACATGGATAAGAACTTCTGTATTCGAAACCTTTGAAATAAATCATATTGTATTAAATAAAAATATTCAAATTACACATTTAGAAATTAAAAAATGGGCAATTGAAATTATAAATGTATACTTTCCACCAGAGGACAGAGCCAAAATTAAATCGGATCTTGCGTCCCTCAAGGAACATCTTTTGACGTCATGCGCAGAAAAACTATCAATACATTGCTATGAAGCAATGCGAGGAGGCCCGGTCTAATCCAGATTAAGATCAATCTCTAAAATCATTTGTGGGGACTTTGATACAAAGATGCACCCACTGTTCTTTGATGAATAATTAATCGAAGAGGATAGAGCTTGGGAGATACCTCTGCCATCGAAAGATCATTGTAAGAAAACAAAGAAAGGTGAATTAATTTTCAAGGTCCTGGTAAAGGAAGGTCTATGTCCGCTCAATGGTCGAACTAACTCAGACAACCCCCCTAAATCTGCATATCAAGTTGGCACCAGACAAAGCACCATTGATTATATAGCAATAAATATGGAAGCCTGGCACCTTATCATCAACATGGGAGTAATTAGCAGGCTTGAAAGTGATCATGACCCATTGCTTTTGCTTTTGAAACACCTGGGATCTTGCCTCCACGAGTCAAATTCTACTCAAATTACAAAAAGTTACAATGTTATTTTAAATTCAAATAGGAAAAATATTATGAGGCTACAAGATAGCAAGGAAATAGATATCCATACTACTGGTTCAAAATAGACAGCATTACACAATATGATATTAGATGCACCGGTGAATAACGTGGAGCAACAACAGTTTTAAAAAAAATATTTTTTATTGCTTTTTTCCCATCCAATTATACATATAAAATATCAGCAAGTGTACATAAATAGCTAACATGATGATCTATAAAACTAGCCAAGATAAATAGCATTCAATAAATAAAGTAGCAGCACTAATTCATTATACATTCCAATTTGTAAACAGACTCAGGGAATAAAATGATCTAAACTATTTTGCTTAATAAAACATATCCAGCCATGTTGTTAAAGCCCCCCACATCCTCTTCCCCGTTCTTTTAGCCCGCTTGCCTTTACCTGCATACAGTGCCTTTTCAAATTGATATACATGTAGAAAGCGACCCTTCCATTGCTGAAAGGTCGGAGGTAAAGGATCTAAACATGATAAAGAGATACACAGCCTAAAAACTGTAATTGTAATAAAAATCCTTTCCAAGCCTGGGCCTGTCAGTATCTCGTCCACCCCCAATAACACAAGTTGTGGTGATGGGATGATTTTACATTTCAGAACCTGCCACAAAAAGCCTACGATTTCTAATTCAAGCTGTTTTAAACTAGGGTAAGAATAAAATATATGAGCCAAACCCGCATCCATCACCTGACATCTGGGGCACCTGGTCCCCGTCACGCCACCCCATTTCGCAATCTTTGCTGGAGTTATATATAGGTCAAACAGCATCTTGTAGTGTTGTGACTGTAGATTCGAGGCACACATAATTGCCCCTCCCATCTCCAGTGATTTTTAAAAAAGCGGGGTCAGCCAAATCAAGTCTGTCCCGCCATTTCCCATTCTGTTTCTCCAAATCATCAGGGACCTGTTCCAACAGACAGCCATATAGCTGTGATATGGAAGGGGTAGTGTTCTTTACCAATACTTGCAGCAAAGGTATTCGGTCAAAGCCAGCTATTCCCCCAGTCTTTCTCATGAAAAAATCACGAATCTGTAGATATTTAAAAAAATCCCGTGGCCCAGCATTAAATCTTCTGCAGACTACCTCAAAGGGTGCAAACAGATTCCCTGCAAGAAGATCTCCTATCCTGCCCAGCCCGCCACTTCCCAACCTAGCAAAACAGCTGTCATGAAATATGCTGGGCAGTTGTTCATTCCGGATCAGGGGAGTGTATCTACTATACCTGCCCACCCCTAGTTTCTTTTGAACCACCGCCCAGTTTCGAAATGCGGCATACAAAGTCTTAAAGCGAGTTTGCTTAAAATAACTTGGCTCGAAAAACTTCATTAAACATCCGTGGGCTACTTTGCCAATCAGAAGCTCATAGATGGAGGGTATATAGCCGCTTGCTTGACATTCTATTGCCCAGCAGTTAAATAATATATTACAGCACTGCATGGCAGCAGCAAAATAATACAATCTAAAATTGGGAAGCGTCCACCCCCCTCTCTCTGGGTAAGCACATAAAAGTATTAGCTCTCCTAGTTTTCCCATACGCCCAAATAAAGCTTGCCACTAATGTATCAATTTTCTTATACCATTCATTATTGAAATCCAATGGGACAGTGCGAAACACATATAACAGTTTAGGGAGGAAAATCATCTTGATTAAGTTACATCTCCCCAATATAGAGAGTCTCAGATTATCCCACCATTTAAAATCCTTCTTGGCTTTCTCAAGAATGGGGGTTAGTTTTAGATCAATTATATGCTCTACCTTGGGAGTGATACATATTCCTAAATAAATGGCTTCAGTCGTAATCCTACTATCGAAGGCAAGTGTATGACTGTTACTCAGAACTTGGGTTTTAGCCCTGTTTAGCAAAAACCCAGATCTGGTCCCAAAGTCTTCTGCAATCTCCTCAACAGCCCGCAGAGCTCTGTCCGGATCGCTGGAAATTATAGCCACATCATCAGCGTAGGCCAGGGTTTTCGTGTCCCAGCCCTGTAAGCTGACAGACACAATATCCAGTGAGGATTCCAACCTCCTGAGAAAAGGGTCAATAAATAATGCAAATAACAGAGGGGAGATAGGACAGCCCTGTCTCGTGCCCCTCTCTATTAAAAAGGACTCAGATTCATGTCCCATTATTTGCAAGTGGGCTATAGGTTTGTTATACAATGCACGAATTGCACCAATGAAATCTCCCCCCAAACCATTTGCTTCCAGAACTTTCCACAAAAAGGCCCACGACACCCGGTCGAAGGCCTTTTCAGCATCCAATAAGGCCACCCCTATTGGTTTTGCCAGGACTGCAGTTGCATCAAATAGAGAGATAACCCTCTGAATGTGATCCGTAGTCCCTCTACTGGGTATGAACCCATGCTGATGCTCAGACACCAACCGATGTATACCACCCGATAGTCGAGTGGCAAAGATTTTAGAGTAAACCTTCACATCACTGTTAAGTAGTGTGATTGGTCTATATGAACCCATAACAAAAAATAAAATTATATTAGCAATACCCCATGACCCGGGGGAGGGGTCCCAGTTTTAACGTCATTTACCAGGTACAGCAGTTCCTGCTGTATTTCTGTATAGAATACCTTATAAAATTCAAGAGGGATGTGATCTACCCCAACTGCTTTCCCAGATGGTAGGGTGAACAAAGCCGCCTGTAGTTCTTCAGGTAGTATAACTCCCCCTAACATCAGTCTCTCCTCATCTGTAATACTGCTCGATTGATCTACCATGCCAATATCTAAAAGCGTGGGACCGCAATCAGAGGGACCCCTATACAGATCGGCAAAAAAAAAACTGTAAGCCTCTCTAATTTCACAGGGGTCCATGACTATATTTCCCTGCATATTCTTTACTTTGCTAATACAGCCAACCGTGCTCTGTTGCCGTGCCCTAACTGCAAGAAACCGCCCAATGCGCTCACTATACTCGTAGCAGTCCTGTTTTTTGGCCAGATACTTCCTAGCTGTTTTCTGTGCAAAATATTCATTCAGACGAGCCTTAGTGATGGCTATCAGGTTCAGAACAGGGGCAGAGTCTTTCCCGGTTTTTACAGCGGAGATTAGTTCTGCTTCCAAACTACTTAGCATTTGATAAATCTCTCTGCTGCGTACCAGTGCCTGCTTCTGTTTGGTAATGCTGAAACTCAGGGTTTCACCCCTTGCCCCGGGCAACAACAGTTTCAAATGAAAAAGTTTGAAGAGTTCTTGGTACAAACAACCCTGGGAAGAGAGCATCAAACTAATTACGTCCCTGTAAAATTATCCCAGGATGGTAGGGATTGGTATGATGAGGAATACGCAAAACTCAAAAAATCATTGTCCCTGGCCCTAAAGAACCGATATGTGGGCAAAGTGAATGAACAGCTTTTTTGGGAGAAAAGGAAACAATATAAGGGGCTCCTAGAATACAAAAAGAAGTACTATTCGCATAAGTTATGGCAAGAGTTGTTGGACGCAATATCTTCACGAAATGCGAAGAAATTCTGGGGAATTATCAGAAGTGGTTGTGAAGGTCCTCCGAAAACTCTGGAGTTGAACATTAGTCCTCAAATTTGGGTAGAACATTACAGCACGCTATACAAAAATGACGCTGAGTCCTTGCATAACGGCCCGATTCTCCAGTATTGCAATGTCAACAATCAACAGCTGACAACCACAACGTCAGTGGGAATAAGGGAGGTGGAGATCAGAAATGGAATTCAGAAAGCAAACAGACATCTATTACATTTCTTATACGTGCAGCAAATTCTATGACTAGAGGGCAAAAGCAACAATTTACTGTACAGGAAGTTGAGCAAGCAATCAAGGCACAAAAGCCTCATAAAGCGGCTGGCCCAGACAAAATTCCATCAGATGTCTTTCGCAACCAGTTAACTCTTTGGTCTCCAGTTCTAACCCAAACCTTTAATACCATCTGGATCCTAAGAGAAATCCCACATTCATGGCGGAAATCAATAATCGTGCCTATCCGCAAAAAGGGCCCGAGAGATCTTCTCACTACTTATCGCCCAATTTCTTTACTTGATGGCGTGGGCAAAATATTTGGAAAATTACCTTTATCTTGTTTACACCAATGGTTGGAAGACTTAGATTTGATAACACCATACCAAACTGGGTTCAGGAGGGGCCAGCGTACGGTAGATCAGGTCTTCAGACTGAATCTAATTTGTTCTAAATATATACGCCTTAAAAACTCTCCAGTCTCCCTGGTTTTTGTGTACCTGCAAACAGCCCTTGATAGCGTTGATCACCCGACGTTGTAGCAAATATTAAATAGAATGAGCATCCCTGATGACATTTTGAAGCTCTTAATTGCTCTGCATTCTGGTAACACCACAAGAATCACCACAAGAATCAGATACAGCACAAGAGGGGAATATACAACTGAAATACCAATCCAGCGAGGTGTCAAACAGGGCTGTGTCTTTGCCCTGACTCTTTTTAACTGCTACATAAATAACATCATTGCAGCTCTGAAAAATCTTAATTTGGATGAATTTACGATTATCTTGGTATTCGACTGGATGATAGACAAAAGTGGTCCCAACAGCAATCAAAAAGTACAATCATATTGGCACAGCAAGCTGGAGGGATATTGAGGTTCGCAAATTCATTGGGTGAACATTCAGTGAAATCAGCAATCCTAGCCTACAAAATGAAAGCAAGGGCTGCTTGTACATATGGCACTGAGGTCTGGTGTTACAAGAAAAGCACCGAAATTCAAATCACTGAAAATAATTTCCTTCGATGTTTACTACAACAGGGGCCTGGTACGCCAATGTTGGCTTTGAGGACAGATTAAGGTCTAGTCAAAATTGAGGACTACATTGCACTGGCTCCCCTAAGATATTGGGTTCGCATATGGTCTAAGCCTGAATTAGTATCATATAGACTCACATTGCAAGATATTATGAAGCAGCAAGATTATTACAAGCTTCCATGGTTTGCTCATTTGTCAGACGTTCTGACCACTATTGGCTTAAATACATATTGGCTTCATCCTGACACGCTCACAAAGGATAGCCTTGATGTGGGAACAAAGGCATATTGGCACTACAAACAACGAATAAACATGAGCCACCTAGGTGCGTTATCAAAGCGCTATTTTCTTTTTCTTTTAATCAAGAATTGGGTTTAATTGATTGTCTCGACGACATTTATCCAGCAGGAAAAAGAGCCCTTTATCTTAAATTTAGATTAGGTACTCTACCAGTGGCTTTTGTGACTCAAAGATGGTTGAAATTACCATGTGATGGAATGGGGCAGTGCCCTTGCCCCCTTGGAGGCTGTGAAACTTTAACACACTTTCTTTTGCTGGGTCACTTCACTTATCACATCCGTAGATATTATTTGCAACCAATCTTTTTAACATCTAATATTAGAACTTGCAAAGAGGCGGAGGCTCTCTGTATGAGAACTGATGACAGAGCTATCATAGTGGCCTTTTCATCTTATATCTTCGCAGCATGGAAACAAAAATCAGTCACACGTTTAAATTTGAACGTTGATAGGCAAGTTGGACAATCTTTTCAAGGAGTTGCATAGGCTAAGTTAGCACGCAAGCATTTATGCTTACTAGTTATACATTAAGTATTTATTCGTTTGGTTGCCAGGGTCAGCGACCTATGCCACAGGTATTTTTGTTGAAAGAACGTGTATTGACAAAACTATTTTTCTAGCAAATAGGTCGCTTGTCTTTTAAACCTATTTTATATTGTGTCAAAGGAAAGAGTGGTAAATATTCTGTCCGTGAGAGAAATAGGAGCTACACTTTTAGTTTATGAACTAAGATGATCTTAAACGAACTGCACAGTTTTAAAGGATTATTAATTGTACCATAGTATTTTATCTGATGAATTGTTGATGGTAAATTGAGTTGTATATTGAATTTTAATTGTTATGGCTTGTTTGGCTGAAACAATAAACTTGCTTTTGCATATCCTTCTCCTGCAGTCTTATTGCGAAATTTGCATTCAACGTGTGTGTTTGAGATTTAGCGCATGTTTGGTGCACTGCTCACACAACAGTCTACTGCTGCCCTGCCGACCTCCTTGGAGGCAAGACAAGGTGTTGCGCTGCAGCAGACTTAGGACATCACCTACCTACACCAGTGCACATGGTACAACAGGAACTGTGGTCCTGTCTTGTATTAGTTACAACAAAAAACTACTTGGCATGTCTGTGGGTGGCGGGGGCAAACTCTGCCACGTGTTTTTTGATGTAATCTGCATTTCCAGTGGAGCGCGTAGTTGCACAAACCCCGCAAACTCCACCCGCGGAGCAGAGTTAACTGCCCACCCCTAGTCATGAATGATGTAATATGTGAGGTCATAAGCAGTGCATTGCAGGGGCATAAATTATAGTTAGCTCAGGTAACTATAACTGCTGAATTTCACTGGTTTTGTACAAATGAAATCTGAGCCTAAAAAAATATATATATATATTGGGGCGGGGGCACACGCCCACTGGGGCTGGACTCATTTAGTGGGAACATTACTTAGGCCGGATAAAGGTAGTAATATGTTGACAAATAGGATATAGCCTGAAACTATATAATCCATTTACCTAAACACTGTGAGGAGGAGGAATAAAAAAGGAAAAAAGGAAAAAAAAGGAGAAAATAAAGCTACAGTAGGTAGTGATTACAGTTTAACCATATAGATACTGCATTGGAAGTCTCATGATTTTAGCAGTTTTTAATGTACATTGTAATTTGCACAATTATATTATTTCTTGCACTTTGCACTTTTTATTTACGTAGACATAGAAAGAGAGGAAAAATTCTAATTGATCTTTTTACTAATAACTATGAATTAGTGGATTTATCCATGCAATCTATATCTAAAGGTGTTACCCATTGCATACAAGGAAAAAATTTACTTGATATGAATTAATGGTATCATTCATAGGAATTGTTATTAAGTAATTTGCACAACAGTATTGAAACGGGATGGATTTAGACAAAAGTGCAAATTCAGAATGGCAATTTATGTTACATGTGATATGCACAATGAACTATTGTATTTTTAATATTAAGAGCAGTAATTCAAATGTGTATGCTTTCTATGTCTATGACAGCACTTTACACGTGATCTGAAACTATTAGCACCTGTCACTTTAAATACTTTTGCATATTCTAAGTAAGTTGTCATGTGAGCAAGGCTCGGATGAGCCGAAACGTTATGGCGACACTGAATCAATAAAATACCTGAAGCACTGAAAAATTGGTCCGTGTCCGTATGGTGAACTGGATGGTTTTTGGCGAATACGGGATCTGGAGATATATATAGATATATATATATATATATATATATATATATAGATATATATATATAGATATATATAGATATATATATATATATATATATATATACAAAAAAAGGGAAAAAAGAATATTGATAGCACTGTGCTAATCCTATGCTTAAATACTTTGCTGTGGAAAGGGTAAAAGACTTTATCCCTTTCTATCTCGGCGTGGATGGCACTGTGCTAATCCTACGCTAAGGACTTTGATAGAAATGCAGACATTTGATGTGAGCAAATTTAGAGTGTCGCTGGTGTTGAGAGTGCTCTATATTGGAGCTGCTTTCCACCTAAACTTGAGAACTACCCAGAGATCTCTGCTTCTTTTGTTGCATAATTTATGCGTCACTCTATGCCTGAAAGGGTTTTGTTACAACAAAAAGTGTAAGTGTTTTTAAGAAATATGGGTGTAAAACATATATACTAACCTACTACAAAAGTTAGATTAGTATACTAGTTGTACTACTAATGAGTGATACTATCTCTAACATGTGTAATGTGGGAAGGTGGGGGTTGTCTGTATCAGTGTTTGTCTGGGTGTGTGAGTGGCTGTATGGGTGTGTGAGTGCTTGCATGAGTGACTGTATGGGTGAGTGAGTGGATTTCCGACAAGGTCTGTAGGTGTGTGATTTATTGTGTCAGTGGTTGTATGGGTGTGTGAGTAGGATCTGAGTGGTTGTACGGGCATGTTAGTGAGTGTAGGAATGGTTTTGTTTCCTGTTGTGTTGGACTTACTGGAGGTAACAGGAGGGGTCGTTGGCCCCAAGGACCCTCACCAGCCAATGGGACTTCATCCCCCAACAAGTTGTGCCCCAGAAGGCCCCTTTGCACAGTGGCTGAGAAAGTTGGTGGGGTCTTTGGTGACTTCCCCTTTGGCTGGCCTTTTTTTAATGTTTTTTGTTTGGGAAGAGGGGGCCGCGTGGCCCTCCTCCCCAGGCTGATTTCGGCCCAGGGGCCCCATCCCCCAGAGCCTGGCCCTTTTATTTAAAAATATTTTCATTAGGGGAGGGGGGCCGGTCAGCCCCCCGCGCCGATTTCGGCCCCACGGATCCCATCCGCCAGGTCTTGGTCACTTAGAAATGGGGAGGAGGGCTGCATGTCCCCCCTCCCTGGGCCAATTTGGCCCCGGGGGCCCCATCCCCTGGGGTCTGGCTATGGTTTCCTGGGTGCCCCTAGGGTACCCAGTCCATAGTGGGATCGCGGGGGTAGCCTATAGACCCCTGCGGTCCCTGCCGGCTTCCCGACTCCTGTGGGAGCTGGCAATTTCACTGCTCTTGCTTGCTGGAAGCGGAGTGTTTGCTGTCGGTTGGTGAGAGCAGTTAATGGGTTAAAGGCTGGGCACCCAGGGACATAGCAAGAGCCAGCCCTGGGGGGGTGGCAGTCCCCAGGGCCATATATGGCTCCACGAGGGGGGGCCCGCAGCCCCCTCCATCATAAAACTTTGCCCTGGAGAGTGACCCCTACATCCATTTGTGTCAGTTCCGGGGAGGTGGCATCCCTGGGGCTGTGGGGAAAGGCCCCCGAGCCCCCCTTCAATGCAATAAATTGTCCCGGGCAGGTGTCAGTCCCCTGGGCTGTGGGGGGGCTGTGTGGGCCCCCCTCATTAATTGAATATGACTTGCCCTGGGGAGGTGGCGGTCTGCCCGCATATATATTTTGATAGTGCCCCCGGGAGGTGGTGGTCCCCAGGGCTGCGAGGGGGCTGCGCAGGCCTCCCCACAGAAATGCTTGTCCCAGGGAGGTGGCAGTCCCTGGGGCATGGGGAATGCCACTCCGTCACCCCCTATATATTTATGTGTTGTAATGCCCCGAGTACCTGGCCAACCCAGGGGCTAGAGCTTACAGGAGTGCAGAAGCCTGTTCTTCTTTGTTCTATTTTTTTGGCAGGAGCCAAGATCCAGCATAGCTCCCATCAAATTCTTTTTTTTTTTTTTTTTAAATGCTTTTTTTGCCCTGCGAGGCCTAGCGGGTCAGGGTATTCCTACCCTGCCCCCTTCTCTTTTTTTTGGAAGTGTTGGCAGGCAATCTCATCTCAGCATGAGATAGGAAGGGTTCGCCGAGCCTTTGTGTCCCTATATATACAATTTGTTTTTCTCTTAATATCTCAAAAATGCGTGAATGGCTTTATGCCAATTTACAAAAAGGTCACTTTCTGGACAAACAGCTACCTTTCTGCCAAATTGGTGAAATTCGGTTCAACAGTTCGGGCTGTATTCGTGTCTAAAATCTCTATGGGAATTAACATGGGGAAATGGGTTTTGGGACCTTCCTTTTTTCTCGGCCCCCGCTTGACAGATCACTACACAACTTTCAGGTATAGTGAGCATCATACTAGTTTTGAAATTTCATGAGGATTCGTCAAACGACGCCAAAGTTATTGGCACATGAAAAAACGCTCATCCAACAAAAACCAGGTCCTAACTAGAACTACTTACTGGCGACTGCCAGTAGGTAATATATATATTTATTTATATATCTATATCTAAATATATCTATATCGATATAGTTACTGATATAGAAATAGATATATAAATGGACAAAGCACTAGAGCAATTAAGGCCTCAGTACGGATTTCATACTATAGTTGATCATGCCAAGTTATATCACTAAGGCACTCAGAAAGACAAGGCAAGATGAAAAGTGTCCAGATGGCTGCATGTTACCTAGGCATCTCATTTCCAGCTGTGACTTTTATCTAACAAATTTGCCTTCTGAATGTTTTGGTTTTTCTTGCTTGACTAGGACTATAGTAATGGTTAATCCTGATTTGTAAAAGTAAGCCTTGGATTGAATATGTGGTGCCCTGCCAGCATGGAATCATCTGGTCTCCCAAGGCCACGATGGGGTGAAGAAAGCACTAACAGTCTTTCGCTTATCATTGCCTTTACAGAAAACTGTTATATGCAGAAGTTTGTTGATGAGCTCACAGTGAACAAGCGCATTGAAGAGGCATGTGCACCTGGAGTTGACTATGGTGAGTGCTCAAAATACATACTTGAATATAATAAGGTCTCAAAATATATAAAGGGGAAACCATGGCAGCTAAAATATATTGTCAGGAAGTCAGTGAAAGACATTTATAACAACTAGATGTTCTAATCCTTAAAGGCTCAAGAAAGGATTATCTGGGGCAGCATATATATTTATATTACGAGCCAAAGTTCTCATTTTCATTGATTATTACCCATAATTACCATTGCAAGACAATCTATTTCCATGTCTGTACTTTAAAAATGAAACAATACCAAAAAATAAGTGTTTCCATTGGGTCACTCATGACAGAATTCCGAATAAAGCTTAAATGCTAGTACTACAAAGCTAATGTGCTCAGTAAGTATACTATTTTATTTTATATGACTACTTATCGCAGTAAAACACTACAGCATGAACAGGTGAGTGAAAATGTGTCTGCTAAATGTTGAAATATATTAATTAAAATGTCATTACATCGACCAGAAATATATTTCTGGGTAAATACCAACACCAAAATGAAATGAGCATAAAAACTTATTACATTGCATAAATATGGATAAATACAGACAGAAATGTCGAGAAAGTAAATATCATTAAACCGGGAGTCCTAACAACTCTGGCTGGGGAAACATCCTTTACATCGCAGTGATTACACCGCGATGCATTTAGAACGCTGCCATTACAATGCAAGCGTTACATCGACTTGCACTGGAGGGCGCTATAACCTAAGGAATAGTAAGATTTACTATTCCAACACCTTCCCTACTGTACGTAGACTGGTGTTGGAATAGTAAATCTTACTACTCCTAAGTCCAGCGCCCTCCAGCGCAAGTCGTTGTAACGACTTGCGTTGTAAAAACTGCGATGTTACATACCGCGATCGTTTTGATCGCGTTGTAACATCACATATTCCTCTGGCTACAGTATTTTCTGCCTCTGATTTTAGCAGCCACTCTCCTCTCAGCCAGTCTTCCTCCAGCAGATCGAGAAACAGAAAAGTGCTCATAGAATTCCCATGTTCCAAAAGTACCCTAAATGTCTGCCACCCTATTGATCATAAAACAAACACCTTCTATCAATCCTATCACCAACAAATATTATCAAATCTCCCTCCTTTTGAGCTTGTGGCAGTAAAGTACAATGAATCTGCCCATGCCATAAATCACTTGACATAAAAGCATGATCTATTCTGCCCTTATAAGTGTTAGACAGGAAAATACTCCTTATTATGACCGCACCCACTGATTATCTTGTTCAATCCTCTTGACGAAAAGAATCATGATGTTCTGGAATAGAGTGCCCCAAAATTTGCATGTCAATAATTAGTTTGGGGTCAACTTTAACTAGGTAACTAAAGGCCAGCTGTATGAGCACATTTACTGGTTGCAAACCTTGTGATTCAGTAAATTGGCAGGGTTTCAAATGTATAAACCCAATTAGTGATCCAGTAACATTTTACCCAATTGCTAAATGGGTTTAGGAAACCATACCGAATCGGTATTTGGAAAGGGCGTATTTAGAGCGTCCTTTCCAAATATCAATTTCTTATGATATGTATTAGTGTTTCGTGAACGAAATCCGGTCAAAAAACATAAAAATGTTACCGACTACTGAAAGCTAATGATAACCCATTCGCAAATGCGAAGGTGTTCATATTGGACCCCTTCCCCTTTGTGAATGGGTAAAACATATTGTAGGAGTAGGCAGTGGTCCATAAAGCCTCCAGGAAAAGGGCTCTAGCAAAATACTTAATATCAAAGATGAGAGAGGATACCCTTGCCTTGTACCTCAGTATACTGAGAAAAATCGATTGAAACCTCAACTATGTTTATCACTGCTATTATATAATTGTACAATTAACTTTACTAAAAATTCAAAACCAAGGTTAAATGCCTCTTCAGCGATGACCATCAGTTTTGCAAGTTGTGATGAGGCCATTAACATATACCACATGTACCTACATACTAGTGACATCAGCGAGACGGTCACCAGACATAAGTCTTGCAAGTCTTTATAAACGAATACAGGTGTAAATTTTGCAAGTGTGTGAGTCATGATCATTAGGCAGAGAAATTGGCCTATATGCGCTACAATTGTTAGGAATCCTACACCTCATCTTTATTGATTGAAAATGAGTGAAACATTTGCATTCTGCCAGGATATAAAAAATATGGCCAATCAGCAGATTATACATATATTAAGGAATGTATATATTAAGCTATGTGGTATTAATGAATAATCGCATTTCCCTGTGAAAGAAATTGGGTTATTGGTTGAGGGGGGTGAGAACTCTTCTCAAGCAGAAACCACAATCCCTGTCAGGGTGAACCACAAAAGTCACTAAATTATTCTATGCTTAAGCTTCTGGTAGCTCTGTACAAAAGCAGTCAGGCTTAACTTAGAGGCAACGTGTTAGGTATTTGAGCAGCACACAACCAGTAATAAAGTAAAAACAGAACACAAGAAAAATCCCATACCAATTTAGAAAAACAGAGAAAATGTAATACAGAACAACAAAAACCCAATCAGTAGAACTGGAGTCATGAATTTTTAGTTTTTAGATTTTAGTGTAAACTAGTCCCTAAACAATCAAAGTGCCAACCACGGGCATCTAGTCATGTAAGACGGGAGCAAAGTTAAAAGTTATGGCTGACCGTGATGGAGAGCAGTTTGGATAATCAAGGTGGATTGGGCCAGATCTTGTCTCACCTTTGGACCTAGAAAAATTTGAAGGAAAAATGTCTTAGATGGTAAAGTTCAGCAGGCAAGTCAGCTGGAGGTGCCCCAAGAGGAGGTGTAGTAGTCAGGAAACAACAGGCTGTAGACTCAGGAAATGTTTCTTCATTCTGGCTTTGCCACTTTTTTGGAAGTTGAAAATCTCCAGTGGGACGAAGCTGCATGCTGTAGCTGATGAGGGCTCAACAAGATTGGGTACCCTTCCAAAGAGAAGGCACTGAACAGGATTTGTGGGAGCTACCACAAAGTTAGACTGCACGATGCACCTCAGGCGGATCGGCGAGCAGTTAGATCCAGGTCTTGTGTTAGTTTTCAAACCTCTTTTAGTGGAAATTTTTCTAAGTCCAAAATGTCAGTTTTTAGCTGTTTGGGCACCTTTACTGTCATTTACAAGTGTCCTGGAGTGGGTGGGCACCACTTGGAAGGTAGGACTCACTTCAGACAGGGTCCAGGTGTATGTTCATGTTTGTTGGAGCTTTTTATGTCCCTGTAGCTCAGAACAGGTGGATAGGCAACTAGCCCTTAAAGTCCCTCTGGTAGTTCTGGGATCAAGCATCAAGGCAGGCCTCAGGCAGCAGGGCAGTCCTCTGAGGGTACAAGGCAGGCTTCAAGCAGCAGGGCTGTACTCTGGTAGCAGCAGTACAGTCCTCTGAAGTGCAAAGCATGCCTCAAGCAGCAGGGCAGTACTCTAAAGTACAATGCAGTCCTCCTTCTGGTGGTCCTCCACAGTTCCTGAACTGAAGAGTTGGTCTAAGGACCAAATGTATACCTGGTACCAGCTTTTGAAGTGGGAGAAATTTCTAGGCCCTTCTGCATCATGTTTTTGGAAACTTCCCCCTTTTCCTTTCCTGGCTCCAAGAGGTCTAGGTTGACAAAAGACTGGTGTGAAGTTCTTTGTGCGTGTGCTGAGGCAGCTCCTTTAAAATATAAGTAGGGTATGGAAAA
The DNA here is from genome assembly GCA_963921515.1 of Calotriton arnoldi. Taxonomy (NCBI): domain Eukaryota; kingdom Metazoa; phylum Chordata; class Amphibia; order Caudata; family Salamandridae; genus Calotriton; species Calotriton arnoldi. The sequence goes on from CAWUFW010006479.1 coordinate 1,006,278, forward strand.
GCTCCACCCCACACATCCTGGCAGGATGGCCCATCCTGCCAACTACTAGTCCCCCTTTGCCTCACTGTCTGGGAGAAATACACAAAGGCCAACTGCCATGCTGATCAGAGTCATGTGACCTAGGACACAGGCTGCAGGCAACAAATGGTTAGGACACAAAGATGCAAACTTTCTAAAAGTGGCATTTTCAGAATTGTGACTCAAAATCAAACCATTAAAGAGGGTCTTAAATTACAATTATTTTGATACCAAACATGACATTTCTATTTGCACCCAGAGAAAAGTTAGCACCTATTATATATGATAAGGTAACCCAATGTTATCCTATGGGAAAGGTAGACTTCACAGCAGTGAAAAAAAATGTAGGCGTTTTTCACTACCAGACCAGGTAACACTTAAAGTGCATGTTTAACTTTTTAAATACAGTGCAACCTGCCCTATGAGCTGTTTAGGGCCTACCAAAGGGGTGAATTTTATGTATTAAAGGTTTATTTTGCCAGGTCGAATTAGCTGCAATGGCATACTTGAGACATGTTTGAAAGGGCTACTTAAGTGGGTGGCACAATAAGTGCTGCAGGCCCACTAGTATCATTTAATTTACAGCCACTGGGAACATTTAGTACCACTTTACTAGGGACTTTTAAGTAAATTAAATGTGCTAATTGGGTGTATACCAATTTTACCATGTGTAAATGAGAGAGCACAAGCACTTTAACACTTGGTTAGCAGAGGTAAAGTGCACATAGTCCTAATGCCAACAAAAATGAAATTCAGAAAACAGGAGGGGTGAAGGCAAAATGTTTGTAGGTGACCCTGCAGAGAGGGACATATCCAGCATCATTTCTATGTGCTCTTGGAGGGAGATTCCAGGTGTAAATGAGGCGTGGGTGGTAAACTCCACTCTGCCAGTGGAGTTTGTGGAGTTTTGCCACTCCGCGCTCCACTTGGAGCACGGAGTTTGACAAAAAACTCCACCTACCACCACGTGGCGGAGTTTACGGCACATGCCCAGCCATGATAAAAACATAGCAAATGTGGAGTCTCTTTTCTAGCCATCAGATACATAACAGGACGCAACATTGCACTTCCTGTCACTTGGAAGAGCGAGCACTAGTTACGGATAGGTATGTGCATTAAGAAAGCATGTATAGAGATATCATACAATCACCATCCAACCGTAGGTCCGAACATCGGATGCAAATTCAATGAAACAGTCAAAGTCACCCATTTAAAAAGCGACTATGTGCGCCCACTAACAAAAGGTACGGACATTTAGCCAAAATTCTGCACTGGGTATGCAAACTTAGCTCTTCAGAACAACAGTCAATATATAACCGTTTAATGTTCCTTCCTGCCAAACTGAAGCTGCAATATTTTACTTGGACACAAGGGCCAATGAAAAATGAGAACTCTTCTAGCCAATCACAAGATGAAAGTTTACCAAACCAATCCATCATCTTTCCGCTTCCCTCTACTACCAGACAATGTTTTTCTCCTGCGAGATTGATTGGGAGCACCTGGGTACTACCCTGGACCTTGTTTGCTTTATATGTGGGACAGAAGACGTTCTTTCAAAGAGCAATAACTGACTGTGCATGAAAATTGTCATGTGATCGCCTTAGGTAAGTCGCAATTTCTTTTGTTAAATCACAGCTCTAGAGCGTTGACATAGTTTTCACTGCTGTTGAAATGATAAGTCCTTTCTTATGATGGCACACTCACTATGGAGCAGTGCACAGATATGCTGGGAATACTTTTTAGTTTGTTCTTTTTGACCTGCTCCCAGGCGCGGCCCGTGGTAGGAGTGCCGGTCGGGCGGTGACGTGGGGCGGGGGAGGGGCAGGGTGGGGGGTAGTAAACTACGGATTAAGGCCGAATACAGGTAAGTGAACATTTAAATAAATAAAACGAATTTCGTTGTGAGCGCTGCATCGCCAAATGCGATGCAGTGCGATGCAGTGCGCCCCAGGCAGTGGCGTAGCTAGACCTTTGGCCTTCCATGGCGGCCCCTGCGTTTGCTGCCCGGCGGCCGCCCCATGAAAGAGGGGGAGTGTTGGTTATTCCTGCGGCGGCTGCCCCGCGACGGCCGTAGGAAAGAGCGGGGGTCAGGGGTAGGCCGCCGCCCCCAAATCTCATGCCGCCCGGGGTGGACCGCCCCCCACCCCCTTGCTACGCCACTGATGAGGCAAAACGTTAGCCTCCCCTGAGGCCAGGGGTTGCAAAGGAAGTGCCAGGAGTAGCAGGGAGCAAGTTAGAGGTCACGGTTGCGACCTCCAACTAGCCTCTAATGACGTCTGTGGGTCCTACTTGTGTTATATAAGACCCATTGAACACTAGGTCTGAGTAACATATGTACTCGGTTATAATGATGGCCAAAACAATACAATTGTATGCAAACGCTGTCATCTTGTGGCTGAAGGTGGGGCGTGCACTAGCGATTTCAGCGGTTTATGGATTACTCACACCATGTAACCCCTTACATGCTCATGACAGAATGGTTCCGTCATAAGCACAAGTGCAAGTGTGCTCATGACGGAAACATTCCGTCATGAGCACACTTGCAAAAAATCCCTCTGCTGTAAACAGCAGAGGGATTTACCATTTTTTTTTTTGCTTTGGGAGGTGGGGAAGAGCTTACCCAATCCCCCAAAGTATGGTTTGAGTTTTCATTGTAATGATGATCGCGCGCATGGTGCTTTGTCGTCATTAAAATTAAAACGAAACTGAAACTTAGTTTCAGTTTCACAGTTTCGGTGCTTGTGGGGCTATCTCAGCCCCTCGAGCACCGAAACACATGAGAGAGGTATCGTTGGAAAGGGGAGAATCTCCCCTTTCCAATGGTACCCTTCCCTAGTGGATGCCCGCTTGGGGATCACCCCAGGAAGGTGATCCCCAAGCAGGGATCCACCCACTAGCCACCAGGGAGGGGGAGCGGCCCCTTGGGCAAGGACCTTTGCTCCCCCCATAAAATATTGCCACAGACAGTCTTTCTGCCCCCCCAGAATGGGCATCCCAATGCTCCCACCCTACACCCCCCCCCAAAGAAGGAAAAAGGCTTTCGGCCCCCTGGGAGGCATATGGGGCAATAGCCCCTTATCTGCCCCCCCCGGGGGGGGGGCAGAAAGCCCATAAGGCACCAGGGATTTCTTTTGAATAGTTTGGGCTGGGGGCTGCCCAGAATGGGCATGCCAATGCCCCCACCCCCCCACAAAAAAATGCCACAGTCTTTCTGCCCCCTCCAGGAGGCAGATAGGGGCAGTAGCCCCTGATCTGTCCCCCGGGGAGGGCAGAAGGCCCACTAGGCACCAGGTTTTTTTTTTTTATACGTAGGGGTGGGGGCTGCCCAGAATGGGCATGCCAATACCCCCACCCACACCCCAAAAAATTGCCACAGTCTTTATGCCCCCCGGGAGGCAGATGGGGGCAAAAGCCCCTTATCTGCCCCCTCTGGGGCAGAAAGCCCACTAGGCACCAGGGGTACATTTGGTTCAAAATTCAGGGGTGGGGTCTGCCCAGAATGGGTATGTCAATGCCCTCACCCCCCAAAAAAGGATGCCAGAGTCTTTCTGCCCCCCCCCAGGAGGCAGATGGGGCAGTAGCCCCTGATCTTCCCCCTGGGGGGGGGGGGACAGAGAGCCCACTAGGTGCCAGCGATTATGCAGGCTTTTTTATACGTAGGGGTGGGGGCTGCCCAGAATGGGCATCCCAATGTCCCCACCCCCCCAAAAAATAGCCACTATCTTTCTGCCCCCCTTGGGGGCATATCGGGGCAATAGCCCCCGATTCCCCCCTCCCCAGGGCGGTAGAAAGCCCACTAGGCACTGACTGTTTTTCGGAATGTGCCTAACTGTGGAGTTTGGGTCATAGTGCAGCTGGCACCCAAGGAAACCTAGCAAACCTATACATTTTTGAAAACTAGACACCCAGGAGAATCCAGGATGTGGTGACTTATGTGGCTCTCACTAGGTTCTGTTACTCAGAATCCCTTGCAAACCTCAAACTTTGTAAAAAAAAAACTTACACATTTTCTTCATATTTCTGCGATAGAAAGTTCTGGAATCAGCGTGGATCCACAAAATTCCACCAAAGTCTTTCAATAAAAATGATACCTCACTTGTGTGGGTAGGCCTAGTGTCCGCAACAGGAAACGGCCCAAAACGCAATGTGGACACACCACATTTTACAGTGAAAACTGATCCCTTTTAGCCACACAAGTCATCCCATCCTGGATTACCCTGGGTGTCTAGTTCCAAAAATGTATAGGTTTGCTAGATTTCCCTAGGTGCCGGCAGAGCTAGGGTTCAAAATCTACAGCTAGGCACTTTGCAAAAAAAGGGTCAGTTTTCATTGTAAAAATGTGGTGTGTCCATGTTGCATTTTGCGCTGTTTCCTGTCGCGGGCACTAGGCCTACCCTCATAAGTGAGGTACCTTTTTTCTCGGAAGACTTTGGGGAATGCGGGTGGGAGGAATTGTGTGGATTCATGCAGATTCCAGAACTTTCCCTCATAGAAATGTGAGGAAAATGTGTTTTTTTTAACAAAGTTTGAGGTTTGCAAGGGATTCTGGGTAAGAGACCCTGGTGAGAGCCACACAAGTCTCCCTATCCTGGATTTCCCTGGGTGTCTAGTTTTCAAATATGTATAGGTTTGCTAGGTTTCCCTAGGTGCTGGCAGAGCTAGGGTTCAAAATCTACAGCTAGGCTCTTTGCAAAAAAAGGGTCAGTTTTCACTGTAAAAATGTGGTGTGTCCATTTTGCGTTTTGTGCCGTTTCCTGTCCCAGGCACTAGGCCTACCCACACAAGTGAGGTTCCATTTTTATCGGAAGACGTTGGGAAATGTGGGGTGCATGGAGTTTTGTGGATCCACGCAGATTCCAAAACTTTCCATCACAGAAATGTGAGGAAAATGTTTTTTTTTGACAAAGTTTGAGGTTTGCAATGGATTCTGGGTTAGAGAACCTGGTGAGAACCACACAAGTCACCCCATCCTGGATTCCCCTGGGTGTCTAGTTTTTCAAAAATGTATAGATTTGCTAGGTTTCCCTAGGTGCTGGCAGAGCTAGGGTTCAAAATCTACAGCTAGGCACTTTGCAAAAAAACGGTCAGTTTTCACGGCACAAATGTGGTGTGTCCACGTTGCGTTTTGCACCGTTTCCTTTCACGGGCACTAAGCCTACCCACACAAGTGAGGTACCATTTTTATTGGAAGACGTTGGGGATTGCGGGGTGTGTGGAATTTTGTGGATCCACGCAGATTCCAGAACTTTCCATCACAGAAACGTGAGAAAAATGTGTTTTTTTTTTTACAAAGTTTGAGGTTTGCAAGGGATTCTGGGTATCAGAACCTGGTGAGAGCCAAACAAGTCACCCCATCCTGGATTCCCCTGGGTGTCTACTTTTCAAAAATGTATAGGGTTGCTAGGTTTCTCTAGGTGCCGGCAGAGCTAGTGTTTAAAATCTACAACTAGGCACTTTGCAAGAAAAGGGTCAGTTTTCAATATAAAAATGTGGTTTGTCCACGTTGCGTTTTGGGCCATTTCCTGTTGCGGGCACTAGGCCTACCCACCCAAGTGAGGTACCATTTTTATCGGAAGACGTTGGGAAATGCGTGGTGGGTGGAATTTTGTGGATCCACGCAGATTGCAAAACTTTCCATCACAGAAATGTGAGGAAAATGTGTTTTTTATTGACAAAGTTTGAGGTTTGCAAGGGATTCTGGGTAAGAGAACCTGGTGAGAGCCAGACAAGTCACCCCATCCTGGATTCCCCTGGGTGTCTAGTTTGCCAAAAATGTATAGGTTTGCTAGGTTTCCCTAGGTGCTGGCAGAGCTAGGGTTCAAAATCTACAGCTAGGCACTTTGCTAAAAAAGGGTCAGTTTTCACCGTAAAAATGTGGTGTGTCCATGTTGCGTTTTGCACCATTTCTTGTGGTGGGCACTAGGGCTACCCACACAAGTAAGGTACCATTTTTATTGGAAGACATTGGGTATTGCGGAGTGCGAAGAATTTTGTGGCTCCACGCCGATTCCAGAACTTTCCATCACAGAAATGTGAGAAAAATTAGTTTTTTTTTACAAAGTTTGAAGTTTGCAAGCGATTCTGGGTAACAGATCCTGGTGAGAGCCAGACAAGTCACCCCATCCTGGATTCCCCTGGGTGTCTACTTTTCAAAAATGTATAGGTTTGCTAGGTTCCCTAGGTGCCGGCAGAGCTAGGGTTTAAAATCTACAGCTAGGCACTTTGCAAAAAAAGGGTCAGTTTCACTGTAAAAATGTGGTGTGTCCACGTTGCGTTTTGGGCCGTTTCCTGTCTCAGGCACTATGACTACCCACACAAGTGAGGTACCATTTTTATCAGGAGACTTAGGGGAACACAGAATTGCAGAGCAACTGTTATTACCTATTGACTTTCGATGCATTTTTGCAGTGGCGGCTGGTGACATTTGAAAGTGGTATGGCGTAAAAGTTAGTGATAAGTGGCTGGTGTTGAGTGGGACTCGCCCCTTGAGAAAAGTTTGAAAAAGAGTGGGTAAATGATGCATTTTCAAGCATATTTGAGAAAGCAAGAAGGTTAATTAAGCAGTTGTGAAAGTGTAATTATGACATCAATAATGCTCACTAACATTACTGCAAATAATCTCTGTGATGCCCTACCATTTCTCATACGTGAGATCCTGTTTTGATCTAAAAGAACACTTTTTTATGGCTGTTACATGAAACATAAACACAACATTTCTCTGCAACATATCTAGCATAGACTCTCACACATCACCTACATTCAAAATAAATTATAGGAAAACGTATTTAAATCAATTTGTTTAAGAAGTATTCAATGTCATCAGGGCAAGAATCTCTGCAGAACAGAGCTGGCTCTATAAGGAGGCCCCTGAAATTCTGGGGTGCTAGGCCAGAGCTGAGCCCACTTTGTTCATGCCCTAACCGCTTAACCGCGGCGGCAATTCCGCTGCGGTGCGGCGGTTTGATTGAGTGGGCGGGGCCGCGTCGGCCAACGGACTTGCGCAGCACTACGGAGGTAGTGCTCGCGACGGCCGTTGGCCGACGGACGCATGGAAAGGGTTAAAACATCTCTGACCAGGCCCTGTGATTTTGTTTATGTCCGGACAAATGACTTGCATTTTATTGCTTGCATTTGGAAGCCCGAGCTTTCATCAAACCACTTTACATAGGCTGCAAGCCATTTGTTAGGCCATAAACAAACACTGCACACATGCATTAATTGTCACTGGTGATGCACAGGATCGGGAAGCACTGAAGAGGAAGGGTTCATTGAATAAATACCACCAAGAGGCACAAGTATGACTCTGAGTATTTTATACAATAGATACCAGGCTGCATCAAACATCAAGCTTGCTTGTGACGTGTTCCATGACAAGCTACAGGACTCTGCTTGTGGCCTCATCCTTTGCGTTGTCAGAATCATTCTCAGGCGCTCTTTGCAGACAGACATGCATCCTACAGTTCCAGGGACATTATTATGTGTCGGCATCACACTCACAGAGCTGAAGTGGGACAGCCACAGAAGGGAATCCCATGCATGGGAGCTACAGCTCGTTTTCAGAGTGTAATACAGTAATAGCATTACCAATGGCATGTGTTCTCAGGCATTAATTATTAATCAACACATCATTAGCATTAATGACATCCATTCTGAGTTCATGTGCTTGGAGGTGGCATAAAATCTGTACGGATGGGATTTATTTGCGCACATTACCGGCCTTTGATGTGTGAAGCATGGAAGGACTTCACCAGGCACCTGCACACAGCATAGATTGAAAAAGGCCGTTAGACCGTAGTACAGTTTACCAGTTTGTGACATTTTAGGCAGCTGTGTTACTGAGAATTTAACAAAAATAAGCACTAATTTGAATGAATGCAAAACATGTAATTTCAATTTTCTCAGTTGCACACAACTTCATGAAAAGCGGATTAATTCATAAAAAAACATAATGTGTACATTTGTGCTATTGACAAGGTGGGCATGTGATCAAACAGATGACCAGGCGTCTTGATTAAAGAAATGTAGCTGTATGTGGGCAAACGGCGGTGCCAATATAATTTTAACAGAGGCGCGCTTTCTTCATTGTACCTCGCAGGTTTTGCTGCTTTTTGATTCACAGTGCTGTTTGTGCATTTAAACTCAGCTTTTGGCAGTGCACTATGGCCAAGTTTAGTCCATATTGTTACCCTGAAGGCAAAGCACCAAGCAAAGTGGAGTCAGCGTAGTACACAGGAACTGCCAGTTGTGTGTGCTTGGAAGACAGGAGGAACGGGAACTGTGTTCGTTTACAGGGGGTGGGTAACGGTGCATTGTGAAGGAACAGGGGACTATGTAGGTGTTGTTGTGCAGCTTTGGCTTATAGCACAGAGGGTGGGAGCACGGATATGTTTGAGGCCGCATGTCCATTTCTGACAGCTAACAAAGGCCATTTGTGCATTCTTAGCTGTGTGTTCCAGGCAGGTTGAAAGTGCTCTGCAGGAGAACAGGTAAGTGTGTGGGGGTGTTTGTCGGGTGAGTAGGCATTGTAATTTAGGGACTGGGAGCAGGGAAGGACAATGTGACAGACCATGTGTGTATGTGGTCGTGCAGTTTAGGGGAGCAGATGAGGTGGAGTGCATGTGGGGGAGGTCAGAGATGCAGTGAGTGGGGAACAGGAAAAGCAATGTGCGTGTGCTGGAACAACAGAAGCCTGGTTTCGGATGGCCTAGAATGCGGGTGATGACCAGGGAGGAGGACCTTTATGGAAACTCGCATCCCAGACTGTAACTTCAGCCAGAGGCGCTGCTCTCAGCCTAGCCTGGGGGAAGCAGGAGCAGCCAGTGCGGCCCTGGGATTCTACCGCCTGCCAGCAACGCTGAGAGTGTAGCATCCATCCGGCCAGCTCGGGACACTACCATCAGCGCAGGGACTCTAGTGCCAGCAGCCTGCACGGATTTGTTTTTAATCCGGAGGTTTCCGTTTTTCGGGAAGCATGCGAGATTACAAAAGTCTCAGCAGTCATCTTGGCTTCCTAATAAAACCAGGCCTCATCTTGTCTCTCTCTGCATCCGATCCACAATCTGAGTTTAATATCATCATGAGCCGAGCGATGCGTGAAGCGCGGCAGGAGTTCGCTGGGGCCTGCGCACCGCTTGAGTGCAAAATTTAAAGGCCGTTAGTCGGATGCAGCGATCGGCAGCAGAAATAAAAATAGTTGATATCATTGACTGTTGCAGAAATTAATTTAACTAACTTTCTTTACGGCAGAGACTGCTGCTTCCACTGTGCACCACTAAACTAACACCAGCCTTGTCTTTGCTGGGGCTCCAGGCCCTGGTGAGTGCACAGTCGCGGCCGGGATGACTCGCAGGGGGGGGGGGGGGGGGGGTGTTCGTGCGGGGATGGGGGGGGGGTCGCGCGAGTGTTAGGGGGGGGAGATAATTTAAAAATAAAAACTTACCTTAACGGGTCCCGCGTCGCCTCCGCTCCTGGCCGGTCCCGTGTTTTCCTGCAGGAAGCAGGCAGCCTCCCTCCCCTCCCCAAGCCAATCATAACGCTGCAATGGCAGCGTTGTGATTGGTGCGGACGGTGCCCAGCCGGGCGCCTAAGGGGAGGCCATTTTCTCTATGTAGGCTGCATGCAGCCTACATAGAGAAAATCCAGAGTGCGCATGACTGGTTTGGTCGGCCCCAGAGGGCGGACCAAACAGTCAGGGCACTCAGAGTGGCCAAGCCACTCCTCCCCGACCCGCCCACACGCCCGCCCTCAACCAGGCATACCCTCCCGCCCGCCCCCAACCAGGCATGTTCTGCTTTCACGCAGCGCGAGAAGCAGAAACACGAAATGGTATTTAAAATACCATTTTATGTTACTTTCTGCTTCTCGCACTGCGAGAAAGCAGTGGGGCGAGGCTCCTCCGCCCTAATGGAGGAGCCGCCGCTGCATTTCTGCCTTCCTAATGTAAGACAATGTGTAAAAAAGAAGTCACTTTGAAAAATGTCCTATAATTCACATGCTAGTATGGGTACCCACAATTTCGGAGAAGTGCAAATAGCTACTGTTTCTAAACTCTAAATTTTGTTCCCATTTCAGAAATAAATAGGTGTCTTTCATACCGATTTTTCACTATTTATATTTTCCCAAATGAATTGCTATATACCCTGTACACAATAAAAAACCATTGCAGGACACTGCTCAGTTATTGGCTCTGGGAGCCGCTTGCAGCCAAACGCCACCAGCAGCCTTGGGGGACTCAAAGCCCCACAACTCTTTGCGCCTGGAGGTGCCGATGCAGCTTTTCCCATGCCTGGAGGCACTTAAAGATCCCGCTGCGGGAGCCGCTTGCAGCCAAATGCCACCAGCAGCCTTGGGGGACTCAAAGCCCCACAACTCTTTGCGCCTGGAGGTGCTGATGCACCTTTTCCCGCGCCCGGAGGCGCTTAAAGATCCCTCGCGGCTCGTGCAGCATGGGAGCTGCTTGCAGCCAAACGCCACCAGCAGCCTTGGGGGACTCAAAGCCCCACAACTCTTTGTGCCTGGAGATGCCGATGCAGCTTTTCCCATGCCTGGAGGCGCTTAAAGATCCCGCTGCGGGAGCCGCTTGCAGCCAAACGCCACCAGCAGCCTTGGGGGACTCAAAGCCCCACAACTCTTTGCGCCTGGAGGTGCCGATGCACCTTTTCCCGCGCCCGGAGGCGCTTAAAGATCCCTCGCGGCTCGTGCAGCATGGGAGCCGCTTGCAGCCAAACGCCACCAGCAGCCTTGGGGGACTCAAAGCCCCACAACTCTTTGCGCCTGGAGGTGCCGATGTACCTTTTCCTGCTCCCGGAGGCACTTAAAGATCCCTTGCGGCTCGTGCAGCATGGGAGCTGCTTGCAGCCAAACGCCACCAGCAGCCTTGGGGGACTCAAAGCCCCACAACTCTTTGCGCCTGGAGGCACCGACACAGCTTTTCCCGCGCCCGGAGGCGCTAAAGATCCTCGCGGCTCGTGCAGCATGGGAGCTGCTTGCAGCCAAACGCCACCAGCAGCCTTGGGGGCTCAAAGCCCCACAACTCTTTGTGCCTGGAGATGAGGATGCAGCTTTTCCCATGCCTGGAGGCGCTTAAAGATCCTGCTGCGGGAGCCGCTTTCAGCCAAACGCCACCAGCAGCCTTGGGGGACTCAAAGCCCCACAACTCTTTGCGCCTGGAGGTGCCGATGCACCTTTTCCCGCGCCCGGAGGCGCTTAAAGATCCCTCGCGGCTCGTGCAGCATGGGAGCCGCTTGCAGCCAAACGCCACCAGCAGCCTTGGGGGACTCAAAGCCCCACAACTCTTTGCGCCTGGAGGTGCCGATGTACCTTTTCCTGCTCCCGGAGGCACTTAAAGATCCCTCGCGGCTCGTGCAGCATGGGAGCTGCTTGCAGCCAAACGCCACCATCAGCCTTGGGGGACTCAAAGCCCCACAACTCTTTGCGCCTGGAGGCACCGACGCAGCTTTTCCCGCGCCCGGAGGCGCTTAAAGATCCCTCGCGGCTTCTGCAGCGCGGGATGCGCGCGTGCGTGCCTGGGCCAAGGGCAGGCCCATCAGCGGCCGACAGACGCCGGGCTGGGCAACCCCTCTTTCGTGAAGAAGTCATCATGGGTAAGCGCAAACTTCCCTGTAGCACTGATATGGTAAAGGCAAAGGTACCACGTAATTGTGCCTCTATTATATCCTATTTAACAACAGCTGTCGGGGCTCTAACAACGGAGATACATAACGTAGAGGAGCAGTTGGGCTTGGGGATTGAGGCTGCATCTATTAACACTACCCCTTCAGTAGCTCCACGCCATGTAACACTAGGAGCAGACCTTGCCATTGACCTAGTAGAGGAGGAGAGTGACTCTATCCGGGCCAAGCGAAGCTTGTTGACCTTACAACAGGAACCGCAGATTGAAGAAGGGAGGAGCCTTGAAAGGAATATATCCCCGGTCCTGAACTCAGTTCCTAACAAAAAAAGGAGGAAAAGGGGCCAGAAACAGGGTCTTACCACAAATGAACTACTAACTCAGGAGGGGGCAGAAAGACTCTTGATTACGGAGGAGTGGCCGCTCTCTCCCACCTGAACACAATAATGGCGGACTCTATCCAGTCGCGCATTGACACACTTATTGGGGCGCTCAGGGTGGATTTAATCAATTGTGTTAAGTCTGGGCTGGAAGGTTTGATGGAGAAGTTGTCTAGAATATAGTTTAACTTGGGTAAATTGGTGGACTCTAGTAATAGGGTTAGGGTGATTGATAACAATGTCACGCATATTGTGTCTAATGTGCCTAACAGCGCCTGTAATACCCAACACACATTAAAGGTGATATCTAGGGGAGAGGAGCGTCACTACACCCCACATCTGGGGCCTTTGAAACCCGACAAGGTTACCCTAAGGAATAGAATCGACACCCGGCAGGGGGGAAGTAGTGGTACCCAATGGGGCCCGGTGGAAACTTCATACAGAATGGCGCTTAGTAAATCACCTACATGACGGTCCACTAACCTAGGAAGGCTTCATCTACTGCCCGAGGCTACCCCTTTGTTAGCGGTACTAATAGGGGTGCCCCCTCTTAAAGACAACACGTCCGAAACAACAGAAGAGCTCATCCGCAAAGTACAATTTTGGTGTAAAAAACTCTCCGATGGGGGGTTTAGAGCCTCCTCACACATGGCTATTTCATGAGAATTATAATCTTGGCCCGGGCGGGATTAAAGCATTACCACTGGGTTTTTTCTATCCTCCAGTCCTGAACGAGCTGTCTAAAGATCCGATAGTCCAGTTGAGACAACACCCAGGGGCAGGTAGTCATGGGCCAGGTGCCAGACCCAAGATTATTGATGGACTTCCCCTCTTGCTGAGCACCTTTAACCATCCCATAGGCCACCCAATTTCTGCCGACACAACAGGAGAAAGGGTTGCAGAAAACAGGCTTGATTTAGCAAATAGTTTCGCCCCACTGAGCCAGCTGGACAGTAATGACTGACTAATTAAATGTTCCCCTACTCACGGGCAGGATAGAGGCAATTCTCGAGGTCACATTATTAGCCCCACATTGGGGGAGGAGGCTAGCATGATTGAACATTCCAGGGTACTTAGCTGGAATATAGCAGGGTTAAAAAATAAAATTGACGATGTTAGGTGTAATGGTCTATTAAGGGAATATGATGTGGTCGGGCTGCAAGAAATTAATAATACTCTTTGGTTGGATGGGTATTAAACTTATTTCGAGCCCGCAAGGCACTCCGTATCTGGTAGGCCAAAGGGCGGTTTAATAACCTTAATCTCTTTAAATGTTATAGGTAACCATTGTAAACTGGACTCTGGGTCAGTAAATTGTCTAGTGGTTCAGATCACGCCCATTAATGCACCTAAGGTACTTATTATTAATTTTTATCATTCATTTGACAGAATTTCTGCAAATGAGCATTTGTACAGTCTTAATTGCTTTCTGGAGTCATACAAAGAAAAGCAAGTTACACCTTATTCGGTTATTATATTAGGAGATTTTTAATATACACTTATGTCCAAAGAACTGCCATGTCACAGATACCCTTGGCCCTGGTAACCGCTGAGAGACACATTTCGAACACACACAACAAGGCAGGTTCTTAGAAGATACTTTAGCGGAATTCGCGTTTCATATCCCAGTGCCCTGTGTGATAAGGATGATATTCCATCCTTCAAGGGAAGAGGAACGCATTCTATAATTGATTACATGTTTATTAATACTGCCCTGTTACCCATGGTGGCGGCATATACGGCCAAGTGGTCACATTTTAGTGATCATAACCCCATACACCTTATATTAGCAGGGTGCATCAAGATTACCCCCAAAACAAACAGATGTGTTTCTGTCCCTAACCTAAAAGTAAAAGACCAAGGCCGTAGACTCAAGTGATGCAAGGTAGTTACGAATGAGTTTTTAGATGATTTAGTGGATACTGTTGGGACTGAGATTGATTTCTGCTTAGATGACACGATAAGCGACGCTGAAATCCTAACAGCTTATGTTAAGATTTGTAATCAGGTGGCCAGTGCTCTCACATACTCACATAAGGAACTTCCAAACAAAGGTAAGAGGTGGTTTGATCACAACTGTACAGTTGCCCATCATAAGCTGCTTGTCGCGTTAAAGCAAAAACCACAAGACAAAACTTTAATAGTTGCCCTTAGGAAATCATATAAATTGGCCCTACATATACGTAAATCGGAAATTAAACATGATGCTTGGAACGATCTACTGTCTATAGACGTTATTAAAGACAGTGCCAAGTTTTGGGAAATAGTGAACAAACCATTTTTCTCTGACAACAAGGGTAGCCTATTGGAATGTAATATCCCTGAGGAACAATGGTTTAGCCACTTTAAACATATATGTGGCGACCAGGAAGACCAGGGACACCAAGATACACCATTTGTGGTCGAGACTTATACCCTGGCCTTCACTGATAAAGAAGTAGCTGTGGCCATCACACAAATGACTAGCAGCAAGGCCCCAGTGCCGGATGGCGTTCCTGCAGACCATTTTAAATCTAATGTGACATTGTGGTCAAAATTACTAGCTCATGTTTTTAACATGGCCTGTAAATTTGGCCTGCCCAGATCATGGTCCCAGTCAACCATCGTCCCAGTTTTAAAAAAAGGGGAGAGAGGAGATCCTTGATGCTATAGGCCAATCTCGCTGATAGATTCAGCAGTTAAAGTGTTAGGAAGAGTGGTCCTTAGCAAACTCACTGATTGGCTCAATAAGCACAATATACTTTCGAACCTACAATACGGGTTCAGGAAAGGGAGGGGCACCATGGATCAGTGCCTCAGCCTGAATTTGTTAGCAGGGAAGTATACCATTGCCAAGAAAGGGACGCTACATTTGGCGTTTATGGATCTGTCCTCGGCTTTTGACCGGGTAAACAGATCCAAGCTATGGGCATTATTATTAAAATTAGGCATGGATAAGAACATTGTAAACGTCCTGGCTGACTTGCATAGGGATTTAACAGCTACAGTGAGAATTGACCAAAGGGGCAACCACACTCAGGGAATACGCATCATAAAAGGAGTTAGACAGGGATGCATTCTAGCCCCCCTATTGTTTACCTTATACATTAACAACTTGGACTCAGTTTTAGGGGGTGCTAGCAAGGACATCCCACGTGTGGGGGAACGGCTGATTCCAGCTCTCCTATATGCAGATGACGCTGCCTTATTAGCCAGAGCAGCGGTTGGCCTACAGTGTCTTTTAAGTACCTTTGCCGATTTTATGAAATCGTTGGACTTAAACGTAAACTTTTCTAAATCTCACACAATGATTATGGGTGTCAAACCCAGAAGAATCAAAACGCTTTGTTGTGAAGGCAACGAATTAGCTAGGGTAACAACATTCTCTTACCTTGGTGTCCTATTTGATGAGAGGGGCACGTGGGGTCCGCAAATGAAAGCCAAAAGAAATGTTATGGCCAGATCTACTATAGCGGTTCTTGATTTTGCACGCAGGTTAGGGGTAAAGCCAATACAAGCCATGTTAAAAATATATAGAGCTAAATGCATTGCTATTTCTAACTATGGCTACGACATATGGGGATATAGAGATGTTAAGGACATCCAAGTAGTGGAAAATACATTTTTAAGAAACCTGCTATCGGTGCCACAATCAACATCTTCCTATATTATTCACCAAGAAACTGGGACAGGTTTTGTGTCAGATTTAATTGGAATGGCACCCCTACTCAAATGGATAGCGACCTGGATAAATCCAGAATTAGAAATGAACCGCAAGATTATGCTCGATTGTCTAGCACTTGATAGAGCAAATAGTATCCCCTGGCTGAGTTATGTGAAAAGGCTAGCAATGCAATTAGGACGTCCCGAGTTATTTAACTCCCCAGAAAAGCTGCGGAAGGAAGATCTGTTGTGGGCCAAGACAACTTATCTATACATGACACATATGGAAAGAGAGGCTAGGGAGTTGACGAAACCCACGGTCCGAGCCCATCAACTACTAAAAACCACACGTGCCATTGAACCCTATTTAAACGTTGTTACTAACCCGCATCATCGTTTCCTTCTAGTAAGATTTAGATTTAATCAGTTGCACTTTCTACTTGCTGAACCTCAGGGGTGGAGAAAAGTGGAGGATCTAGGTCCCTGCACATGTGACAATTTCTCCACCCAGGACACGTTGCACTTTGTTTTGTTCTGCGAGCATTTTTTGCACATTTGAAAACATTTTATACTACCAATTTTAAGGGGCAAAGGTTTTTTACAGGCAAGGCCAGCTCTTATATATTTACAGATGCTGACCAACGTTTGGGAAATTTTTAATACAGCTAGTTTCTTAATTGCGGCAGTTAGAATAAGGAAAAAAAGAGAGGGACCTCATGATCTGGAATATTTTAAATGTCTCCTTTTTAATATATTTATAATGAATTGTATGCGGAATTGTACGCTTTTTAGGTGCAAGATGCATGTCTTTTATACTTTGTTTACTGTTTAGGCCTTATTGCTGTTTGAAAATGAATTTTTTGTAGTATGCTTTTATGGTTTTAATTAACCGAATAAAGTGATTTTGACTGACTGGCTCTGGGTTCCTCGGGTTCTTGGTGAACCTACAAGTCCTATATATCCCCACAACCAGAAGAGTCCAGCGGATGTAACGGTATATTGCTTTAAAAAATCTGTCATACTTAGGTGAAGTTACAGGTGAAAACGTTGGCACAAATGGCTGTTTTTTTAAAACTCATTTTCAATTTTTTCTATTTTCAACTGTTAGTTTTATAAGAAAACCTTGAAGGATCTACACAAATGACCCCTTGCTGAATTCAGAATTTTGTCTACTTTCCAGAAATGTATAGCTTTACAGGATCCATTATTGCTTTTATACCCATTTCTACCATTAACTGGAAGGAGGTTGAAAGTACAATAAATAGCAAAAATAGGCTATGTCCCAGCAAAATGCCAAAACTGTGTAAAATAGTTTGGTTTTCTGACAAAAGTCTGTCAGTCCCTGAAAGCTGGGATGATGGTGATTTTAGCGCCACAAACCCTTTGTTGATACCATTTGCAGGGAAAAATCCAGACACTTTAATCTGCAGCACTTTGTTCCCATTTAAAAAAAGAATTAGCTGTATTTTGGGTAATTTCTGGGTCCCCTCCAGGGTAATCAACAAACCCTGGGTACCTTTAAAATCCCCATGATGTTGGAAGAAAAGGACGCAAATTTGGCGTGGATACCTTATGTGGTCAAAAAGTTACAGTGGCCTAAGCGCTAACTACCCCAAATTGCCAAAAAAAGGCTTAGCACAGGGGGGTGGAGGGAGGTGGGGGGGAGGCCTAGCAGCGAAGGGGTTAAAAAGTTGCGTGGCACTTTCGAGGCTTGAGTTTCGTTACTTTAAGGTGGGAGGAACTCTATGGAATCTCGTGGAGGTTTTATGTTACTCAGCAGAATTTCGCGGTGTGAAACTCCGCGAGTTCTGTCCACCACTAGTGTAAATGTGATCATTTTCGACTTGGCTAGAGCTTCTCAAACCTGTGAGAAGAAAATGGCGTTAGGGATTGCCTGACGAAGCCAGGTCAAACCAATTGAAAACATATTCAATTAACTTAGTACAATTCAAAATGGAGGCAAAAAGGTTCAGTATGCTGTCAAACTTGGTTCCTGAAGAAAACTCAGGTAATGTTAATGAAATGTTTGAGAAAGCCTGGTGTGAACTTTAAAGTTTCTCTATGAATGAAAGAACTGAAAAATAAAGGTTAATTACACACAGTTATTTTCAAATGTATCCACAACCAGAAGCACTGCTCATATCATATTTATTCATCTTTGTCTCACCATATTTATGAATCTTTTGCCCAGCTGTGCCCCTTGGCTGGTCCAGGATTTATGTCAAGACCTAGATCAGTAATGATTGTTCTCCTTTTTTTTTTTTTACAGTGTTCAAGGCCAAACTTATCAGAACAGAGAAGTCGGACAGCTATGACAACTATATGATGAACATTACAAAAGTCATAAAAGCAGGTAATTAAATCACACTTCCCTGTAAAAGGGAAAGCAACTGGCTTAATGGTTGTATCCCGGAAACTGATAAGTACTCACTTCGGAGATATTTCCTCTTTCTGTTTTTTTTATTTTTTATTTAGCATTATTACCGTTCTGTTACCTTGTTGTACTACATGAAACAACAGACATTTAATTGCAAACAGCGTTCACCGTAAAGCAAATCACCTGTAGTTTATTCTGTTTTAGTGCCTGTGAAAGATTATATGAGGTCGAAGCTAAAGACTTCCATCATAGTACAATGCCGTGATAATGTCTGCATTTGCCTCATGCTCACTCAGAGAGGTGATGGGGAGGTGATGGGACTCTGACAAAGAGAAAAGTTACTCATCTGCAATCTTGTATTGAAACAGAGCTCAGGCAAGTGACTGTCTGCAAAGCACATTTTTATTCTTCCTTTTGGACAGAAATTAATGCAAGAAATGTGATTAGATATGCAACAACCTCATTAGACAGCAATTTTACACTGCCACCTTATGGCTATAGGCTGCTGCAGTGTTCCACACTGTGTTGTGGTATCAATTAAAGCCTGTTAATACCACAGCTATCCGAAGAAAGGGTCTTAATCATTAGCCCCTGTATACTATGGCTTTACAGGGAAGTGGACAAGTTGTTTTGGAATTTAATGATGGAGAACTGGGATTTCAAGTAAACAACTTTTCACTCTCCACCATGTGCAATACCTTTGGTACAGAACTTACCTTGGTCTCACTTCCCAGTGAGCTACCACTTCTGGCAGACCAGGCTAGTTCCTCTGTACTGTTTTTGCTGGATTTATCCACAGACGCCCTTGGGCAGGTGTGCGCTTTATAAATACTCAAATCAAATCAAATCAGAATTTCAATTGTCTCCCATGACTGTCTGTTGTTTTGCATACAGCAGAGTGGAGTTTGTGGTTAAACTGGCTTGAAGCACATCATATTTGTCTAATAGGGCTTAAACTGTGCAGCTTGTTCCATTTCCATCTAATTGTAAACTTGTCTGTCAGGGTTTACTGTAGGGCTCATCTCTCAGACCTACACTTTTTAACTTATATGTTCATCCTTTGGCTATGCTTATTTACTCATTTGACCTGACATTTATGAGAAATGCTGATAAGACGCAGGTCTTCATATCCTTGAATGATCCGGTACATGATACTCATTCTTTTAATGATTGCATGTTGGTGGTCATAGATTGCATGAGTGCTAACTCTCTTAAATGAAATACAAATAAAATAGATGTCCTAGTGATTTCTGGATAAAGTTCCCTTCTGTACTGCTGACGGGCTTCTCGCCATCCCACTTGAGCACACCTGCTGCTAAAGCATCCTGAGTTTGCAATCTTGGTTACTTGTTTGATAAATATCTTTCTCCGGTTGAGCATTGCCTCACATTGTCTTCAAAGCAAAATCTTACCTTTTTCTACCTAATCATACCATGCCTTTAGCAGTCCAAGCCACCATTCTAGTTGACTGGATTACTGCACCTCCCCATTTCTTCCATCTCCTGCATCCATCATCTCCAGCAAATTTAAAATGAATCCACTTGCCTTGCTCTGCAGAGTTCTTGCAGTTTTTCTGCATGCTCATTGTTGATGGCACTATACTTGCTATTGGTTTCCTAAAGGACTATCTTCAAAGGCAGGTATATTGTTTGTAGAGCTTATCCTTGTTTTGGTCCCATCTACTTGCAGAACAAAATCCATCACTTGGATAGTGCTAGAAAGTTAAGATCTTCGGAAGCACATCTACTGGCCATCCCAAGAGTATGTAGGTCCTACATGGGTGGCAGATCTTTCACGGTTATTGTGGCCAGGACCTGGAATTTTCTACAGCACCACTTACAATGCATCAGCAACATGTGGCCTTTCTGGAAAGCATTAAAATCTCGGCTATTTTCCAATTAGTTGCTTGGCTTTTGTTACTATTATTCTTAGTATTAGCTCCAGGACACCTTTTTTGTAACGGTGCGCTCCACATTATTTCTTTATTTTGTTTATTTATATAATTTGTAAAGCGCAACTAATGCCCATAGGCATCTTGGCGCTGTAGGAAGATAAATAGCTACAGTAGATGTCATAGGCGAGATTAGCATGTGGCCAAGTACCTTCTACTCCTGTGGGAACAGCCAGGTCTTTAAGGCTTTTCTGAAAGTAAGTACGGAGGGAGCAGCTTTTAATGTCAGTGGGAGGCTGTTCCAGAGCACAGCTGTGGCCCTAAAAAAGCTCTTCCCACCCCAGTTGGTTCTCCTGAATGTGGGACAATCAGGTTCATGGCGGAGCCCGATCGGAGCGTCCTTGCCGGGACGTACCAATTGAGCTTCTCCCTGAAATGGGCTGGCCCTAATCCGTGCAGTGATTTATAGGCCAGACAGAGAGCATTAAACCTGCATCGTTGTTTAACCAGAAACCAGTGTAGTTTCCTGATGGCTCCTGATCCAGCGGGTTACTAGCAACAAGCATTCATACACAAAATACTCACCTGGGCCCATTCATTCACGCTATCTAATAATCACCGCTGGTGGGAATCAGTTGTACTCTTTATCAAAATCCCTGCTACCAATTACCTTTCTGATTGAAGAGTAATGACTTACCAATGGACCTTTGATAATTGGGGTTGAAATGAGATCATACAATACATAATTTCATTAACCACCTGAAATAACCACTGACTCAGGAAGTTTTAAAATGTTTATCTAAATTCTTTAGCAGAGTAAATTACAAACCACATAATACTTAATCGCATATCAAGGAGGAAGCACACTATATAATCACCTATTAATCAAATGACGGTCCCTCAGAAAGGAGAAGATAGAGACAGCAGTACAACTAAATTACGCATTTATAGTTACCTAAAGGTGTGAAAACCAAACCCCTTGGCCAAGGAGTTGGAAAGATGGGTCCCAAGAAGGATGAAGACCAAGACCTCCGGACCAGGTTCAGGACAGGATAGGTGACCTCTCTACCAACGGCGCCTGCGTCGTTCCCCTCTCTGACACTTCGTTCCTCCTCGATTCTTTCGTGTCTTCTTCTAATAGAGTCCACCGCCCCCACCTCAGAATCTCTTTGGACAGCAGTTCAGTCTGTAATCGATCAGGTCTCGTCTATGGCAGCATCTGAGCCTAAGTGCCTCCAGCTCTCTCTGCGCTCCTAAGCTGGTCCTCCTCAGCGCTAACTAATTAGCTAATTCTATATCTATTATACCCTTCTACGCCCATGTACCTCCCATTAATGTTTCAATATTATGGGCCCACTATTTCTGATTGGACAGGGACAGGGGGTTGATCCTCACACCATGTCAATTTAGTTAAATTTTCTTAAGCCCATTGTTTTAAAATACCGCCCCTCTCAATTAATACATTTGCTTTATTTCCCACCCGTCTCATGACAATTTTTAATACAAAGTGTATACAAAATTATCAAATTTAGGACATCTCAGATGAACTGTGAAGGTGATCAGCGGGTCATGTCCTTGGACATCTTCCAAGTTGACTTCATCGCTTTCCTTTGTTAGTTTTCAGGGCGCATGCGCCAATCACGTGGTTTCTTGAGCTGCCGTTTTGTCAACCCAGGCCCACTTTACGAACTAATAGAAATCAAAAGAAGAAACATATTAAAATCGAAAATAAATGTTTTCACTGTATACCCCCTACTTCTACTCTACTCCCATTTAATTATAAATGTCTATCCCGCATTAGTAGCGTTAGAATACCACATTATTAATTGCAGCAATGCGAAAGCTTTAGCATGTGAGAACATTAAGCGGCCATTTTAGCATACACTGCGCAGAAGCAAAAGATTCCCTCCAACAAAGAAAGACGTCATACCACGTGACATGGTTGACACATGCGCAGTAGAGTTCCCGCGCTTTAGCGGCCATTTTGGATTAGACAAGGATTACTTATTAGTGGAAAACACATAGACAAGCATCTTCTGGATAAAATGTTGTGTTTGCACATTATTAATAAAGACATTACAGAGTTTTAGTACAAATTAATTAATACTGTGAGAAGATTGCTTTCGAGCAAGTCTCATTGTGAGTCCTTGCTCCATCACTCCTCTCGCCGATTCATATTTGGGGATTTTGAAGAGAAAGCGGGCAGCAGCGTTTTGCAGCGTCTGGAGCCTCTTTTCGAGACCCACTGCGAGAGTAAGATAGAGGCTGTTGCAATAGACTATCTTAGTGTGAACCAATGCGCTGATAGCTTTTCTTAGAAGTTCAGGGGGCAAGAATTTTTCAATGTTTTTATTAACCTTAGCGAAAGAAAAGAGGCTGATGTAATTTTATTTACTTGGTCCTTAAACTTCAGTTCTTTATCTACCAGGACGCCTAGATTTTTTACTTTGTTAGAGGGTTCAGGAAGTGAGTCTAGTTCGGGTGGCCACCATTCCGGCATCCAGAGTGAGGGGTTATTACTAAAAAGGATGACCTCCGTTTTAGTGGCATTTAATTTAAGGTAGTTGTAATCCATCCACTTGCTCACATTGCTCATGCATGTTCTGAGTGCCATGCCCGAATTATTTTCAGGCTTTGCTAGTGACACCACAATTTGGGTGTCATCGGTATAGGACGCAAGGTGAAAGCCCGCACTTTTGATGATAGACGCGAGTGGTGTAACATAAAGGTTGAAAAGTGTTGGACTCAGTGCCGATCCCTGAGGGACTCCGCAGGGCAGGGAGAAAGGCCTAGATGTAAACTTGCCCATCGACACAGTGTGTTGTCTGTTAACCAAGAAGGATTAGAGGAGATCTAAAGCTGTGTCCTCAATCCCCAGGCTGCGCAGGCGGTCAACTATGATCTCGTGGCTGACGGTGTCAAACGCAGCGGAGAGATCCAACAGGATTAGGGCCGTGGTCCCTCCCTTGTCCAGCACTTCCAGAATATCCTCTGTAGCTACTACCAGGGCAGACTCAGTACTACGATTTTTCCTGAAACCGTGTTGTGTGTCGTTCAGAAGCAGATTTTCCTCAAGGTACTCTGAAAGTTGCTGATTCATTACTTTCTCCGCAAACTTGGCAGCAAAGGGAAGTCTTGAGATTGGGCTGTAGTTGTTCGGGTCCAGTGTATTCAAATTGGCTTTCTTTAGCGGAGGCAGAATTAGGCATGGTTCTTCCTGCAAACATGTTATTCAAAATATGGCCCAGATATTGTGCCACTTGTGCAGGAATCATGTGCATTATCTTAGAGGGACAGGGGTCTTGTGGCGCCCCAGATTTGATGAGAGCAATCAATTTAGCAAGTTGCTCTTCCGAGGAGGCCTTAAAAGTAGAGAGTCTGCTTTCACCAATAGTGACAGCTGGGGCACACCCATCTAGTTGACCCGCTACACTCTTTGCTGAGAGGCTAGAGAAGATGTTTGCAACCTTTTCCTGAAAATAAGTTGCCAGTTCATCGCAGAAATTTTGATTTATTACTGCATGGTTTGAGCTAGAAGGTGTAATCAATTTTTGTTTTGTTTGCATCGCAGGCTGCTCTAATCTGTTCAGAGTAGTATGAGGTCTTTGCTGCTACAATACTTTTTTATGTTCTGCTAATCTATTTTTATAGATGTTATTCTCCTCTACCTCATATTTTTTTCTCCATTTTTAGGTCGAGCCCTGAGCCAGCGCGCAAGCGCTGCTCTGGGGTTGATCTGGGGTAGTTGAGTACGGGAGAGAAGCCACGCCCACTCCCCCACCCATCTTTTTCATTGGCTTGTGTCTTTGTCCTTTACTAAATGCTGCCTTCCATTGGTTTATAGGCCTGTTAGTCCCTCCCTATGACGGCCATGTCGTCATTTGTATCCCTACATGGCTACTGGCCCCTTTACTGCGAGTACTATTTTCTGCCGTGCCCAGCACTCCCGTTGTTCGTGCCCCCCTGCCCCCACCCTCCCACAATGCAATAGGTCTCGTGTGAATGCAAGTCCTATTGCATTGCAAATGCTTGTTTTAGGTGACGCTGCTCACGTTCGCTCGGCACCTAGATAGCCCCCAGCCACGAAAAGCAGCATACACTTGCTCGCTTGTAGAAACCTTTCTACCTCCCGCACAAAGAGCCGGGGATCACACAATAACATACACCTTTTCCAATACATCACCGCGTACATTTATGGCTGCCTTCTGGTCCCTGAATGTTTACCACGCTGCCAATCGCCGACCCAAGCCGTGCACACAACACCAGGTAACAAAAGGAGGGACGAGAAGGAGCCTTTCCCGGCCACTGACCCGTCGCCACGCACCTTAATGGATCATGGAAACACATTTATGAGCACACATTAAAATGCGAAATGTGGTGGCATGGACCCTGGCCGACTGACTGCGAGGCATGGACCAGCAGCTGTAATGTTCCGGAGACACAATTTTATTTATTAAGGAGCACAACAAAAATTGATGTCTGCTTGTGCCCGAGCACAACCATTCCCGGGGATGCCATGGCAACCCCTTTACACTTGGCATCTCGCCAGAGCCTGGAAATGAAGTGAGGGGGTAGGGGAGAGCAGCGCGATATCCCGGCAGTTTTCAGCAAAGTTAGCTCATGTCCCGGTTTTTAGAGAGGATCGACTGAAAAGGGTGGGAGGTGTCTTTATGTTTTGGAAAGCAGGGATAGTTAGCAGCTGTTATAAGAAAGCAATTTAAATAACAGGCATGCTACTGGCTTTAAAAATGTGTGTATATAAGTGAATGGGTGTGTCAGTGGTGTATGGGTGAGTGAATGGGTATGTGAGAGGCTGTATAGGTGAGTGATGGGGTGTGTGAGTGCCTGTATGAGTGAGTAAGTTGGTGCATAAGTGTTGAATGGGCAAGTTAGTTTGTGAGTGACTGTATGGGTGAGTGTGTAGCTGTGTGAGTGATGGTATGGTTCACTGAGTACGTGTGCGAGTAGCTGTATGGGTGAGCAACAGGGTGTATTAGTGGCTGAATGTATGAGTTAGTGGTTGTGTAAGTGTCTGTATGAGTAAGTGGATGTGTGAGTGGTACTATGGATCACAGAGTGGGTGTGTGAGTGATTATATATGGGTCTGTAAATGGGTATGTAAGCGGTTGTGTGGGAGGTGAGTTAGTGTGTGATTGCTTGTGTTCAGAAGCTATGTGGGTGAATGAGTAGGTTTGGGAGTGACTGTGTAGGTAAATAAGTGGATGTGTCAGCAGCTGTATGGGTGAGTGGGTGTGTATGGGTGAGTGACTGGTTGTATGGGCAAGTGAATGGTTTTGTCAGTGGCTGTACGAGTGAGTGAGTGCCTATATGGAGGAGTGAGTGGGTGTGTGAGTACTGGTATGAGTTTGTGAATGGTTATGTGATGACATCAGTAATGTCATTTGAGATGTCATCAGTTATGTGACTGACCATGTCATTAGGCATGTAATATGTTGTGAGGTCATAAGCAGTGCACTGCGGGGGAGTGGGTTATAGTTAGCTCAGGTAACTATAACTGCTGAATTTCACTGGTTTTATACAAGTGAAATGTAAGCCTATATATATATATATATAGGCTTATATATCACTCTTGTGTATATATATATATATATATGGTATTTGTATAGTGAAACCTTGCATGTCAAATTGCAGTAAAACGCTGTGCTAGGTCAAAGATACAACCAATGTGACTGCATGGGTAGTAGTTTCTGAAACTAAAAGGGGATTGTTATTGCATCATAATGTACTGTTCTTTACAGAGGTGTGTCTTCAGCTCCTCTCTAAATTGCAGCAGGTTTGGACGGTCCTGTTAATTATGGGGATGTCATCTTTTTGCAATTCATCTCCAGTCTGATTGAATCATGGCTGTGGGTGTGCTGGGAGACACAGGAAGTGAGGAGCTTGTCAGCTTGACAGAAAGGGTTGTTGTTCATATTGGCTTGGCAGATCATGTAGCTACTTCAGAAGATGTGTGGGCTGGCAAAGGGAGCAGATGGAGTTCCATCATGGGAAGAGCGATGTGGTCATATTTCTTCAGGCCTATGATGTTGCCTTCTGACGCATGTAGGCTGCTTTTGAGGGAATGGGGTGGGGGCAAGGGGAGGTTGTCAGTGCAGAGTCTATGTGGATTTCAAGCAGGGCATTTCCACCATCCAGATGCACGAGTACAATGGCTATAGCAGTAGTTGTTAAATTGCTTTTTGGGGATTATAGTTTCAGTTTTAGCACTAGATTGAGCTGGTAGCAGACAGTCTTGATTTTTTTAGGCGATGTTCACCTTGGTAATATTGGAGCCCAGGTTACATTGGAGGGATTTGGTTAACAGGTATTACTCAGTAATTTGCTAAAATGCATTTCTCATTCTAATACCTTACATGTAGGGTACATTTTCAACAGGCATTGGTAAAGCCCATAGGTCCACCTTGGCAGGCTAGTGAGATCTTTTTTTTTTTTTTACTGCAAGCCTTTTTCACAAAATAGAAAGAAAGAAAATATGCCACCACCGAAACGTGGCTGTCATAAACTGCAATAAAAAAAGATTTAAAGAACATTCATTGATGTGGATGTGTTACTAGTTATGCTTTTGTAAATAATTTTTTTTTCAGTTGCACATTGCATTATATTATTATTATTGTTTCTATGAAGGAAACAAGATTACATTTCGACCTAAGCAAACACTCATGTCATATTGCAGGCAGCTACAATGTCACTTAAAACTTCATAACACCAACTATAAATACAAGCGTTTGCAATGCAATAGGTCTCGCATTTACGCAAGTTTGAGCTATTGGCATTGTAAATGACAATGCCTTTTATTTTTGTTTTGCTTTTTAAAACATAAATGAAAGGCATTGTCATTTACAATGCCAATAGCTTAAACTCACGTAAATGCGAGACCTATTGCATTGCAAATGCTTGTTGTTCTTGCCTTCCGCAGTCCTGCCTTGATCTCCTAAGATTTTCATTATACCAGGGCTGGGATATGTTTTTTGGCTACTACTTTATGGTTGATTGGTGCTACTAAATCCAGAGCTGAGTTTAGCCAGAGCGAAAGGTTTTCCACATTCTGCTCCAGATCCTCGGCTCGCTGCCAGGGCACAGAGGTAATGGCATCTCTCAGTTCGGCCGGCCGAATTTTGTGCCATGCTCTACTCGGGGGTTTTTTAATCGTGTTTCTGTGCATGGTGCAGTTCACTGTCTGTATCTGCCAGTTAACTGCCCAGTGGTCGGACCAAGTGAGAGGGAGAGATGAGAGTAGGGTAGTAGCCGAGTATTTGGAAAAGATCCCATCTAGCATATGTCCAGCCCTATGCGTCGGACCTTTAGTAATTAGGAATAGTCCGAAAGCATTCATAGTTTCGATAAGTCTTGTGGAATCTGGGTCTGTTTCACTTTCCAAATGAAAGTTGAAATCGCCCAGCACCAAAAAGTTTGCATTGGTGATGGAAGATTCCATTAACAGGCTGAGCTTGTCTGCGAAACCGCCCCTTTGTCCAGGTGGACGATAGATCAGCAGTCCCTTGACAGCCTGCGAGTCTGGCGGCTGCACTGAGAAGGCTAAAGCCTCAAACCCAGGTGAGGTGAGTGTCTCAAAGGTCGTTTTAAAATGATCCCGGTGGAATACTGCCAGCCCTCCTCCTTTTTTTAATTGTCTGTCCAGCCTATGAACGGCATAGCCACAGGGGGTGGCTGCGACCATTTCTGGACCTGAGCTAAGGTCTTCCCATGTTTTGGTTACGAATGCCATGTCTGCGCCCTGTGCTTGAACTAAGTCAGAGAACTTCAGGCGATGTTTCACTAGCAACCTGGTGTTCAATAGCAAGCGATGTTTGAGGGTTTAGGACCCAAGCCTTTCCGGTTGACCTGACCAGCTGACCCCGGCACCCCTGCATTATTCAGCAACTTTGGCCTAGGGGACCCGGTGTAAATGGAGCAGGAGATATGCGAGGGGGACTGGGCAGGAGTGATGTGTATAGTATCAGGAGTGCTATTGCCAGACAATCTCAAAGACAATAGGACATCGCGTGAGTACCTGATGATCCCCGCTGTGTTTTGGGCAAAAGGACCAGGGGGACAGGCGCTGGGCGCGGTCCAGACGCGGACGGGCGCAGACGGGCTTGCCTTTGGCATGCCGCCGGCGCGCCCACTGGCTACTGTCACTCTGTAGTAGATAGATAGATAGATAGATAGATAGATAGATACTGAGAGATCAAGCACACAAATGGACACATAGATATATATTCACAAAAAAACAATCATTGGCAAAGCTAATAAGTCTTGGCAATGTGACAGCTATTGGCTTTGTCAATGTCCATGTGTATCAGCATTGCATGGCCAGATGGTAATTGTTCCCTGGGCAGATGCAGCACCAGCACCAAGTGCCCACAGCTGATGTACTGTTACTCCTTTGTGTAACAACTGGATTAAACACTGGTGTTGGTACCACCCCATTAGGCAATCGCAGCTCGCATGCCCGGGCATTGGATACCTGGCATTCCACCAGAGTTCATAGCGAAAGCAGCGGCGCTGTGCCCATGGAGGATTCCATTGAAGGAAGTGGCCCAAAAATGGGTCACTCGGGTCATAAGGACCACCTCTATGCCTTCCCAACTAATGAAGAGTCAGTCAGACAGTAGAGAATACAAACCAAAGATATTTATTAATAATCACAGCTGTGGAGCCCGGTCTGACCAGCCTCATGAAAAGACCGTGGAGGGACTGCCTTTCACAAGCATAAAGGTGACAATTATACATTTCAGCCTGAGCACAAGACACACCCACCCAGTAACTTTCCACAGAAGGCAGCAGAAACAGAGGGGGCACACAAAGATGAGCTAAGAGTCTGAGACCGGGCACACACTATCTCTCTGGCAAGGTCATTCTGTCCGTGCCTTCAGCTGAGCCAGTGGGGGCAGGCTCCATCTCATGGGAAAGGTATGCAGAAGTACAAACAGTGTATTAATTTATACAGCGAGGGCCAACTTACAGAGACACAGGGAATTCTACACAGCTGCTACTTGCAGAGCCAGGGAACAATTAATTGCAAACATGGCCTAGAATTAGTGGCTAAGTATAAAATGGTGCCGCAAAGGCTAACTTAACCATCATTACATATGGTAGCACAGATCAGACTTTTAATTTAATTCTAACAGACCCCCGTTTTAGCCTTAGCTAAGTCATTTTATACTATGGAGTGAAACGTCTCTATTCACATGAACAACATTAATACTCAGAACTGTTCAAATGTTCGTTATTAAGCAGGGAAACTATAAGAGACATGTTGACCTAAAATGTATCTACATCAACGCTCATCAACCCTTCTATCTTCTTCTGAAGCATGATCTCAGCATTTGTGTTGCATGGATGTCCTTTCCTTAGCAGTCAATGTACTTACGCAGCAGACGCAACAAACTGGGAGACAGTGCATACAAGGGCCTAATTTTCGTGTAACATACTTCTACATTGTACCTGATGAAATGTGCAATACGTAGATGGGGCAACAAATACAGTGGGGAAAAAGAAAAGAAAGGCAACATTTGCAAACCATCCCCTCGGATGCTAAGTATGAACTTGTGATCCACGGGCGAAGGGAACATTATGATGCAGGATCTAAGACGGGCCTATTGTCATGTTCAGCCTGTAAATGAAGTCATATGTTCTCACCCACCTTAATCTCCCCCGCCCCTGGATACAAAAATGAACTGTCATATTAACTATCATGACAGGCATCTGCCCAATGTACACATTCATTTGTAGTGCGGAAATCAATAAATGCATTATCTAGGATTGGAGAACAGAATTGAAGGTACACCAATCTGAACACTTGTATTATCATTTTATGTCCTCCGGTGCTCCCCTGTGCGAGGAGCCAAAGTAACAAACATGTTCACAAGAGAAACAGGTGCTGTATGAACTTGAGAGTGCACAGGATACTGATCATTCATGGAGTAGGATGTCCCTAACACTATTATTAGCACAATAACAACTATGGATGCAACTTGTACTTTCTATGTACCGACCCCGCTCTGGACAGGGAGGTGCAAAGGGCTGTTTTCCTCATAAATTGGGTGACCAAATAGATACATGGGGCCTGATTCACAGAACTAATCTGAGACAAAATCCTAAACTTACTACTTTTGGTATTCACAGAAGGCATTTAGTAGTAGTAAAGTTAGGATTTTGTCTTAAGTTTGACTTAAGACAGACTTAAGACAGACTTAAGACAGACTTAAGACAGACTTAAGACAAACTTAAGACAAAATCCTAAATTTACTACTACTAAATGCCTTCTGTGAATACCAAAAGTAGTAAGTTTAGGATTTTGTCTCAGATTAGTTCTGTGAA
The DNA here is from genome assembly GCA_963921515.1 of Calotriton arnoldi. NCBI lineage: Eukaryota > Metazoa > Chordata > Amphibia > Caudata > Salamandridae > Calotriton > Calotriton arnoldi. The sequence goes on from CAWUFW010006479.1 coordinate 1,036,559, forward strand.
TCGGGCCCATGGTGATTGGGAGAGAAATGTAACACAATGGAATTGGTGACCAAGGGACAAGAAGATGGGCAAAAACTCTTCTTTCCAGTGTCTTTCAGAGAGCCATCACTGGCAGGCTCCTATTGTTCATCTGGTGTAGGCGAGATTGAGCACCGGCGGTGGCGCTACTCGTCTAGCTCTTTCTGGAGAAATCCTCTTCACTCAGAATAGGGCACCCTCCCTCCTGGGAGGACGCCCTCAACGAATCCTGTCCAGTGCCCAGGCCAGTGCACCAATCTTCCTTACCCTGCTCTGTCGCTGGCACCTTAGACAGGGCACCTGCACCCTATTCTTCATCCATGAAGTCCATCCCTACTAATCCAACTTTTCCTTGGTGGACTGTTCCTCCGTCGGGCGTATATTGTACCTTGTCACTCCAGGCACGGGGGGTCAAGGGAAAAAGGGGGTCAAACTCAAGGGGGACCAAGGGGCAGAGACTCAAACACAAGTGAGCCCTCAGGCGGGGGCTCAATGGGCTGGTACTCAGGCACAAGTAGACCAACAGGCTGGGGGTCCTGGATAGCCCTCTCTCTTTTTTGTTTTCGGTGGTACTGCCTCGTCCAGCACCTCTTTGCTCTGCAGCTTCGCCTCAGTCGTATTCATGGATGTTCCATAACAAGCAGCCATGCTGTGCATCACTTCCAGGCCCCTCCTTAATGTGACTGCAGGGCGTCCCGGACCTATTAGTGGATATAATACGAACTTTTAGTTAACTGGCAAGGATAAAACTTTATATAATTTATTTTTTCTCTCCCAACACCAAGTAGTGGGGTAAGCCTTTAATTCATTTACTAAGCTCTGAAAGAACAATTCGGACATACTTTGGATCATTGCATCTGTCCATTCCTATATTATTCATCTAAAGAACCTCAAAAAAGAAAATGTGTGGTGCGAAATTATTGGGGGGCATACAGGTACCCTTCCTAGTAATGTGCATCATGTGCGCCATACAGTATACAGGCTGAGCAATGTCTCATCCTGACAATGTGCCTTACTTTCAACTTAGACATCGTGACTTCCAGTACCCACCCAGCAGGGCCTGCTACAAACATTCTTTCATTTCATTTTAATCATTTTCTGCAAACGCATTGTTCCTTCCCACATCATCTGTTACAACCCAGTTACTCAGGCTAACTAATAAAGGACTTGTGATGTCTCTACAACTGTACGTAGTGTTGCGGTAACATGAACAATAATTGTGGTGCCACCTGGGCATTCAAATGAAAGCCACCGACATATTGATCCCCTTAAGGATCAGATAAGGGAACATCAGTCTAGTCTACCCGTCCTTTCATCTCCATTTCAATTCCAATTCCATCAATTTACAGAAGGGAGGGGCAGTAACATGGCTGACTTCAAAGTGACACATTTTCCAAATCATGACAATTTTTGCGAACAGTGTTATTTTATAGCCAATTAGACGTGCACTGATGATGTGCTGTGTCTCTGTTTATTCAAGGGCATGTTCACAGCATCCTGTGAAATGAGTGGCTAAAGCGAGCCCAACCGATTGTCTTATGGAAATGGCCACCGTCATGACCGTTCCTAGACAGCTCGGGCAGGCTCAAAAGACAGAAAGCGCACAACAAGCCGTCTTGTGTTCTTACAACACAAAACAGCATACAACAATATATGTACCAAGCACAGAAGCCAAAGAAAAAAATGCAGTTTCAAGTGTTAGGCATTCAGAGTTAAGGCTCATGCGCCCCATGCACCTCATTTAATGTGTTAGTTACCCAAGGAGCTAATCTCCTACCCCCTTCAACAGTAGGTGACCTGAGAAGGAAACCTCCTGTCGAAAATACTTACCCCTTTTAAAAACAAACTCCCTTGTCAGTCAAAACTAAAGATAAGAACAATTTGTTAGAAATGAGTGTCTCTAGTTGGCAGAGGTAGGTACCTTTATTCAAATAGGGACCCTTCCCTCCAGTCAGCGTAAGGGGAATACACACTTTAGATAACCCCTGCTCACCCCCTTGGGAACTTGGCACGAGCAGACAGGCTTATCCCAAAGGCAATGTGTAAAGTATTTGTATCAACACTCACAGTAACACAGCGAAAACACCACAAGAAGACACCACACCAAATGCTCATCCTCAGTCTCTGTCACACTGAAACCAAACAGTCAATCCACAATCAGGCAGAAACACACAGAAAAGGTGGACAAGAAAATAGCCACTTTCTAAAAGTGCCTGTTGCAAACACAGACTTTAAAACCTATCCTTACTAAAAGGTGCGTTATCAAATTCTGAGTCCAGGGATACCAGACTCCAATTGTCTACTTTATCCCTATGGGAGGATATGCTTGTAAAATTTTACAATGCATTCCCCATTCTGTCCTATGGGCAAGATAGCCTTTCAATAGTGAAAACGGAATGGGCAGTATGTCACTATCAGGGCATGTTACACACACCAGTACATATCCTACCTTTCACATACACTGCACCCTGCCTAGGGTGGTACCTTAGGCCTACCATAGGTGTATCCTATGTACAAACTGCACGTTGGCACTGCGGTGGCAGGCCTGAGGCATCTTGTCCAGGCTACTCATGTGGGTGGCACAATCAGCGCTGCAAGCCTACTGGTAGCAATTTATTTACCAGCCCTAGCACAATCAGTGCACTTCACTAGGGATCTACTAGTAAAACAAATATGCCAATCAAGGAGAACCAAGCACAATATCAATTTACACAGAAAGCACAGGATGCCATGTCGCACACTACTTAACTGCACTGTCCCTACAATTCTGCTGTGTGTCTGAAACGATGAACAAGTAACTACCCTTTTTAAACCTCTGCACAGATACTCTGTCTCTCTGCATAGTCCCAAAAAACAAAAGAAACGCAGCAGAGCCTAAGACTCCTGCCAGTCAATGTGAATCCGGACAAAGACCTATTATGAAAATAATACCGCCAAAGAATGTATTTTAAATCAGTGATAGAAAAATATTGAGCAGCAGAAAGAACCAACAACAGAAGCATAGCGATGGCCAGTGCAGCAGACAACTGGAGAACCACATTTCTGTTAACTTCACACAAGGCAGTCACAAATTGTAAACACAAGCAAAACAGGGGGGGGGCTATTACAAATATGAACAGTCTTTTCCTCAATCACGTCTTTCTCAACCACATCTGGCATCATGCATAACAAGGCTCGCAGAATCTGTAGCAATCCCAGCTCTGCATCACCTGTTGCCCACAAAGTGGATGGCACATCCGCAAAACTCAGGGGGGGAAACAAACACTACTCACTACTTACATTAAGGCCCATCATCAGACATTCACCTGCCTGAGAGTAGTAATAGTAGGATGCCAAACCCATCACATGCTCACCACCATTAGACATTAACTAAAATGGAAAATTCACAGTAAAAAGGACCAATAATCAGAGCAAGAGAGCGCAAAACGTGTGCTACAACTATTGCGTCTGAAACGCCCACTAAAACACTCATAACACTGTGCTATGTTAAATACGTAACAGAAAAAAGCAATGTAGACCAAATACTTCCAAATGCCTACAACAATGTTGCTAGTGCAAACAAAAAAAACTGTAAAAACTAATCTGCAAACAAACAATCAAATCCCCCTTTTCAGACACAAATCTAGGAACACCTTCAAGTCATGTTAAAAGAAATCAGCGTCAAACCCACTCACATTTTCCTTTGGCGACAAACCGTCATCTCACCCCATCCCTTTTCACAGCGGGATAAGGGAACCCAAAGGCATGACAATGCGGCCCAGCAAAATAAGTATCCCTGTTGGGATCACACAAAATCTGTAGCGCAGCAGTTTGGAAACCCTGCTCCTAGAAACCATGTGTTGTCCAAAAAGGCTCATTATTTTATCACATGCCACACACCTTCCACACGAAGTAGCTATTACCCTCCTTCCTTCCTTTCCCACTTCAGATCACATGTACAAACCCACACGTTCCTCCAATTTCATCCAGTCTCTGGGAGTAGCAACAGAAGTAACAGACAATATCATAGCATTTTGTTGTGGCGCAAGCATGAGCGTTAGCAGAAAAGGACACTGGGGTAATATACCAACCGTTATAATAGGGGAAGACACATGTGCCATAGCCAACACAGCCTGCACGTCATAGCAGGGGTAGAAACAGCAAAACTAGAAGAACAGCAGAATATTGAAAGCAATAAGATCAGATGTATATTTGCAAACTGTCATTTCTGAAAACAATGCTATGGCTGTGTCCTGCTGGGCCCTGTTAAACTGTACATACTCATCAGGAATCTGATATTTAACATCATCTGGTACACAGTAATCTGTGCCCTTTTTTTTTCTTTCTTTTCGCCAAAAACGAATCTTTTCCTGTCAGGCCTAAGTCACAAGCAACTAATTGGAAACCTTTTCTCAAATGAACCTACTGTTGCTAGAACTTTCTCTAAAACTTCCCTGCAAACGACTGTCCTGAGCAAACCCTCTCTGTACCATCATATTTTTTCCTCCTAAATCCAGTCCTGCGTCTCACGTCTCCCTGCCCATGAGCCCCTCCTTGGGAATTCCTTTCTTATCTCAAGGCCAGAACGAACTGAATTCACGAGCAATGTTTTTCAGCCTTCCCACTACCAAACAAACTAACAGTACCAGCGAGAGAAATTCCACTCCTATCTCAAGGCCAAAAAGGCCGCAGTAAGTCTGCCAAACCAAGCTGAACACAAGCTGTGTATTTCAACTTTGAAAATCCCTTTTATTCAGCATAAATACGTGCTGCCTGAAATGCTTAAAACACCTTTTCCAAATTAAATACACGTTATATTGCGAGGTCAATTCCAAACTAAACACATCAGCATCTGCTCAAGGCCCATTCATTCATTTTTACTTTCATGTACCAAACTTTAAAAATACAACTTGTCTGTAGCTCAAAACAGCTTTTGTCATTTTGCAATGCCCAAAGCTAAATGTGAGATCTGAGGCGCCATCAGCGCATCCCTTCTTTTCTCTTTTTTTATCATCACAGCATGCTCTGTAACTGTCTTATTTCACATTCTCCCCCATTACGCATTCCTTCGTCCTTTCTCAAACCATTCATCCTATGCAAAAACAAACATATATATTATTACTATTATTTGCACCGGCTGATCTTCTTCCAATCATGCATCTGCAGAACAACAATGACAACAAGAAACTCATTCCAGGCATTTTCAAAAAGGAGCCAAATTCATTATTTTGCCTGGCAAAGCAATTGCAAGTGCTTGTTTTTTTTAAAAAAGACAGTCCTCAGACCGTACCAAAAACAAACTGATGGTGCACCATATTCACAAAAAACACTCACAGACAAAAAGAGCTCTCAAGAGCAGTCCTCAGACTGCGCCATGGCAAGTCAGTCCTCAGACTGAACCAAAACAAGTCAGGCTCTAGCCTGAACCAAAACAAGTCAGTCCACAGACTGCACCAAAACCAAGACAGTCCAGAGACTGCACCAAGACAAGTAGATAGGCTCTCGCCCCAGACCTTTTCAAGCGTAAACCAAATTTCCAGTTGGCCTGGCAGATTGTTCGCAAACACTCTGTATCTTTTAAGGGTCCGCAAACCCACCAAGATCAAGACAAGACAGTCCGGAGACTGTACCAGACACAGCCCATAGGCTCGTCCCATTCAACCATGGCGCCACATTTTCCAAGAATTCAAATAACTCACCTGGTGCACTCAGGTCAAGCAATAGTATTCTCCAATGCCGACTCTTCCGACCAACCGGTCAAATCCAAGGTTCCACCTTCTCAGGACCCCAGCCCGGGCGTCCGCTAGATGTGGAGCCGCCCGATCAGACAGGCGGGCAGCTGCGAGTGCAAAATGCTATCATGTAGGGTACCCTGATCCGCCCATCCGACCAGACAGAACCCTGTCCTACTTACACCCTATTACGGGTGAGGATGGGACACCCGGTGGAGGGGCCCCACGTTGGGCGCCAACTGAAGAAGTGGCCCAAAAATGGGTCACTCGGGTCATAAGGACCACCTCTATGCCTTCCCAAATAATGAAGAGTCAGTCAGACAGTAGAGAATACAAACCAAAGATATTTATTAATAATCACAGCTGTGGAGCCCGGTCTGACCAGCCTCATGAAAAGACCGTGGAGGGACTGCCTTTCACAAGCATAAAGGTGACAATTATATATTTCAGCCTGAGCACAAGACACACCCACCCAGTAACTTTCCACAGTAGGCAGCAGAAACAGAGGAGACACACAAAGATGAGCTAAGAGTCTGAGACCGGGCACATACTATCTCTCTGGCAAGGTCATTCTGTCCGTGCCTGCAGCTGAGCCAGTGGGGGCAGGCTCCATCTCATGGGAAAGGTATGCAGAAGTACAAACAGTGTATTAATTTAAACAGCGAGGCCCAACTTACAGAGACACAGGGAATTCTACACAGCTGCTACTTGCAGAGCCAGGGAACAATTAATTGCAAACATGGCCTAGAATTAGCGACTAAGTATAAAATGGCGCCGCAAAGGCTAACTTAACCATCATTACATATGGTAGCACAGATCAGACTTTTAATTTAATTCTAACACCATGCTGCTGTGGATACGACATCACCAGAATGAGATGGACGCATACTGCACACCGCCATGTCAGAAGCTGCATGGACAGAGTTTTATTCAGGGGGAAGCCATATGCGAAAGTGTCCCCAAAAGAAATGGGAGAACATTAGCAAGCAATAATAACAAAAAGCATCACTAAAAGCAATGGGAGAATATGAGCAGGCAATAATAATACATGCTTACATTTTAGAACAAGCAGCGAAGTGGGAGGGGGTTGGGGCACGGAACAGGCCCCCTGTGAAAACAACGTCTGACATTTGATCTCAGTTTTTGAATGCCATATTCAAAAAGCATCACCAAAACAATGGGAGAACACGAGCAAGCAATAATAATAAAAAGCATCACGAAAAGCAATGGGAGAACACGAGCAAGCAATAATAATACATGCTTACATTTTAGAACAAAAAGCGAAGTGGGAAGTGGGAGGGGGTTGGGGGAAGGAACAGGCGCCCTGTGGCAAAAGCGTCTGACATTTGATCTCATCCTTTGAATGTTGAGCAAATGTGATGAGATAAGAACATGATTTATAGCCCTGTTTACAACGATACTCGGAGCAAATGAAAACAGGAGCACTCCTGACGAGTGCTTTTAAACAAAGGATCAAGAAGTTACTAAAATGGTCATTAAATGAGAGCATTGGATGGATAGTAGTAATTTGTCCATGCTATCTGGGAGGGCTAAACACAGGAAGAGGCTTGACTCATGCATGCCATGGACAAATGGGGAGAAATAATAGAAGCGTGACGATGGAAGCAGCAAATGGGTAGCCTATGGGCGGGCTGAAGGCCACAAAGTATGTAAAACATGCCCCTTTTGAGACAGTGCATGAGCTGTCTAGAGCTGAGTCCAAAAAAAGGTTAAAGTGATCCTATAGGTGAAAATTTCTGAAAAAACACAACATTTTAAACTTAAAAACCCACTGAAATTCGCCTGTTATAGGTAACTTAAGTAATGATAACCTGCACTTTCGCCAAGCACAGTGATATCATCATCAATGATGTTATTTCAGTTGTCATTAGCGATGTTATCAATGATGTCATAGAACATGTCATGCCTGTTATAGTATGTGAGACCATAAGCAGTGCATGGCAAGGGTACAAGTTATGGTTACTTGTGTTAACTATAACTGGTGAATTTCAGTGTTATTTTGAGTTTCATATGTTACTTTTTAACTGAGATTTTCAATTGACTATAACGTCACGTTAACCTTTGCATTTTCAGTGAATTTCCTGAAGTGTTTGTTAAGTTAAAGTAAGATATTATTTCCGTACCTAACTATAATGTCACTTAAACCTCTGTTTTGTTCAATTAATTTCTAGAGGTTTTAATATAAAGTAAGATTTAATTACCATACCCAACTTTGCCAAACCTTGCCCGGTGTGAGGTTGGCTGCAGGGACAGGCCTTGCACCCAAACGCTGCAGCCAGCCAACCCTGATAGCTGTGCGCAGCCAGGGGTTTGACTCAGGCCTTCAGCCCTTGAGCAGCTTATAGCCCTGCAACCTCAACGGATGCCAACTTTAAAATTTACTGAAATAATCAAGGTTTAAAGTGTCGTTATATGTAGGACTTCTAATAATAAAAAAGGTTTCTGATGGAGACTGCTACCTGCAGATTCCTCACCTTTTGAATATCCCAAGCGCCAGTCTGAAACTTTTTCTGGAGCCATAAAGCACTCCCTCAGCATGCTGCCATCAGTTCCCTTTTGCCGCACCTTAGTCGAGATACAGAGCTCTTCTACTCTCCTCAGAAAATTTGTCGTTATTGGATGATTTCACTTTTACTTTTCAACTTAGGTGCATTATTTTTTTCAGCTGTCACTGCCAAACAGGTCTGGTTAGTAGAGCCACTAGCTATCCCCGTTTGGTCTTCGGAAGGGATCATGGGCATATCCTTTGGTGGCAAGAAGCATAAAATCAATCTCTTCTCGGGCGACCTCTTCCTTACTCTTACCCAACCTGCCATCTCGCTCCCTAGCGTTATAGAAAACTTGCAGTCCTTTGCAGCCGTCTCTGGCTTCGAGATCAATATGACCAAGTCATTTGTCCTTAATCTTAATCTCCCGGCCTCAGAGGTAAAAGCACTACAGAGCATAACTCCCTTTCAATGGTCGTCAAACGCCATAAAGTACTTGGGTCTCCACATCACCCCCACCCTTTCAACGTGGTCCCGAGCTAACTGGTCCTCCCTTTGTCGCTCGATCCTGGCGGACCTGCAGAGGTGGAAACCCCTCTATATCCCCTGGCTGGGGTGCATCAATGCCATCAAAAGGAACATACTCCCACGGGTTCTGTACATCTTTCAGACACTGCCTACATCGATCCCACAGGAGGATATCCAACGCCTTCAGCGAGACTTACGCACTTTTATTTGGAATGGGAAGCCACCTCGCATAGCTCATTCGCTATTGATGCGGTCGCATGATGGGGGGCTGGTGTGTCCAAATTTGTTGGAATACTACTGGGCGGCACATTTGAGGTACATCTCGGAGTGGGTGGTGCGCGAAAGTGAAAAGCATTGGTTCCACGTGGACCGGGCATTAGCATGCCGGCCACTGTGGGACCTTGCCTGGCTGCCCAAACGAGCCCATCCTCCCAGTGCCTACGTTGCAGCCCCGACCAGGATGGTACTAGACATCTGGCACCGAATTGCATTGAAGAAGGGGCTCACCTCATTTCCATCCCCCAATACTCCCATAACAGGCAACCCTGACTTTCCCTAGGGCCTGTCGACACTCACATTCCGCCAATGGGCAGATGGCGACTGCCGGGCTCTCAGGGACCTGTTTGTGGGAGGCACCATGAAGTCCTTTGAGGACTGTAGGGCTGAATTTGCGCTCCCAGTCACTGCATGGCACCAATACCTCCAGTTGCGGCATTGGGCAACACACCCTGGGGTGCACGCAGCGGCTACTCACCCCCTCACCCCTTTTGAGAAGCTAGTACGTGCCTTTGATGGCACCAGAGGGTAGGATCTCCAGAACCTAACAGGTGCTGCAACATTCGGTCCCCGACCACACGCATCATTACCAAGCCGCCTGGCACGATGCTACTCCTGGGGGGATAACCACTAAGCAATGGGAAACACTATGGCGTGCTATCCCTAAAACCTATCACAGTCTCGCCGCACGTGTGAGTGCGTATAAATTGATATTCCGATTGTATCATACACCTGCCCGTTTAGCAGCCATCTACCGCACGGTCCCTAGCGTATGCTGGTGCTGCAGAAAGGAAGAAGGCACTCTCTGCCACATCTGGTGGTCATGCAAAGTGATTACTACCTTCTGGAAGGAGGACCTGGGGCATGTCAAGGGTATTTTGGGCTTCCCGCTCCCACACATACACCACACAATCATCTTAGGCATAAGCCCCCCCGGCATTGCTGCTATGACACACGCTGATTGGACACTGGTGAGCCACCTGCTGTTGGCTGCACGGCAGCTCATAGCCTGTGCTTGGAAGCAAACGTCACCCCCCTCTGTGGCACAGTGGTTCGCTAGGGTGTGGCACCTCCTGGTGATGGAATGGCTGTCGCATCTCCTTGTGTTTGCTTTGTTGGCCCTAAGTTGGCAGGGTATGCCCAGACGTGGGTCCCTTGCTCACTTTGCCACTGGATTCAAGCTAGCCTGGCTGATGAGGGCTGTTAGCTCGAAACCGGTCCCAGGATGCTTGTTTCCGGTCCAGAGAAGACATGGCTTGGCAGTTCGGTCTGGACTGTCCCCATGAGGCACAGGGTCAAGACTGATTTGCATATAGCTGTGTCTGAACTGGGGTGGCGAAGTGAGCTAAAGAACGATGATGGATTCAACCCAGATCTGTGACTGGGGGTGAGTGTCTGAAAAGTTTCAGCGCTCCGTCCATCATCTCCTTGTGTTTACTTTGTTGGCCCTAAGTTGGCAGGGTATGCCCAGACGTGGGTCCCTTGCTCACTTTGCCACGGGATTCAAGCTAGCCTGGCTGATGAGGGCTGTTAGCTCGAAACCGGTCCCAGGATGCTTGTTTCCGGTCCAGGGAAGACATGGCTTGGCAGTTCGGTCTGGACTGTTCCCATGAGGCACAGGGTCAAGTCTGATTTGCATATAGCTGTGTCTGAACTGGGGTGGCGAAGTGAGCTAAAGAACGATGATGGATTCAACCCAGATCTGTGACTGGGGGTGAGTGTCTGAAAAGTTTCAGCGCTCCGTCCATCATCTCCTTGTGTTTGCTTTGTTGGCCCTAAGTTGGCAGGGTATGCCCAGACATGGGTCCCTTGCTCACTTTGCCACTGGATTCAAGCTAGCCTGGCTGATGAGGGCTGTTAGCTCGAAACCGGTCCCAGGATGCTTGTTTCCGGTCGAGGAAGACATGGCTTGGCAGTTCGGTCTGGACTGTTCCCATGAGGCACAGGGTCAAGACTGATTTGCATATTGCTGTGTCTGAACTGGGGTGGCGAAGTGAGCTAAAGAACGATGATGGATTCAACCCAGATCTGTGACTGGGGGTGAGTGTCTGAAAAGTTTCAGCGCTCCGTCCATCATCTCCTTGTGTTTGCTTTGTTGGCCCTAAGTTGGCAGGGTATGCCCAGACGTGGGTCCCTTGCTCACTTTGCCACTGGATTCAAGCTAGCCTGGCTGATGAGGGCTGTTAGCTCGAAACCGGTCCCAGGATGCTTGTTTCCGGTCCAGGGAAGACATGGCTTGGCAGTTCGGGCTGGACTGTTCCCATGAGGCACAGGGTCAAGACTGAGTTGCATATAGCTGTGTCTGAACTGGGGTGGCAAAGTGAGCTAAAGAACGATGATGGATTCAACCCAGATCTGTGACTGGGGGTGAGTGTCTGAAAAGTTTCAGCGCTCCGTCCATCATCTCCTTGTGTTTGCTTTGTTGGCCCTAAGTTGGCAGGGTATGCCCAGACGTGGGTCCCTTGCTCACTTTGCCACTGGATTCAAGCTAGCCTGGCTGATGAGGGCTGTTAGCTCGAAACCGGTCCCAGGATGCTTGTTTCCGGTCCAGGGAAGACATGGCTTGGCAGTTCGGGCTGGACTGTTCCCATGAGGCACAGGGTCAAGACTGAGTTGCATATAGCTGTGTCTGAACTGGGGTGGCAAAGTGAGCTAAAGAACGATGATGGATTCAACCCAGATCTGTGACTGGGGGTGAGTGTCTGAAAAGTTTCAGCGCTCCGTCCATCATCTCCTTGTGTTTGCTTTGTTGGCCCTAAGTTGGCAGGGTATGCCCAGACGTGGGTCCCTTGCTCACTTTGCCACTGGATTCAAGCTAGCCTGGCTGATGAGGGCTGTTAGCTCGAAACCGGTCCCAGGATGCTTGTTTCCGGTCCAGGGAAGACATGGCTTGGCAGTTCGGGCTGGACTGTTCCCATGAGGCACAGGGTCAAGACTGATTTGCATATAGCTGTGTCTGAACTGGGGTGGCAAAGTGAGCTAAAGAACGATGATGGATTCAACCCAGATCTGTGACTGGGGGTGAGTGTCTGAAAAGTTTCAGCGCTCCGTCCATCATCTCCTTGTGTTTGCTTTGTTGGCCCTAAGTTGGCAGGGTATGCCCAGACATGGGTCCCTTGCTCACTTTGCCACTGGATTCAAGCTAGCCTGGCTGATGAGGGCTGTTAGCTCGAAACCGGTCCCAGGATGCTTGTTTCCGGTCCAGGGAAGACATGGCTTGGCAGTTCGGGCTGGACTGTTCCCATGAGGCACAGGGTCAAGACTGATTTGCATATAGCTGTGTCTGAACTGGGGTGGCAAAGTGAGCTAAAGAACGATGATGGATTCAACCCAGATCTGTGACTGGGGGTGAGTGTCTGAAAAGTTTCAGCGCTCCGTCCATCATCTCCTTGTGTTTGCTTTGTTGGCCCTAAGTTGGCAGGGTATGCCCAGACGTGGGTCCCTTGCTCACTTTGCCACTGGATTCAAGCTAGCCTGGCTGATGAGGGCTGTTAGCCCGAAACCGGTCCCAGGATGCTTGTTTCCGGTCCAGGGAAGACATGGCTTGGCAGTTCGGGCTGGACTGTTCCCATGAGGCACAGGGTCAAGACTGATTTGCATATAGCTGTGTCTGAACTGGGGTGGCAAAGTGAGCTAAAGAACGATGATGGATTCAACCCAGATCTGTGACTGGGGGTGAGTGTCTGAAAAGTTTCAGCGCTCCGTCCATCATCTCCTTGTGTTTGCTTTGTTGGCCCTAAGTTGGCAGGGTATGCCCAGACGTGGGTCCCTTGCTCACTTTGCCACTGGATTCAAGCTAGCCTGGCTGATGAGGGCTGTTAGCTCGAAACCGGTCCCAGGATGCTTGTTTCCGGTCCAGGGAAGACATGGCTTGGCAGTTCGGGCTGGACTGTTCCCATGAGGCACAGGGTCAAGACTGATTTGCATATAGCTGTGTCTGAACTGGGGTGGCAAAGTGAGCTAAAGAACGATGATGGATTCAACCCAGATCTGTGACTGGGGGTGAGTGTCTGAAAAGTTTCAGCGCTCCGTCCATCATCTCCTTGTGTTTGCTTTGTTGGCCCTAAGTTGGCAGGGTATGCCCAGACGTGGGTCCCTTGCTCACTTTGCCACTGGATTCAAGCTAGCCTGGCTGATGAGGGCTGTTAGCTCGAAACCGGTCCCAGGATGCTTGTTTCCGGTCCAGGGAAGACATGGCTTGGCAGTTCGGGCTGGACTGTTCCCATGAGGCACAGGGTCAAGACTGATTTGCATATAGCTGTGTCTGAACTGGGGTGGCAAAGTGAGCTAAAGAACGATGATGGATTCAACCCAGATCTGTGACTGGGGGTGAGTGTCTGAAAAGTTTCAGCGCTCCGTCCATCATCTCCTTGTGTTTGCTTTGTTGGCCCTAAGTTGGCAGGGTATGCCCAGACGTGGGTCCCTTGCTCACTTTGCCACTGGATTCAAGCTAGCCTGGCTGATGAGGGCTGTTAGCCCGAAACCGGTCCCAGGATGCTTGTTTCCGGTCCAGGGAAGACATGGCTTGGCAGTTCGGGCTGGACTGTTCCCATGAGGCACAGGGTCAAGACTGATTTGCATATAGCTGTGTCTGAACTGGGGTGGCAAAGTGAGCTAAAGAACGATGATGGATTCAACCCAGATCTGTGACTGGGGGTGAGTGTCTGAAAAGTTTCAGCGCTCCGTCCATCATCTCCTTGTGTTTGCTTTGTTGGCCCTAAGTTGGCAGGGTATGCCCAGACGTGGGTCCCTTGCTCACTTTGCCACTGGATTCAAGCTAGCCTGGCTGATGAGGGCTGTTAGCTCGAAACCGGTCCCAGGATGCTTGTTTCCGGTCCAGGGAAGACATGGCTTGGCAGTTCGGGCTGGACTGTTCCCATGAGGCACAGGGTCAAGACTGATTTGCATATAGCTGTGTCTGAACTGGGGTGGCAAAGTGAGCTAAAGAACGATGATGGATTCAACCCAGATCTGTGACTGGGGGTGAGTGTCTGAAAAGTTTCAGCGCTCCGTCCATCATCTCCTTGTGTTTGCTTTGTTGGCCCTAAGTTGGCAGGGTATGCCCAGACGTGGGTCCCTTGCTCACTTTGCCACTGGATTCAAGCTAGCCTGGCTGATGAGGGCTGTTAGTCCGAAACCGGTCCCAGGATGCTTGTTTCCGGTCCAGGGAAGACATGGCTTGGCAGTTCGGGCTGGACTGTTCCCATGAGGCACAGGGTCAAGACTGATTTGCATATAGCTGTGTCTGAACTGGGGTGGCAAAGTGAGCTAAAGAACGATGATGGATTCAACCCAGATCTGTGACTGGGGGTGAGTGTCTGAAAAGTTTCAGCGCTCCGTCCATCATCTCCTTGTGTTTGCTTTGTTGGCCCTAAGTTGGCAGGGTATGCCCAGACGTGGGTCCCTTGCTCACTTTGCCACTGGATTCAAGCTAGCCTGGCTGATGAGGGCTGTTAGCCCGAAACCGGTCCCAGGATGCTTGTTTCCGGTCCAGGGAAGACATGGCTTGGCAGTTCGGGCTGGACTGTTCCCATGAGGCACAGGGTCAAGACTGATTTGCATATAGCTGTGTCTGAACTGGGGTGGCAAAGTGAGCTAAAGAACGATGATGGATTCAACCCAGATCTGTGACTGGGGGTGAGTGTCTGAAAAGTTTCAGCGCTCCGTCCATCATCTCCTTGTGTTTGCTTTGTTGGCCCTAAGTTGGCAGGGTATGCCCAGACGTGGGTCCCTTGCTCACTTTGCCACTGGATTCAAGCTAGCCTGGCTGATGAGGGCTGTTAGCCCGAAACCGGTCCCAGGATGCTTGTTTCCGGTCCAGGGAAGACATGGCTTGGCAGTTCGGGCTGGACTGTTCCCATGAGGCACAGGGTCAAGACTGATTTGCATATAGCTGTGTCTGAACTGGGGTGGCAAAGTGAGCTAAAGAACGATGATGGATTCAACCCAGATCTGTGACTGGGGGTGAGTGTCTGAAAAGTTTCAGCGCTCCGTCCATCATCTCCTTGTGTTTGCTTTGTTGGCCCTAAGTTGGCAGGGTATGCCCAGACGTGGGTCCCTTGCTCACTTTGCCACTGGATTCAAGCTAGCCTGGCTGATGAGGGCTGTTAGCCCGAAACCGGTCCCAGGATGCTTGTTTCCGGTCCAGGGAAGACATGGCTTGGCAGTTCGGGCTGGACTGTTCCCATGAGGCACAGGGTCAAGACTGATTTGCATATAGCTGTGTCTGAACTGGGGTGGCAAAGTGAGCTAAAGAACGATGATGGATTCAACCCAGATCTGTGACTGGGGGTGAGTGTCTGAAAAGTTTCAGCGCTCCGTCCATCATCTCCTTGTGTTTGCTTTGTTGGCCCTAAGTTGGCAGGGTATGCCCAGACGTGGGTCCCTTGCTCACTTTGCCACTGGATTCAAGCTAGCCTGGCTGATGAGGGCTGTTAGCCCGAAACCGGTCCCAGGATGCTTGTTTCCGGTCCAGGGAAGACATGGCTTGGCAGTTCGGGCTGGACTGTTCCCATGAGGCACAGGGTCAAGACTGATTTGCATATAGCTGTGTCTGAACTGGGGTGGCAAAGTGAGCTAAAGAACGATGATGGATTCAACCCAGATCTGTGACTGGGGGTGAGTGTCTGAAAAGTTTCAGCGCTCCGTCCATCATCTCCTTGTGTTTGCTTTGTTGGCCCTAAGTTGGCAGGGTATGCCCAGACGTGGGTCCCTTGCTCACTTTGCCACTGGATTCAAGCTAGCCTGGCTGATGAGGGCTGTTAGCCCGAAACCGGTCCCAGGATGCTTGTTTCCGGTCCAGGGAAGACATGGCTTGGCAGTTCGGGCTGGACTGTTCCCATGAGGCACAGGGTCAAGACTGATTTGCATATAGCTGTGTCTGAACTGGGGTGGCAAAGTGAGCTAAAGAACGATGATGGATTCAACCCAGATCTGTGACTGGGGGTGAGTGTCTGAAAAGTTTCAGCGCTCCGTCCATCATCTCCTTGTGTTTGCTTTGTTGGCCCTAAGTTGGCAGGGTATGCCCAGACGTGGGTCCCTTGCTCACTTTGCCACTGGATTCAAGCTAGCCTGGCTGATGAGGGCTGTTAGCCCGAAACCGGTCCCAGGATGCTTGTTTCCGGTCCAGGGAAGACATGGCTTGGCAGTTCGGGCTGGACTGTTCCCATGAGGCACAGGGTCAAGACTGATTTGCATATAGCTGTGTCTGAACTGGGGTGGCAAAGTGAGCTAAAGAACGATGATGGATTCAACCCAGATCTGTGACTGGGGGTGAGTGTCTGAAAAGTTTCAGCGCTCCGTCCATCATCTCCTTGTGTTTGCTTTGTTGGCCCTAAGTTGGCAGGGTATGCCCAGACGTGGGTCCCTTGCTCACTTTGCCACTGGATTCAAGCTAGCCTGGCTGATGAGGGCTGTTAGCCCGAAACCGGTCCCAGGATGCTTGTTTCCGGTCCAGGGAAGACATGGCTTGGCAGTTCGGGCTGGACTGTTCCCATGAGGCACAGGGTCAAGACTGATTTGCATATAGCTGTGTCTGAACTGGGGTGGCAAAGTGAGCTAAAGAACGATGATGGATT
Organism: Calotriton arnoldi; assembly: GCA_963921515.1. Taxonomy (NCBI): domain Eukaryota; kingdom Metazoa; phylum Chordata; class Amphibia; order Caudata; family Salamandridae; genus Calotriton; species Calotriton arnoldi. The sequence goes on from CAWUFW010006479.1 coordinate 1,053,176, forward strand.
CAACCCAGATCTGTGACTGGGGGTGAGTGTCTGAAAAGTTTCAGCGCTCCGTCCATCATCTCCTTGTGTTTGCTTTGTTGGCCCTAAGTTGGCAGGGTATGCCCAGACGTGGGTCCCTTGCTCACTTTGCCACTGGATTCAAGCTAGCCTGGCTGATGAGGGCTGTTAGCCCGAAACCGGTCCCAGGATGCTTGTTTCCGGTCCAGGGAAGACATGGCTTGGCAGTTCGGGCTGGACTGTTCCCATGAGGCACAGGGTCAAGACTGATTTGCATATAGCTGTGTCTGAACTGGGGTGGCAAAGTGAGCTAAAGAACGATGATGGATTCAACCCAGATCTGTGACTGGGGGTGAGTGTCTGAAAAGTTTCAGCGCTCCGTCCATCATCTCCTTGTGTTTGCTTTGTTGGCCCTAAGTTGGCAGGGTATGCCCAGACGTGGGTCCCTTGCTCACTTTGCCACTGGATTCAAGCTAGCCTGGCTGATGAGGGCTGTTAGCCCGAAACCGGTCCCAGGATGCTTGTTTCCGGTCCAGGGAAGACATGGCTTGGCAGTTCGGGCTGGACTGTTCCCATGAGGCACAGGGTCAAGACTGATTTGCATATAGCTGTGTCTGAACTGGGGTGGCAAAGTGAGCTAAAGAACGATGATGGATTCAACCCAGATCTGTGACTGGGGGTGAGTGTCTGAAAAGTTTCAGCGCTCCGTCCATCATCTCCTTGTGTTTGCTTTGTTGGCCCTAAGTTGGCAGGGTATGCCCAGACGTGGGTCCCTTGCTCACTTTGCCACTGGATTCAAGCTAGCCTGGCTGATGAGGGCTGTTAGCTCGAAACCGGTCCCAGGATGCTTGTTTCCGGTCCAGGGAAGACATGGCTTGGCAGTTCGGGCTGGACTGTTCCCATGAGGCACAGGGTCAAGACTGATTTGCATATAGCTGTGTCTGAACTGGGGTGGCAAAGTGAGCTAAAGAACGATGATGGATTCAACCCAGATCTGTGACTGGGGGTGAGTGTCTGAAAAGTTTCAGCGCTCCGTCCATCATCTCCTTGTGTTTGCTTTGTTGGCCCTAAGTTGGCAGGGTATGCCCAGACGTGGGTCCCTTGCTCACTTTGCCACTGGATTCAAGCTAGCCTGGCTGATGAGGGCTGTTAGCCCGAAACCGGTCCCAGGATGCTTGTTTCCGGTCCAGGGAAGACATGGCTTGGCAGTTCGGGCTGGACTGTTCCCATGAGGCACAGGGTCAAGACTGATTTGCATATAGCTGTGTCTGAACTGGGGTGGCAAAGTGAGCTAAAGAACGATGATGGATTCAACCCAGATCTGTGACTGGGGGTGAGTGTCTGAAAAGTTTCAGCGCTCCGTCCATCATCTCCTTGTGTTTGCTTTGTTGGCCCTAAGTTGGCAGGGTATGCCCAGACGTGGGTCCCTTGCTCACTTTGCCACTGGATTCAAGCTAGCCTGGCTGATGAGGGCTGTTAGCCCGAAACCGGTCCCAGGATGCTTGTTTCCGGTCCAGGGAAGACATGGCTTGGCAGTTCGGGCTGGACTGTTCCCATGAGGCACAGGGTCAAGACTGATTTGCATATAGCTGTGTCTGAACTGGGGTGGCAAAGTGAGCTAAAGAACGATGATGGATTCAACCCAGATCTGTGACTGGGGGTGAGTGTCTGAAAAGTTTCAGCGCTCCGTCCATCATCTCCTTGTGTTTGCTTTGTTGGCCCTAAGTTGGCAGGGTATGCCCAGACGTGGGTCCCTTGCTCACTTTGCCACTGGATTCAAGCTAGCCTGGCTGATGAGGGCTGTTAGCCCGAAACCGGTCCCAGGATGCTTGTTTCCGGTCCAGGGAAGACATGGCTTGGCAGTTCGGGCTGGACTGTTCCCATGAGGCACAGGGTCAAGACTGATTTGCATATAGCTGTGTCTGAACTGGGGTGGCAAAGTGAGCTAAAGAACGATGATGGATTCAACCCAGATCTGTGACTGGGGGTGAGTGTCTGAAAAGTTTCAGCGCTCCGTCCATCATCTCCTTGTGTTTGCTTTGTTGGCCCTAAGTTGGCAGGGTATGCCCAGACGTGGGTCCCTTGCTCACTTTGCCACTGGATTCAAGCTAGCCTGGCTGATGAGGGCTGTTAGCCCGAAACCGGTCCCAGGATGCTTGTTTCCGGTCCAGGGAAGACATGGCTTGGCAGTTCGGGCTGGACTGTTCCCATGAGGCACAGGGTCAAGACTGATTTGCATATAGCTGTGTCTGAACTGGGGTGGCAAAGTGAGCTAAAGAACGATGATGGATTCAACCCAGATCTGTGACTGGGGGTGAGTGTCTGAAAAGTTTCAGCGCTCCGTCCATCATCTCCTTGTGTTTGCTTTGTTGGCCCTAAGTTGGCAGGGTATGCCCAGACGTGGGTCCCTTGCTCACTTTGCCACTGGATTCAAGCTAGCCTGGCTGATGAGGGCTGTTAGCCCGAAACCGGTCCCAGGATGCTTGTTTCCGGTCCAGGGAAGACATGGCTTGGCAGTTCGGGCTGGACTGTTCCCATGAGGCACAGGGTCAAGACTGATTTGCATATAGCTGTGTCTGAACTGGGGTGGCAAAGTGAGCTAAAGAACGATGATGGATTCAACCCAGATCTGTGACTGGGGGTGAGTGTCTGAAAAGTTTCAGCGCTCCGTCCATCATCTCCTTGTGTTTGCTTTGTTGGCCCTAAGTTGGCAGGGTATGCCCAGACGTGGGTCCCTTGCTCACTTTGCCACTGGATTCAAGCTAGCCTGGCTGATGAGGGCTGTTAGCCCGAAACCGGTCCCAGGATGCTTGTTTCCGGTCCAGGGAAGACATGGCTTGGCAGTTCGGGCTGGACTGTTCCCATGAGGCACAGGGTCAAGACTGATTTGCATATAGCTGTGTCTGAACTGGGGTGGCAAAGTGAGCTAAAGAACGATGATGGATTCAACCCAGATCTGTGACTGGGGGTGAGTGTCTGAAAAGTTTCAGCGCTCCGTCCATCATCTCCTTGTGTTTGCTTTGTTGGCCCTAAGTTGGCAGGGTATGCCCAGACGTGGGTCCCTTGCTCACTTTGCCACTGGATTCAAGCTAGCCTGGCTGATGAGGGCTGTTAGCCCGAAACCGGTCCCAGGATGCTTGTTTCCGGTCCAGGGAAGACATGGCTTGGCAGTTCGGGCTGGACTGTTCCCATGAGGCACAGGGTCAAGACTGATTTGCATATAGCTGTGTCTGAACTGGGGTGGCAAAGTGAGCTAAAGAACGATGATGGATTCAACCCAGATCTGTGACTGGGGGTGAGTGTCTGAAAAGTTTCAGCGCTCCGTCCATCATCTCCTTGTGTTTGCTTTGTTGGCCCTAAGTTGGCAGGGTATGCCCAGACGTGGGTCCCTTGCTCACTTTGCCACTGGATTCAAGCTAGCCTGGCTGATGAGGGCTGTTAGCCCGAAACCGGTCCCAGGATGCTTGTTTCCGGTCCAGGGAAGACATGGCTTGGCAGTTCGGGCTGGACTGTTCCCATGAGGCACAGGGTCAAGACTGATTTGCATATAGCTGTGTCTGAACTGGGGTGGCAAAGTGAGCTAAAGAACGATGATGGATTCAACCCAGATCTGTGACTGGGGGTGAGTGTCTGAAAAGTTTCAGCGCTCCGTCCATCATCTCCTTGTGTTTGCTTTGTTGGCCCTAAGTTGGCAGGGTATGCCCAGACGTGGGTCCCTTGCTCACTTTGCCACTGGATTCAAGCTAGCCTGGCTGATGAGGGCTGTTAGCCCGAAACCGGTCCCAGGATGCTTGTTTCCGGTCCAGGGAAGACATGGCTTGGCAGTTCGGGCTGGACTGTTCCCATGAGGCACAGGGTCAAGACTGATTTGCATATAGCTGTGTCTGAACTGGGGTGGCAAAGTGAGCTAAAGAACGATGATGGATTCAACCCAGATCTGTGACTGGGGGTGAGTGTCTGAAAAGTTTCAGCGCTCCGTCCATCATCTCCTTGTGTTTGCTTTGTTGGCCCTAAGTTGGCAGGGTATGCCCAGACGTGGGTCCCTTGCTCACTTTGCCACTGGATTCAAGCTAGCCTGGCTGATGAGGGCTGTTAGCCCGAAACCGGTCCCAGGATGCTTGTTTCCGGTCCAGGGAAGACATGGCTTGGCAGTTCGGGCTGGACTGTTCCCATGAGGCACAGGGTCAAGACTGATTTGCATATAGCTGTGTCTGAACTGGGGTGGCAAAGTGAGCTAAAGAACGATGATGGATTCAACCCAGATCTGTGACTGGGGGTGAGTGTCTGAAAAGTTTCAGCGCTCCGTCCATCATCTCCTTGTGTTTGCTTTGTTGGCCCTAAGTTGGCAGGGTATGCCCAGACGTGGGTCCCTTGCTCACTTTGCCACTGGATTCAAGCTAGCCTGGCTGATGAGGGCTGTTAGCCCGAAACCGGTCCCAGGATGCTTGTTTCCGGTCCAGGGAAGACATGGCTTGGCAGTTCGGGCTGGACTGTTCCCATGAGGCACAGGGTCAAGACTGATTTGCATATAGCTGTGTCTGAACTGGGGTGGCAAAGTGAGCTAAAGAACGATGATGGATTCAACCCAGATCTGTGACTGGGGGTGAGTGTCTGAAAAGTTTCAGCGCTCCGTCCATCATCTCCTTGTGTTTGCTTTGTTGGCCCTAAGTTGGCAGGGTATGCCCAGACGTGGGTCCCTTGCTCACTTTGCCACTGGATTCAAGCTAGCCTGGCTGATGAGGGCTGTTAGCCCGAAACCGGTCCCAGGATGCTTGTTTCCGGTCCAGGGAAGACATGGCTTGGCAGTTCGGGCTGGACTGTTCCCATGAGGCACAGGGTCAAGACTGATTTGCATATAGCTGTGTCTGAACTGGGGTGGCAAAGTGAGCTAAAGAACGATGATGGATTCAACCCAGATCTGTGACTGGGGGTGAGTGTCTGAAAAGTTTCAGCGCTCCGTCCATCATCTCCTTGTGTTTGCTTTGTTGGCCCTAAGTTGGCAGGGTATGCCCAGACGTGGGTCCCTTGCTCACTTTGCCACTGGATTCAAGCTAGCCTGGCTGATGAGGGCTGTTAGCCCGAAACCGGTCCCAGGATGCTTGTTTCCGGTCCAGGGAAGACATGGCTTGGCAGTTCGGGCTGGACTGTTCCCATGAGGCACAGGGTCAAGACTGATTTGCATATAGCTGTGTCTGAACTGGGGTGGCAAAGTGAGCTAAAGAACGATGATGGATTCAACCCAGATCTGTGACTGGGGGTGAGTGTCTGAAAAGTTTCAGCGCTCCGTCCATCATCTCCTTGTGTTTGCTTTGTTGGCCCTAAGTTGGCAGGGTATGCCCAGACGTGGGTCCCTTGCTCACTTTGCCACTGGATTCAAGCTAGCCTGGCTGATGAGGGCTGTTAGCCCGAAACCGGTCCCAGGATGCTTGTTTCCGGTCCAGGGAAGACATGGCTTGGCAGTTCGGGCTGGACTGTTCCCATGAGGCACAGGGTCAAGACTGATTTGCATATAGCTGTGTCTGAACTGGGGTGGCAAAGTGAGCTAAAGAACGATGATGGATTCAACCCAGATCTGTGACTGGGGGTGAGTGTCTGAAAAGTTTCAGCGCTCCGTCCATCATCTCCTTGTGTTTGCTTTGTTGGCCCTAAGTTGGCAGGGTATGCCCAGACGTGGGTCCCTTGCTCACTTTGCCACTGGATTCAAGCTAGCCTGGCTGATGAGGGCTGTTAGCCCGAAACCGGTCCCAGGATGCTTGTTTCCGGTCCAGGGAAGACATGGCTTGGCAGTTCGGGCTGGACTGTTCCCATGAGGCACAGGGTCAAGACTGATTTGCATATAGCTGTGTCTGAACTGGGGTGGCAAAGTGAGCTAAAGAACGATGATGGATTCAACCCAGATCTGTGACTGGGGGTGAGTGTCTGAAAAGTTTCAGCGCTCCGTCCATCATCTCCTTGTGTTTGCTTTGTTGGCCCTAAGTTGGCAGGGTATGCCCAGACGTGGGTCCCTTGCTCACTTTGCCACTGGATTCAAGCTAGCCTGGCTGATGAGGGCTGTTAGCCCGAAACCGGTCCCAGGATGCTTGTTTCCGGTCCAGGGAAGACATGGCTTGGCAGTTCGGGCTGGACTGTTCCCATGAGGCACAGGGTCAAGACTGATTTGCATATAGCTGTGTCTGAACTGGGGTGGCAAAGTGAGCTAAAGAACGATGATGGATTCAACCCAGATCTGTGACTGGGGGTGAGTGTCTGAAAAGTTTCAGCGCTCCGTCCATCATCTCCTTGTGTTTGCTTTGTTGGCCCTAAGTTGGCAGGGTATGCCCAGACGTGGGTCCCTTGCTCACTTTGCCACTGGATTCAAGCTAGCCTGGCTGATGAGGGCTGTTAGCCCGAAACCGGTCCCAGGATGCTTGTTTCCGGTCCAGGGAAGACATGGCTTGGCAGTTCGGGCTGGACTGTTCCCATGAGGCACAGGGTCAAGACTGATTTGCATATAGCTGTGTCTGAACTGGGGTGGCAAAGTGAGCTAAAGAACGATGATGGATTCAACCCAGATCTGTGACTGGGGGTGAGTGTCTGAAAAGTTTCAGCGCTCCGTCCATCATCTCCTTGTGTTTGCTTTGTTGGCCCTAAGTTGGCAGGGTATGCCCAGACGTGGGTCCCTTGCTCACTTTGCCACTGGATTCAAGCTAGCCTGGCTGATGAGGGCTGTTAGCCCGAAACCGGTCCCAGGATGCTTGTTTCCGGTCCAGGGAAGACATGGCTTGGCAGTTCGGGCTGGACTGTTCCCATGAGGCACAGGGTCAAGACTGATTTGCATATAGCTGTGTCTGAACTGGGGTGGCAAAGTGAGCTAAAGAACGATGATGGATTCAACCCAGATCTGTGACTGGGGGTGAGTGTCTGAAAAGTTTCAGCGCTCCGTCCATCATCTCCTTGTGTTTGCTTTGTTGGCCCTAAGTTGGCAGGGTATGCCCAGACGTGGGTCCCTTGCTCACTTTGCCACTGGATTCAAGCTAGCCTGGCTGATGAGGGCTGTTAGCCCGAAACCGGTCCCAGGATGCTTGTTTCCGGTCCAGGGAAGACATGGCTTGGCAGTTCGGGCTGGACTGTTCCCATGAGGCACAGGGTCAAGACTGATTTGCATATAGCTGTGTCTGAACTGGGGTGGCAAAGTGAGCTAAAGAACGATGATGGATTCAACCCAGATCTGTGACTGGGGGTGAGTGTTTGAAAAGTTTCAGCACGTCCATCATCTCCTTGTGCAATGCTTTTTTGTTAGTAACCTATTATGCACAATATCAGAATTATGCTGCATTTGACAGACCCAGATTTAGTTTGACAGCAGAATAATGTTAAAACAACCAAATCAGAGCTGCACCGCTTAGCGACAATGTTCAAATATCATGTAAGTGGTAGATTTATATGAAGCCACGAAGCCGTTGTACACGGATCAAATTCTCGTCGGGCGGCAGGAGCACGCCATTCACCATGCGGCGCGTTATTATCACATACTAAGTACTCTCGCCAAGCTCTGGATATGTGCTAGGGAGTGATATTTGTATCCTTACCAACATACCTCTGTGGCTATCATACCACATGTTTTCCGGCTTTTGTGCGCTATCAGATAAGCACGAAGCAAGGGTGTGATTGCCACCTATGCCAAACTATAATATTGCTCAAGGTTACTATAGTATCTACTCATTTCTAATTTGTCATACAGATTGAATATCGCCCTGAAGAAGTCCTTTGTGTAGGACGAAACGCGTTGGCTGTTTGTCTTTTAAAGAATAAATCAATAAAGAAAGAAGAAAAAATTTGATCCGTGTACAACGGCTTTGTGGCTTCATATAAATCTACCACTTACATGATATTTGAACATTGTCGCTAAGCGGTGCAGCTCTGATTTGGTTGTTTTATTCTGTTGCCCCTGGGTTTTGGGGAGTGCCTTTGGACAGGGGGCACTTTTGGAGATTTGCACGCAGGACTTTATTTTGTTTTTCAATGATTTCAATTGGTGATTGCATGTGATCGGTGCCTCATTGGTTGTTTTTGGTCCACTGTCCAATTTGTGTGTTAGCAGAATAATGTTTCCCAAGCATTTTGTTGGCAAACTACCAGTGGCGGCTGGTGACATTTGAAAGTGGTGAGCGTAAAATTAGTGGTGGAGCACACCGCGGCGTGCGAGCCCGAACGACCTAAGGAGGGTTCGGGGGGGGGGTTTCCCCCCCCCGAGAAAATTTTGAAAAATGAGTGGGCAAATGGTGCATTTTCAAGACTTTTGGAAGCCACTGTGCTAAACAGAAACAGGCTACTGGAGGACTTCCACTTTCTTCAGATTCTTCTCTTTTAGCACTTTTTAGATTAGGATTTTAGACAGAAATCACACTAACACTGCACACTGGCAGCACTTTCAATAATCTTCCGACTGCAGTGTTAGGAGCAAAAGGCTTTTTACTTGTTAACTTAACTTTATTAGAGGAATAAAGAGATTTTCTGTCTCCTAACACTGCGCTGTGAGCCAAGTGGTTTAGGGACAAAATTCTGCTTTATAGGAAAATTATTATAATTGTATGCATGCACCAAAGTTAAAACGCATGAGTTACAGCAGCACTATAAACAGATAGCTTTCAACATGACATTCAAAATCCAAATCCAGAAAGACTACATATTTCTTCACCTTTGCTAAGACTGATTCTTAGAAAATCGGTTGTCTTCAGCCTGGGACTCCATCACCACATCCATAGCCACAGACGTCTTTGACACTTGTTACAGCACCGATACAGTATGCATCCTCCTTGCCGCAGCCATTACCAAAGAATACCTCTTAGCCTATGCCACAGCTGCATGCTCCTCTACTGTTGGCATCCATATCTAAAGCATTTAATTTTTCCCACAAAACCATGTCCAGCTGCATGCTTTAAACAATTCCTACCTGTGATTGTACCAGACATCACTAATATGGAATGCCTCTCTTACCATGGGAGTTGTTCATGCCCCCCGATCAAGCGACTACCACCCCGGTCGTTAAAAATCTAACAGCAAATGGGCCTGTCTCAGGAAACGGTCGGGTCAACCCCGTGCATGAAAAGAGAAGTTACAATACAAATCCAAAAACGTTTTGGTACAGAACCAACTCCGCCATGATCGTCAGTTAATATTCAGAGTGACACAACTAGGGCACAGAATCCATATTAGCCAATATCACAGAATCTCACTATCCCTCTCTACATGTACGAAAAAATCCTGACAAAGCGTTAAGAGGCAGGGTTCACACTGGTTCACGTGGCGCTTTACAGAAACAGCGCCCATTTCAGAAAGGTAGCCAGTGCCACTTGTTAATGGGTGTTAAAATGGGTGTGCACAGTGTACTGCAGCACGTTAGCAACTTCAAAAAATGCCCGCATGGGCCTTACCTGGGCAGGGGCTTCTGATGAACTGCTGTGCCGTCACAGTCAGTCTCAAACAATCGGGGAACTACTGCAGGTGGAGGGGCACTGAGGAGCCAGGAAGTGTCAGGGGCACCGTGCAGGTGGGAGCGGGGGGAGGGGGGGATTCAGAGGGGCACAGAAGCAGCAATATTAAGTGTAAAAGAGAGCGGAAATGGGGCATTTACCTCACGCACAAGAATTAGAAGGCGGCTTACAGAGACACACTGGAAAGTATAAAATATAATTATGTTCTCAAACATATATAAAGATATATTTGTCACAGAAATAATGGCAACAAATCATCACTGGGCACATACAGTGATAGAAATAAAAACAAAAAATAAATCATGAATGCAAGTGGGAGGACCGATACAACGAGAGAAATACTGAAAAGAAACCGAGAATGACAGCAAGGGAAATAACAAAAAAGATGGAAAATGGAGAGTGGTTTTCGAGAGAGAGAAAGAGAACCAGGCAAGAAGGGAAGGGAGATAATGAGAAAAGTGGGTGGCGATAAAGGGAAGGAGGAAGAAAAAACGAAAATCGAGCATTACAGTACATTCATTTACAGGGCTTGCAACGATTATTTCTCAGGCTTCGCTGTGGCCCGGAGCATGTTTGGTATTCCACTCTCGCCAGTAAATCCCTTGGGGCCTGTGTACTAAGGACATGTTCCCTGCTAGAGACACGAAGTGTGAGAAAGTTACTTCAGCAGGATTCCCCGAGCTTGCTTTGGGTCCATTCGATTATGTTCCTGGGAAAATTGGAATTACTTCGTTTTCCACTCATTGGTCTCTCTTCTGCCCCTTTTTTTCTCACCCGGTCAGGCGGGGAACAATTCCCACAACTGTCCGAGCCGGTGACATTACTCGATGGCAAAATATACAGGCTGTTAAAATCATTTTACTGCCCATCTGCTTGCACAGGACCTGTTCCCCTCCACTTGTTGGTGAACCTCACTGTCCCTGCGTTTCCCATGCATTCCTTTCCTGGAATGAGGCCAGCCAGGAGCCTGTCTCTGTCGGTCCACGGGCCTGTCGGCCGGTTGTGAGTCTGTCTCTAGGACAGTGGTCCGGGCCTGCTGGCATCACAAGTACTGGCGAGGAGTCAGGGGCAGGTTTGGGGACGACAGCTTGGGTGTCCGGACAGTGAGTTTCGCACCTCTGGGTATCAGACAGTGTGCAACCCACTGCATGGCATCGGACAGTGGGGCGCAAACCCGGATTGTCGGACAGTGAGATTGGCACCTCAGGAGGTTGAACGGTGTGCCTCACACTACAGGGCATCGGGTAGGGGACACACACCCGGGGTTACACAGTATGTCTCACACTCTTGGGTGGCGGGCATCGGGCCTCGCGTCATAAAAAACTAACAGCAGATGGGATGGGCCTGTCTCAGGAAACGGTCATGTCAACCCCGTGCATGAAAAGAGATAAGAGATTAAGAGAAGTTACAATACAAATCCAAAAACTGCCCGCATGGGCCTTACCTGGGCAGGGGCTTCTGATGAACTGCCGTGCCGTCACAGTCTGTCTCAATCAATCGGGGAACTACTGCAGTGCAGTCCTGGCACTCCGACCGTGATCCTCCTTCCAGAATGTTCCAGTTCCACCACAGGACACGCGCGGGAAGGGTCGAGTCTGCGCAGACTCGAATCCTCGGCTTCCCGCCTGCCACACCCCTTTCTCAACTCTTCACAGGGTGGGGTGGGTCCTGTAATGAGTTGGGAAAGCTCTCCACTCTCTGATTGACGTGGAGGGTTAGCAATACCGGGCATGGACATAAAACGCCTGGGGCTAACTTTGCCTCCACGCCATCAGGGGGTGGAGACTGGGCCCTGAAGCTAGGTCTTTGCCGAGCTGATGACATCACAGCCTTCAGGGCGAGGTTGTCGGCCCGGCAAACACTTAGGCTTCTTTGGGACCGCAAGGGGGAGCATGCAAGGGGAGAGTCACGTAAGTGAGTGACATCCCTCCAGCCAGCCGCCACAATGAACGGCCACTCACTATCACGGCGCGGCAGCAATAGACTCTCTGACTGACTTAGTGACTTGTACTCTGTGAGTGTTATATTTATTTAGTAATTTAAAAAACGGATTTTAAAATTTAATTTGAGCATGCCACTTTTGGTAACGGGGGAGGAGCCCCGACGCCCTTGGGGAGAAACCGCCACTGCAAACTACTCTAGCATGAAGAGGCAGGACACAGCGATGAAAAGCCTAAACAACTGGAGTGTTGGTGTACTGCCTCTGCACGGACAACATCCCTGAGAAAAAACACAAGCTATAAGTTAAAGCAAATTCTACATCTGTACAATGCACTCGGAGAAACTGATTATAGACCCATTTTCTTTAGGTGGCTTAGGTATGCCTCTTGTTAGACATAAATTATATGTACAGGCTTCATGTAAATGAGCTGTCTCAGACTACCCGTAGATCAGACATCAGACATCTGAACTATCCCTCAATTTACAGTGCTCCATCTCCAACAAACAAGAGGCAAACATTGCCACCAGTTCTGAGTTAAATGACTGAGGGCACCTGCTGAATATATTAAAAACCTGTACATGTAAAATATGGTTGTTACTTATAAAATGCAACAATTGTCATAAGACATCTTGGCACTGGCACTAACAACATCAGAAAAGATATGAAGATAATAAAATAGATGACTTTTAAGATCAGTTCTAAACATAGAAAGGTGCTTCATTTTGCTCAGGCTAAGACTGAGTGCATTCCAAATAAAGGAGAAGGACAATCCCCCTCCCCATCGAGTCTTTTCTTAAACAGGGGACTAATAGCAGGAAGTGAAGAGCCTAAATGAAGGGACCGCTTAAACTTGGAAGCAAACACAAGTGACATGGGGCCTGTTTCATAATGGGCTCTGTGGGCAAAGTAGAGCACCTTATAATGGATCCTTCAAGAAACTGGCAACCAAACCAGCTTATGGTAAGCCTTGGAGAACCACACGAAAATTCATGATAAGCTATGCTGCCATATTCTAAACACCTTAAAGCTTGTAAATAACTGATTTAGGACGACTAGGGTAGCAACCACTGGTATAGTTCAGGGCCTTCTTAATGTGGCCTTGCGACACTTTTGCGCTGCCGTTGCGTCACTTTTTGTGATGCACCGGCGGAGTAAAAAATGCAACATGTTCCGCCCTATTTATAAAGTGACGCATCAAGGCAGATGTGTCACTTTGTGAACCCCTGCCCCACATTATACCTGCACCAGGTATAATGTATGCAGGTTGGGCATTATCAAGCAAAAAGCCTTATAGAAGTGGTGCATTGAAATCTATAAGATTTCAGTGCGCCACTTCTAGGACGCTACTGCGTCAATATTTTACACCTGCCTCACAGCAGGCGTAAGACTGACGCAGGCCCTTTCACATGGGGCTTGCTCCATGTGAAAGGACACATTGCTGGAGTTGCGTCTGTTTTCAGACTCACCCTAGCAATGCGCCACGTTTGCACCTAAAGGTAGGCCAGAAATACTGACGTATCTGTAACTCCTTGCGGCATGGACCGCCGTACATTAAATACAGTGAAAACTGTCACATCGCTGTTTTCGCGCAGCGACACAACTTTTTAAATGACGCCCTAAGTTTTTCTTCAAGATCCATTCTGATGGAATCTTGCATTCTCTTTAATTGAAGTAAAAATCTGGTAAAGTACTCTCCTGTGTATGTAGATGTGGTGGTATATGATAGCTAGGTCTTTCATCCATGTTGATCTATCCCCAGTCGCCCACCACGGTCCTCAGAACAAATTGGACAGTACCACTGAGGTGCAAAATCTGCATCAGTAATTATCAATAACGTGAGGTTGCAATCTTCCATTACTGTACAATTACGAGCTGAACCCCACAGAATGAGGAATTACCCAGGACCCTGATTTACCTGGTAGTATTCCACATGGTATTCCCTTTTCATGGCGTTTAATGCACACATTTACCACCTGCTCTAAGCAGTTGGTAAAAGTGTACAGGGGCCTGTGGTAAAATTCTACAGGGGGCTGTTGTAAGGCAGGGGTAGTGGGATATTGAAGGCTGGAGTGGAGAATGTTGAATGGCATGGGAGAGCATATAATGCTCCCCTGTGCCTTGTCTGATGTTTGGGCAGAGGTCATGGAAGGGGTCCAGGCTACATTGCAGTCTTTTCCCACACTGATGTTACCTACTGAATTTTCTGGTCGGTAAAATCTGGTTCATTGTTCTTGCACTCAGTAAATCTGAGAGTCGGAGCACTGGACCTCTTATAATTGTGTGGAATGGAATTCTGCACGGGAATTATGCTGTGCACAGTTCCCAATCAGGGCCAAAGACTTTTATGTAGGCCTGGGAGTAATTTTAATTATGCCAGAGGAATGGTAGTAATTTTGGTAATTTTGCATTACTCTTGTGATGCGAAATTATGTGATTGCTCCTGTTTGAGTAATTAAGAGTAATTTGGGGCAAAAATCCTACCTCAGCAGCACAGAAAAACAAACTTAGAGAGCTCAAGTGGCTGCTGCTGCTCATATCCTATTGCATTTAGTGCTATTTTCTTTAAGCAAAATGCATCCTCTGGCCCATTTCGGACACAAGGGTGCATTTTGTGCTAAGAAAATATTGCTAAATGTTGGATTACACTAATTATGAGTAACTACGCATAATTATGTGGTAATTATACCTAATTACGCCGGACGCAATTATACACATTCTGCACACCCCTGCTTTTATGGGCACCTTGCAGGTGGACTGGATAGGCAGAGAGAGTGCAACCCCATGAGGCATGAGAAACAATGGGAAAAAAAGCCTCCTCTACCGGTAAATTGCTTTTAGATTACCTCAGTGGAGGAAGCGTGTGAGATCCATTGGGAACAGCAGTCCCAATCTTTTACATTTTTACAATAACAGTTTCCATACCTTAAAAATAAAACAACCATTCCAGAATGGATAATGAGGACCTTTAGGTGCCTCTAGCTGAAGTGAAGGGGAGGGGTGGGTCTCATTTTCTCTGATGCCAAGAGAGGGAGACGGCAAAAGAAGAAACAAGCCGCCTCATCACGGTGTCTGTTACCTGAAAGAAATGAAAATGTGTGCAATGGGTTAATCTGCAAATGTATAGCCTGCATGAGAGTCAGTATAAGGTTTCAATTGATTAAGTCTTGTGAGGCTTCATGGTCACAAAGGTTTATTTTGTTTTGAGAGGTAATGTAAGGGTGTTTTCAGCTGTGTTCTAAAAAGAGTCATTGCAATGGAAACTTCTAAAACAAGGTTTGCACTCAGTACAGTCTGATTGTGTAGTACTAAAAAGATATTGTTTTTAATGCATGTAGGGGCAGATTTACTAACAATTAGCGCCTGGTAACGAAAGTGATGCAAAGTGGCACAAAATGTTGATTTGGCTGGGTGAGGAAATGGGGTGTATTATATGGTGTGGTTGTGTGACCTCACCATACAATACACTGCCAACCCCTATCGGACCAGTCAGGTTTCATTTTTTAAACCTTAGCTCAACCCTGGGTAGCTGTGGCTCAGAGCAGTCAGGCTTACACAAACAAACAAGTGTAAAGTATTTAAACAGCACCAAAACATTTGAAGAATAAATAAAGTTGACACTCAATAAATCAGACACCAATTCATAAAAATAGATTTTATTTTTAGGAACTTATGGAGAACAAAATGAAAAAGATCTAGGGAGTGTTCCCCTAGATAAAGAATTGACAAGAACCAGTTAATCAGGATTTTTCACTTAACAGCGAACAAGCATTGGCAAATTCAATTAATTTGACACTTGGAAACTTTTTTAAGAAAAACTTTGTCCACATGGAATGCGGTTACTTTGAGTTACTTTGGCTGACCAACTCTCCAGGGAGCCCGTTAAGGGAACCAACAAGGTCCAAAGAAACAGATACTTTGCCATAGAAAGCAGTCTTCAGTCCAGTTCCAGCGTCAGTGGCTCCTTGCCATTGACTTCTATGGAGCAGTCTTGATGCAAGAATACTGGATGTAGAAGATGCTGAAGACGTTGTTCAGCCGACTGGGGTCTTCCTAGGGCTACTCCTTGGTCCATGGTCCAGGTGCAGTGATATCTTGCCACAGGGGTCAATGTCCCTAGAAGTCCTACCAGGGTCAGCAGAAGTACAGTCCCATTGGGCTACCTGTCTCCCAGCACAATAGAATCAGCTGTTTCCTTCTTTTGGTGATAACTCTCTTTGTCGGTGACCAAACTGCACTCCAATGACTCTCCCCGGTGCAGCAGACTTGGGTCAAACATTTGCGCTTCAGATCCTGGTCTTTTAATCTGCATGGCAGTGAAGAACTGCGATCCAATGATCTGGGCTATCAGCTCACCCCTGCAGGTTTCTTCAGCATTTGTGGCTGTGTGCTGTGAACAGCAACTCAGCTAACTGACTCTTGGAGTCTCTGCTTCTGGTTGGGCTCAGAGGATCACTTCTCCAGGAGCAGGACACTTCAGGCACAGTCCTTTCCTTCAATAGCCCAAGGAGCAGCAGGTGCAGTCCAACTTAAGTGCAGGCTCTTCTTTGTCGGTTCCAGGGTCAGCAGAGCAGTCTTTCTTCGGTCCTCTCCTCCAGTCTAAGCAAGATCTGAGTTCTGGATTCCTGGGGTGCCTCTTTTATGCCCAGAAAGTGCCCTCGGGGGTCACTAGCCAATGGGCTACTAGGTTTCCTCCCGACTGATGACAACTTCAGAAGTGTGGCATCTAACTATCCCAGAATTCTCTATTCTGCACACTCCCAAGATATTGGGATCCCTCTCTTGGTGTGTGGAGCTTGGTAGCCCACCCTAGGGTTGTGGCTACCTCTGGGCTACATGCCCACAGAGAAACCGGTTTGGCAACTGTTTTCCCTCTCTGTCCCCAGTGCAGCAGCAGTCTGCCTAACAATAGAGCAGCCACTCTCATGTGTGTGCACCACTTGCCCTTCAAAGGCAGTTTCACTTTTGATGCCCGCCTTTGGGCCAACACCCCTGTTGAGTTCCTGCCAGGAGGATGTAGCACCTCTTCCAGTGGCAAGCCTCTATTGTTACCTTTTCTGGGAGCCTTCACATGTCTCCCCAGGAGGGCTGAAGAATGTCTGGTGGCCAGCCTCATCAAATGGCCATTGGAAAACTGAGCAACGGAGTGACAACTTTCTATAAGTTGCATGTGGCAACAAGTTACATTAAATTTGACTTGGGCAACAAGTTGGGCTTAATGTAACGAGTTGTTTGATACCTTGAAGTACCAACTATGTAGTCCCATTCAGTAGTTAATTCAGCTGAGTTGTCAGAGTGTAACTCTGTACTTCCCAGTGGGGCTACCATTCTGTCTCACAGTAAAAAGACAATAAATGTTTCTTAGTGTTAGAACATGTAAAACACACATTCTGCTGTGTAATATTATTGCACCCAGCCTTAAGACTCAAGAGGGCTGCTGTAGGGGTATATATATATATATATATATATATATATATATATATATATATATATATATATATATATATATATATATATATATATATATATATATATATATATGACAAAGGAAGGTATGGGATTTTCTGCTACCTTAAATGGCAAAGTTGCATTAGAAGCTAAAACTGCTCTACCAGTCTGCAGTGGCAGTCTGGGAAACATGTTTTACCTTGTCATAATTGTGGGGGCACAACTAGTGCGACAGTCCCAGAGTGACACTTTAACTAACAGACCCTAGGTACCCCTGGGTCTATATATCAGGAACTTACAAGTAAGTTAAGCTATGCCAAGTGGCCTACCAGTGCCTACTATTCAAAAATAGGGGCAAAAGTGGGGTGAAACCTGCAAAAAGCCTATTTCATCACAGGCTGTCTATAACGCCCAAAAAAAATTCATTTGTTCAAACTTTTCCAACTTTGAATATGTTCTGCACTGTACACCACACTTGCAAAGTGGCAAACATGTAACACTATATCTAAGCATAGTCATTTGTACTGGAAGGATACCCTTCCAGTATAAAACCTATGCTTAATAGCACACCCCTCCATGCAGTGTGTGCGCTTTTACACATTTCGGACTTAAGTGTGCCCGCTCAGGGAGAGGAGAAAACCACACCATTTCTTTGTAGATATGGTGCTATTCTGTTCTTCCCCTTTCACACAACACAGTGCAGCAACTTTGGCTGTTGCGCTGCATTGCATGAAAAGTTAATAAATCTTCTCCTAAATTTCTTTGCACTTTTCGTGGCAGCTTTTCTTATACTATGTGCAATACAGTTTTAAAAGAATGACTTGCATATTCACAGTACTTTCATTCACAGACCGCGACCTTAAAGCACTATAAATACATGTCAATATTCTATTGGTGCCCCGACCTGGCTTTAGTTGTGACTCTCTGGTTACATACACTCATCTACAGTGACCTTATTAACAAACTGAGCTTTCAAAACATAAAAGATACATTTCCCACATATCGTTTTAACATTTTAACATTTTTCTTTCCATTTAAGGTGTGTGAGTTTTATTTTATATGTATTTACCTGAAAATGTACGGCAACAAAAAAGTTGCAGAATATTTTTTCTTTTCATATTTTTATGCATCTAAACCACTGGATAATGTAGAAAATACTTTGTAGGAGGCTGCCATTAAGGCCCCATCTCCAGCGCAGCCCATTACAGATAGGCTAAAGATTAGACTGTCATGGAAGCCGCAGCAGCCCGGGCTAAGACACACGATGGTGGGAGAGGATGGCGGGGGCGCTGACGCCCTTCCAGCCCAATTGGTGTTGTGCACCAGCTAGCTCACAGTGCCACTGTAAACTCCTCTTACCAAGGAGAGAATAGTTCTTGGCAACTATCGAACATGACAACTCTGTCCCATCAGGGATCGTGGAAACAGTACAGTACTTTTCGCTCAGTCACTGGTGCTCACTTTGTCTCAGAGAGATAAACAGAATGCATTGGGATGTTTTCAATAAGCTTTTATTGAACCAGCGTCATTCTAGTGTAAAATAGGTGTGCTGAAGCAAAGATAAGACATAAACAGATATAAATGATTATAAGCACCAACACAGTAAAAGGATGGTAGATTCCTACCATAGTGCTAAAACAATGATTTCAGGCAGGTATATAAAATACATGACAGTAAAAATGCGTACTCCTACCATGCGACCCTAACTAGATGTACCTAAGTGTACATAGCATGTATGTAGGTGTAGAGCCAAGAATCCCTCTAGGATAAAGTTGACCCCATTACCTGAAGTGAGAGACTGTGGGACCCCGTCTTGGTCTCGAGATGGACACCTCGTGAGGGTTGTCAGACCACTGCGAGCTTGAGTGTCTGCGTGCAGGAAACCTCAGCATCTTGCGTCAGTGTGTCAGCATGGAAGTCCTTTTTCTCCTCTCCCTGCCTCAGCAAAGATATGGTGTTTATATACCCAAAGTGGTACCCTTAGGGGATCTACCTTGCTGTGTCATGTCGGACTTAGGATGATGGAAGAAATGACCCATATACATAGTTATTATGCAGGAGATGGTAGTCCTGCTGAGATTCCAAGAATCCTCATGCATAATGAATGAGGCTAGTTTTTGGAGAAAACCCCACGTCCTGTAAGCAGTACCATAACTAGGTAAAAGGTCAGTCCCAAGAACCGTTATGTAGTGTAATAGCAGGGGAAATATAGCTGAACGGTCTGGTTACTACCTGAGCCTATATCGGGGTACCTATATGAAACATAACAGAACACAATCTACCCATTGGATGATGTGTATCCTCCTTTGCACAAATGTGACCATTATCTCAGACCTTTGGGTTTTGCAAATTTTGGATAGGAGGCTTGCCCTACCCTTCCAGCACACACCCCCTCCTATTTCCCTCACTATTTTCCTCAACACCATCTACGTGTCCTTCAACAATAAGTCCAATCTTTACTACTAAAGGGCACAGTGGAGATGGTTCCAGAGCAGGAAAGGTGTCAGGCATGCCCCCCTATGTACTTCCTGATCCCTAAAAAGGACGGTGGTCTCGATCCCAAACCTCGAGCTTTTGAACTGCTTCCTCAAGCAGGTAAAGTTCAAAATGCTGTACCTAGCTCAGGTTTTGCCTGTGCTGAAATCGGAAGACTGGATGGTGTACATCGATCTGCAGGATACCTATATCCACTTCCCTCTCCTATAGTCTCTAGTCTCACAGGAAATATCTTCGCTTCACAGTCGGATCTGAACATTACTAGTTATAGGTTCTTCCATTTGGCCTCACTTCTGCACTTCGAGTTCTCACGATGGTAATGACAATGGTTGTAGCCCATCTCAGATGGTTGGGAATGATAGTATTCTCTTCTCTCGATGAATGGTTCATCAAGGCCAGTTTGCTGGAGATGGTGTCACACCACTTGCAAACAACTCAGCTGATTTTTGACCTGGACTTTTCAATCCACAAGACCAAATGTCACCTGTTGCCCTCTCAGCGCATCCTGTTTATAAGGGCAGTACTTGACACCACATAGAGTCGAGCCTTCCCTCCTTACAAGAATCAAGATATTTAGGCCATCATTTTGATGTTTCAGAATGAATCGATCTTCCCAGTCCTGACGGTTTTATGCCTGCGCGGTCTGCTAGCCTCCTTCATTCTGTTGGGCCACCTATACACACTGGTGTATGAGAGCCATACAGTGGTGCCTCCGCAGGCAGTGGTTCAAACTCAATGGAGATCTACAAACCTGTATCAAATCTCCAGGAACACTGCAGCAGATCTCCAATGGGGGAGTGGGAGCTACAGCCTTTCTCAAGGGAAGCCGTTTCACCCTGTTCCTCCTGTGGGAAGAGTAATCATGGCTGCCTCCACCCTAGGGTAGGGTGCTCATCTGGAGGGACTGGAGATCACAGGCTTCTGGTCCTCAGAAGAACAGATTCTACACATCAATCTTTTGGAAATGCGGGTGATACATCTGGCTCGTAAGGCCTTCTTCCCTTCCCTTTGCAGTCAGTCTGTACAGATTTTGACAGATAACATGACCCCAATGTGGTACATCAACCAGCAAGGGGGAATGGGGTCATCTCTTCTCTGCAGAAAAACTTTACGATTCTGGTCCTGGTCTCAGGACTATCAGATTTGGGTAGTACCAAATCACTTGCCAGAGTGCTGTATGTGCAAGCGGACAGTCTCAGCTGGGCGGCATCTTGTCGACCACAAGTTGCGCCCCCACCCAGAGGTAGTCCAAGAAATCTTCCAGTTGTTGGGGACTCCTCATGTAGACCTGTTTGCCACTCTCAAAAACAATCATTGCTTGAAATTCTGAGCCCGCCGACGGGGGCAATTTATGGCTCCAGTGAAGACACGAGGGGCTGTGTGTGGCACTGAGGTGGAGCCAGCACTCCCTACTGGCGTGAGAGAGCTATCAAAAAGTTTCTGGATCCAAACTGATGCTTGGGATATTCAAAAGGTGAGGACTCTGCAGGTAGATACAGTATCCACCAGAAAAAGCATTACAGTAGGTAAGTAACTTGGGGCCACATGCATCAAGCAAAATACCGGTCTCAAATGGGCCAATTTGCAGAATCGGCCACTTTGCAACCAGTATTTTGCCATTTGGGATGCATCAAGCCCAAAGCAAATCGCAAAATGGGGAATCGCAATTTTTGCGATTACCTATTTTGCAAAAGCATTTAGGGAATCGCAATTTGCGATTCCCTAAATGCAATGCAAGAAGCATGAAAAAATTGCGACCCTGCATTAAGGAATCGCAATTTACCACCAACTTCAAGTTGGTGGTAAGTTGCAAATCCTTAGAAAAATGCACTTTTTTTGCATTTTTCTAAGTGCCATATGGCACGCACACATGCCCTTAGGTCATGTATGTGCGCCACATGTGCACACTTACCTGTTTTGGGGGTGCATTAGGGTGACCTTTTGGCCCCCTATCACCCTTTCAATTGCATTCGCAATTTGCGAGTACCTATTTGGTACTTGCAAATTGCGAATGCCTTCCCATTCATTCCTATGGGCCTATAGGCCCATAGGAATGAATGGGAAGGCATTCCTTAATAGCGAATCGCAATTTGCGATTGCTATTAAGGAATGTGTAGGAATCGCATTTTTTTTTGCGAAACCTACATGCATAGGTAATTGCGACTCCCTAATAGCGATTCCTTAATAATCGCTATTAAGGATTCGCAATTCCCTACTTTGATTCATGTGCCCCTTGTTCTTTAAAACCCAAATACACCTGAAATTCGCCAGTTTTATATAAAAGCCCCCTTCTATGTTATTTTAATTGGTTTTTCAGTCCCAGAGTCCTGTAATGGCAGCTGTAACATTTCTCCTCTTGTGGCAGACAGCCAATCAGAGCTCTTGCTCGTGCTGGCCCACTCTTGATCCCACAGGCCCAGCTAATCAGAATGCTTTGTTTTGTTGTTTTTTTCCCACTGGAGTCCTGAGACGTTGGATATCACTATTTTTTAAACCTTAATTTCTCTAAAATGGCTGAACAGATGTACACCAAATCTTGAAAAGCGCGCTTTATGGGTAAAGATTTAGGTTGCTACCAAATTTGGTGTAATTCTGTTTAGCCATTTTTTTGGTATCGTTGTCTAATATTCCCCATGGAAATTGCACGGGGAAAAAAGGTTTTGGGACCCCCCCTCTTTTTCTCAGTCCGCTTGATGATTACCTTAAAATGATCAAGGAAGGAGCTGAGGTGAATGAACGTTTTTGGGGGGAAAGTTTTGTGAACATACATCAAACAGCATCAAAGTTATTAGTAAAATTATAAACGGTCTTACTATGGAAACTCTGACTTATGAATAACTGCAGAGTGGCAATCGCCACTTTTTGAAAACAAATATATTATATATATATTTATATATTTCCTACTGGCGGTCGCCAGTAGGTAGTTATAGTTACAACCTAGTTTCCATAGGAAGAGGTCATTTTCAGGTGCCTATATCTTTGGCGCCGCTTGATGAATCTCCATTAAATGTTTCCCAAAAATTTGCCAGGTACTTCAGATAGATTAGGAAACGTTTCGTAGTGATCCATCAAGCAGGGGCTGAGAAAAAAGGGGGGGCCCAAAACACGTTTTCCCCATGTTAATTCCCATTGACCTTTGAACAAGCCTACTGCCGAACCACTGGAGGAATAACACCAAATTTGGCAGGAAGCTAGATCTTGGTACAAAGATCATGCTTTTTTGTGATTTGGTGTAAATCCGTTCAGTAGTTTGAGAGATATTAAGTGGAAAACAACTTTGTTTATCTGGGGATGCCGATAGTTCGCGGATCCACCCGAGAATTATCTGCAAATCTGAAGGAGAAAGGAAGGCCCTGATTGGTGGGTGCAGCTTGAAAGAAAAGTTGCACCCGTCATTTTGTTTCCTTGGATTGGCTTGGTGCACTGAAAATACACCGTAAAACAATAGAAGGGGGCAGGATACAGGTATCCTGACCCCAGAGGCTGAATAGAGGGGTCCCCGAGAGACCTTTCTGACCCTAAAATTGCGTTTTAAAAACAAAAATTCCCTGCAATTTACTATTTGCGGATCCACTGCGAATTTTGACCCCAGCAGAAACAAAACACATTGAAATTCACTGTCAAAACCAAAAGCTACAGGGACGTTATAGGTACGCTGACTTTTAAATTCAGCAGTTATAGTTATTAGTTATACTTATAGTTATACTTATCTTAAGAAACTATAACTCCTGCCATTAAGTAACTCAAGGCAACGAGTCATAGTTTCTAACATAAGTATAAGTATAACTATAACTGCTGAATTAATATGGTTTTGTATGAGTAAAAAGTCAATATAACTATAACGTCCCTGTAACCTTTAGTTTTATCAGTGAATATATATATATATATATATTATGCTGTGAGAGATATGCAATAAAGCAGCTCGTCATCCAAAACTTGCTGTGGTCCGTACCTGATTTCCTTTGGAAGGGAGTTTCGTCAGGATTTTGTGTCTACATATATATATGCTTACCTTTGAAGAAGTTCCAAGGAGAACGAAACGCGTCAGGACTGCGCCTCATGCTGTTTTCATCAACTAATAAAATCTGCAAAGAATACGTTTTGTGTGCGGCTCAACCTCTTTCCAGCTGGGGAGAAAATGTTGATATATATACATATATATACATATATACACACATACATATATGATGGAAGAGGAAACAGGCTTAATATATATACATATATGTGTATATATATATATGTGTGTATATATATATATATATATATATATATATATATATATATATATATATATATATATATCCACAACTCGCTCACTGTTTGCTGAACCACTCGGCGCTTCTTTCTCGGTGCGGTGCCTCTGGCTGAGCCTCGCCAATAGTTTATTTTCCAAAACCTTCTGAAAGAAGGAGAAAGGTCGCACTCTTAGGTTTGGTGAAACTAATCCTTTTTTATTTAGATTGCTTTTTCCAGGTTCTTAACAAAGCCATATATATATATATATCTTGATGGAGAGAGACAGATATATCTCTCTCTCTTCCCCTATCTCTCTCTCTCTTACCACCCCGCATACCCCCCCCAGGCCCCCCCACCAGGTCCTGAAGCCTGATATACACTGGGAGCAATGTCAAAATGTCAATGTTTTTTTTCCAAGGGTCGGACGAGAAACCCGAAGGGAATGTTCGCAAGTTTGTCAGCCACAAGAAATGCAGGAGTTCTCTGAAGCTTGAAGATGGAAAGAGCTATGTGATCTGGGGTCTGAACACTGACTTGTGGACTCAGAAGGATGGGTAAGGAAATTCTGCAAATAAAGATTCATCTAGTAACGTTATCAAGCAGTGTTAGGGCAATCAATTGATGAAGCTCTATCATTGTAAATTATTCTTGAAATCACCTGCAAAAAGTAAGAATGTGAAATCAAACAGGGGCCTTCGAATCTAATGTGAGATTACGCACAGTCCCCACCTGCTGTCCAAATATAAGGTGGAATTGCGTAGGGAACCCTAATCCAGAGTCGGACTGGAACACAAAATTGGCATGGGCACCAAAATGAAAGTGGCCCCAGTTAGTGAATTAGAAAGCTAAAAATGTGACCCATGTTTGCAAAC
Source organism: Calotriton arnoldi (assembly GCA_963921515.1). Lineage (NCBI taxonomy): Eukaryota > Metazoa > Chordata > Amphibia > Caudata > Salamandridae > Calotriton > Calotriton arnoldi. The sequence continues at coordinate 1,077,637 of CAWUFW010006479.1, forward strand.
TGGGGAACCTTCGAACTTGTAATGACACGCTGTGTACGTGTTTTGCAAGGTATGAAAGACTCCATGGGTTTGAGCTTGCTGCAGGCAATGCTTGTATTAATATTAGTGAACTCAACAATAAAAACCGTCATAGAGGACCATAAAACGGGCCCAGATACAGCCCAAAAAACGGCCCACTCACTGACCTGTCAGATCAGCCCATCAGGCACTCTCTGATAGCCCTATAGGCCAGCCTCACCCTGTTCCCCCTCCTCCGTGCTGCTCAAAAACACTGGGGGAACACACAAGGCCCGAACTTGCATCAAAATACATTGTATGTATACACAGGAGACCAACTACTGCAACTATAGACAGTGACACTAAACAGCAAACTCCCTGCAAACACAATGTGAAATCACTCTGGAACCACCTTCGAGAACACTATTGTGAGTGATTACACGGAGATATCCCTGCTTTTCCTCAAACAGCGAGAGACTAATGGAGCATCCAGTGCTATACTCCTGTGTGAAATTACACAGGAATCTCCCCTGCCCACCTCAGTTCACTCTGATTACGAAGTAAGATTACAAAGGATCCCCACTGCTGTCCTGATGCAATGTGAGAATCCTAGTGCTGTCTAAGTACACTTTAAATTGGCTACACTGCTCTCCTAATGCAGTTTGGGATTATACAGGGACCCCAATGCCACCCAAATACACCGCTGAAGCACACAGTGTGTCAGATAGCACAGGGCCCCATTGCTACCCAAATACACTACGAGACTACACAGCAGTTGCACTGCTCTCCTGATGCAGTGTGAGATTACACAGCAACCCCACTGGTACCCAAACACAGGAGCAGCACTGTTCTCCTAATGCAGTGTGTGATTACACAGGGCCCGAACACCATTCTAATGAAGTGTTAGATTACTCTTGCCACTGTTCTACTGTGTGAGTTTACAGAGGACTGGCTATCCAGATAAGTGAGGTTACAAAAGCTTTCACTACTGCCCTAATATGTGTGATTACGCTAGGTCCTCGAGTGCTTCTCCTTAAATGATTATGCCTTAACACTGTATAACCATAAACACATTGATGCACAAGATTCTCCTACTTCCCTAATGCAATTTGAGACTGTTATAACCGCCTAGTAAGTCTCTCCTAGATCACTAATCATGACACTTTAGTGTATACTATTCTCCAAATCAACTTCACAAACTCTAACTAAAATCAGTCTCATAGGTCTACCTGCTTACTAACATGACTAATATAGCTCTACTGGTTCTACTCACCAGAGTACTAATACGGTCTCATCATTCTTAACCTTTAACACACTATCTCGGGATATTACAGAATTAACCACTGCCTTATTCCCCTCACACAATATCCTGACCGGTCATGAAAAGGTGGTTTTGTCACACACAAGCTACTTCGCTGCCACCCCACTACTTTGCAAAACATCTCTCAATTGGTCCTCCTTACTAAACCCTGTTGTACTGGTCACCTCCATACATCACATACCAGTTTCATTGTTTAATCCCCAGTTCTTTAGAACACTAGGATGGAACCCCACGCCGCTGCCTCGGACTAGCCCCTTCCTCTTCCCACTTCTAATTTGGGTAGGGAAGTGTGGTAATCCCATATTTCATGGGATGGGAGGTGTTAGGGGTTGGGGTTTAATTTGGCCAAGGCTTCTTATTGCCTTCACTACTCTCTGTCTACTTCTCTCATTTTCCCTTCTACTGTTTACCTCCTCCCTCCCATCCCCTTGTTGCCCCTAATAAATTAAAGTCCCCCACCAGCAGGTCTGCAAGGCAATCACTACGACTCCTATACAGTCTTTTAGCCTACCAATCTGCCCATGCGCAAGGCTCTACAAAGTGGGCTCACAGTTTGCATTCACCTATTCACACAGGTATCGCACTAATTTCACTTCGCTCCAACGATGACAACCTATGCCACAAAATAAACTCATAATCACACCATCCAAACCAAATTATCAACTATGACCTAGCCAACAGCACACTCCTAGAAACGTGATGGCTGATATTAGAATCCTCTCCTTGAACACCAAAGGTCTCTCTCATCCAGTCAAATGTACAAAAAGAGCTGATTATTGTAGTAAATTGAAAGGGGATGGTATCTGTCTACAGGAAATCGACATCGAGTCATCCAAGGATGCCAGATTTTTTGCCCCTGGGTTGCTGACACCCTAATCTCTCCTGCCAATGCCAACCAAAATGGGATAATACCCTAATCGCAAAAAAATAGGCCTATCTGTTTTATCTCACCAACATGACAGTCAGGGCTGCTGACTATTCATAGGATACTAGCAGGAAAGAAGGAGCTGGCAGTGATAAACATATATGCCCCTAACAATAACTCAATCTCATTCTAGCAAGAGCTAGACAAACACATCTCAGAAATCTCTGAAACTATCGGATACATTGTCGGGGGTGACATTAACCTCCCAATGGATGGCGTCCTCAACAGGCTGTCTGCCCACAAGTTTCTAGGCAGCAAATCCCACAACCAAATGAGACTATGCTGCAAGAATAATAACCTCTCTGACATATGGAGACTATTCAACGCTACCGGTAGTGACTACACCTTTTAGTCAGCTACACACCATACCTTCACTAGAATTGACTATATCCTCATAGATAAATCCCTTATCCAGACTGCCCTAACCCCTAAAATAGAATCTATATTAGTTAGCGACCATGCAAGCATCTCACTTGACTCTCAATCATAGAGTGACCACCACCTTCCAAAATCTGGCGCCTCAATGATGCAATTCTAGAAGATGAACCCTCTAAAACAAAAATCGTTGAAACAATACAAGGGGAACCTTGCTTTCCATAGCGGCTGGGAGAAATAAGACCCTGAATGAACGCCTTGTATCCCTTGAGGCTTTAATCAGCTCCCTAAAGGAATCCATTAGACACTCCGTGGGTTCCCAAGATGTACCCAAACTGCGCAAAGTACAATATGAATGCAACCACATACTAAGCACCTGTGACCAGAAACGGATTGAAAAGACCAACGCAGAAAAACTTACATCCAGAAACAAAGCTGGTAAAGCACTCACAAGCTATTTAAAATACTTTAAAAATAGAAGTGTAACCACTGCTATTAGAAATAAATCAGACCTCACAGTGACCTCTCACAAGGAGTTCTCAGAAATATTCCACAATTACTACTCTGAACTTTGCCCCGCAAAAAAAGATATTAACCTGCTCGTCTGTGTATCATATTTGGACTCCAGCTCTCTCCCCTCAACTTCCCCTTTAGACAGGGCCCTCCTCAATGCCCCAATTTCTACTGAAGAAATACAGGTAGCAATTAAATCTCTCACCCCTGGCAAAGCCCCAGGCCCCGATGGGTACACAGTATCCTTCTATAAAACATTCACCTCGATCCTCACTACACCTCTTCTTTCCCTATTCTACTCATTCACCTCAACGGGCAGTGTACCTGGCTCTGCACCTAAAGCCACAATAGTGGTGATACTGAATGAGGAGAAAGATATACTAGATGTTAAGAACAACGGGCTGATCGCTCTAATCAATATTGACTGTAAGATCTATGCCAAAATCCTGCACAAAGGCTGCACAAAATACTCTAAAAACTCATTGCCTCAAGCCAAACAGGCTTCCTGAAAGGCAAACTGGCCTCCAACAATATCCGCGTCTTCCATCGCGTCCTCGAAAAAGCTCCCTTTGCATCCTCACCCGCCATGACTATGGCACTTGACACGGAAAAAGCTTTTGACAAGGTCTCTTGGACCCTTCTACTCAAGACTTTACGCAAATTCAACCTAGGCGAGAACTTTATCCGTATGGCGATGGCCCTTTAGGCCTCTCCATCTGCAAGAGTCAGAATAAATGGCCGCCTATCCAACCCCTTCCCACTAGCACAAGGTACAAGACAAGGGTGTCCCCTCTCTCCACTCTTATTATTACTAGACATAGAGCCCTTGCTGTAGCGCCTAAAAGCCAACAATAACATTACGGGTATTCAGTTTCAATCAGGTAGACAGCTAGTCGCAGTCTATGCTGACGATGTCCTGATCTTTACCGAAGATGCCAACAAGGCCATACCGCCAATCATGTCTGAAATTAATGACTATTCAAAAGTATCTGGCTACTCACTAAATCGTTCCAAAACAGAAATATTCCCTATGAACATTCACAGCACATCCTCCGTCCTGGACACTTCAGGCCTGAAATGGCAATCGGATGCTGTCAAATATCTTGGCATATGGTTCAGCAAGGACCTCCATGAAACCATAACGATCAATACAAATAAAACCCTTTCCAAAATCAATGATCTTTTAGCCTCATGATCTGCTAAAAGTTTAACCTTGTGGGGTAGAATAGACACAATAAGAATGAAGATTGAACTACTCATCAACTTCATCTCAAGCATGCTCCCCATAAATCTATCCTCTCAATTCTTCAAATCTGTGGATAAGGTTCTCACAAAATTTCTATGGAAAGGGAAGAGGCCCAGAATAGTGGGGCTCACCTTAAAACTGAATAAAAACAGATCTACCTGACTTTCATAGATACCAACAATCTTTCCTAGCAGCACAAGGTTACTGGTGGTTAAAGAACTTCCTGGACTCCTCTCCCCCTTGGATCCAAATGAAAACACCTATTGCACCCTTTCCCACTTCAATCGACCCTAATGATGCAAAACATCAAAATTCTACCCATTCTCCGCTCCTACCCCATAATAGGAGACACAGCAACAGCTCTTCGTTGCATCAATAAAACACTCCCCAAACAACTCATGGCCTCTACTATAGCCTCCCTGTGGCACAACCACAAATTCTAACTGGATGGAAAAACCTTGTTCCATAAACTCTGGGCAGAAAAAAGTATTAACTGCATCAGCGATCTAGGCTCAACGACTAATCCCGACCCCTTCGCTGAACTAAGCTCACGCTACGATCTGCCTCCGATTGAGTTCTACAATTTCTTAAAACTTAAAATATCAACTAGATCTCTCAAGATCCCACATAAACCAGACCTACCTGACCTATTCAGAAACCTCAAAAGATCAGGCCATGTGGCCTTCTGCACCTATAAAATCCTAGAACCCCAAAGATTGCACATCACGAACAACTTAAAAAACAAATGGCTGGCACAAATCCCTGCAACACAGACATCAAACTTCTCTGAACCCATCTGGCCCAGAATCTGGCAATCCCCCTTTCAATCAAAAATACCCTGTTGATTGCCCAATCAAGACTTTGTACTATCCACAAATCTCATTGGACCCCCTCCAGACTACATAACTGGGGATACGACAGACCAACATATGCTGGCGTTGCGAAGAGGCCTCTGGAACACACGAACACATGTTCTTCTCCTGCAAAATGGTCCAACCCCTATGGACAAAGATACAACAATCCATCCAGAACATCTTCATAACTAACTTTACACCGACTCTTCTCACATCAATTCTTGGCCTTAACGCACATCATCCACCCATCACCTTACCACAGCAAGACTACCTCCTAATCAACCTTTTGCTAGCCCTCGGCACCAAAACTATTCATGACAGTCTGGAAAGCAACCACAGAATCCTCTTACGAAAATGGTGGAATACTTTATGTGCAGCCAGAGTGGCCGACAACAATATATACAAAAAAGCACACAACACCAATGCCTCAAGAGGTCTTTGGAATTCTCTTGACATTTTCCAACAGACAGTTGACCCACATAAACATAAATATTCCTTACACCTATACTGTACCTTGCAGACCTGCTCCCCCATGTCAGACCGAGCTGCAACAACATTTAAGGGGCTCCTCCTCTCCTCCCTCCCCCGTCCTCTACCCCCCTTCTCTCATATCTCTTATTTTCGTGCTTTTGCACACTTCACTATATCCCTTTCTACAATTACAACATAGACTTTGATATCATGCCCGCAAGCACAATATCCTTATTGTACAAGTAAGCACCCTTACTAATCTTTATAGTTCTCTACCCTCCCCAAAGATATTTGAATGAAAGCCTACACTCTTGATCCGCAAATCTAAAATCGCATCTAGAATCTAATACTTCCTCTAGAATACAATGCTACGTCTAGTATGTAATTTAGTGTAATGTAAGGTATTGCTATTGCTAGTATGCAATGCTACATCTTACTTCTAAAATGTAATGATACATCACTCACAGAATTCGTGCAATGGAACTATTCAGTGTATGGCTGACAATCCTCACAACTGACTCAAAATGTACTTGCTCTTCACTCTATTTTTTATCCTTTAGTATGCTGATGTCTTACACCTTATACCTGTCTCTTCTTAAATTATGCCTTGACTACAAAACAATAAAATGTTTGAAATAAAAAAAAAATTGTAAAGCGAATTTCATAATACAATGTAGTGCTATTCAAATATGTGACAAGGTCACATTAGAACATCATGTCAGTGAGAAAAAATGTAATATTATTCATCAGTTTTGGGAATCTCTTCGAAATCCCTAATTACAAACTGTGGGAAGGGGCTCTTGATTTAATGTTCTACAGCACGTAGTGCATTGTTGTTATTGTGCATTGTGGAGTGTTTTATTAAACTACACCAGTGGTAAGAAATTGTTCTGCACTAGTGCTGTTTCTGTGATCTAACCCTAAGTGATTGTTTGCTAAGAGCAGGGCCACTGGAATTATGCCATTGTGCAGCTGCTGCATTTTTTGCATAATTTTAGACTTTACGTATTTACCACAAAATCCATCATCATGCTGTAATATCTGCAGATAACAAAAAAATTGTTTCTCAAATGGTTCAAAAGTTACTAAAAATGCAGCAAAAAGTGTTGCATCTATAGCGGCGGGCCCTTTGCAAAGGTTTACTGGTCACCTTACTGTTGCTTATTGGCATATTTGGTTGTTAAACAGGCACTACTGAGCTGCAACCAATACCCAGACACTGTTAACAAGTGTAAAAGTGTCAAAATAATGAAGTAATACTTTTACAAAATGTGCTGCATTATGCAGCCTAATTTGCCTTTTCTTGCTGCATAATTTACTCGACCCTACCACATAATATGGCCCTCTCCTGAAGCATAATTTCAATGGCCTTTGCTAAGAGTGAAACTCACACTGCCTGCTTGACACTGTGCACCTCCATTGCAGGTTCGACTACTACATTGGGAAAGACACGTGGATCGAGTGGTGGCCAAGTACGGTGGAGTGCACCAATGCAGATCACGTGAAAATCTGTGAAGAATTTTCTGAGTTTTCCGAGTACGTGTTGATTTTTGGCTGCCCAAGTTAATCTTTCAGAAGCAATAGTGAAGCGGGGTCACATGGTGAACTCTTGCCCCTAAAACATGCGTGCATGGTATGTGTTGATGATATCTACTACAGTGTTATGCCTCAGCATGTTCCTCCTCCCGGTTCATTAAGTTTATTACAGACATTTTTTTTTTCATAAATAAAAATACATTCCCAAAACGCTTTGTTTTTATGGAGTTTAATATATATGTTAGCAGTATGTTCTTTCCTTTCGCTCTTATGTATTCTCTGTATCTACAATAACAGTTCCTCCCATTCCTTCAGTGTAACACAGACTATGCAGCTGCCCGCGGTGCATGCAGTGCACTTAGTGCCAATATCGGCAACACACCCCACCCGTAACCACCGCAATACCATAATAAAGAACACACAAGACACATTGGTTGTTGGAGAACACATTGCTGCAGGTTTATTTTGCATATGAAATATGCCAACATGGCGGGTCAACCTATGGGCGGTCCAAAGGCAGGCAGCCCCTATGCTGCCCTGCCCACCTGAAGAGCCAAATTGCACCGTGGCCTAACCAATCGGTGCTAACCATTTTGGGGGATTACCCCTTCCATCCTGTGGACCACCAGTCACCCATTTACTCACGCCCCTTGAGGGGACGGAGTGTATCCAGGCAAGCCCCCGGTTGCTCAGGTTTACAACCGCCCGAAGGACTAACGGGGCGCCGTCGTTCCTCCAGGGTCCTGCCGTAAGGACTTCCTGGGGTTGTTTGGCATTTGCACCCTTCTTGTGCTCCTGAAGAGGGTACACCTATGTACCATTCTGCCTCTGGATCGCCTTGTAACTCCGCCTGCAAAACAAAATAACAAGTTAACAGCCTTCCTACCCTAGCCACCCTTCCAGCTGACACGCCGAGTAAGCGGTAGGGAGGGAGACGGCATGATGTATTGGCCCAAAAGGATCACCAGATGGGCGGGGGAGGTAGATATACCTGGCCCCCGCCCACTGGCGCACCGGAAATGACGCAGGACGCGCCGGACTCCAAGAGGGTCCAAACACTGGACCAGTTGGTTATGTGCCTTCATGTGGCACTAAGGTGGCTGCCCTCCTAAGGGGGCCCCCTGCGTGGGCCGCGGGCAGCCTCATTGTCAGAGGGCTGCCCCATAGTGTCGCATTCTAGCACCTTACCGCGCTCTACTCGGTGGGAGCCCTCACGGCAGTCCCCCCTTTTCCGGCGCACTCTCAGTGTCATTTCCGGCGCCTAGGGGGCTGGGGCAAGATGTGTATACCTGCCCCACCTAGGTGCAGGCCTCTTTGTTCCCCTGCTGGCCACATTGTTGGCCGTGTCACGTCATGTTCCTGGGTCTGGAGGTAGCGTTTTGTTGTGGTGAGTTTGGGCCTTTGCGGCCTGTTGTTCCTGCCAGCCCCTAACCCCCCCCCCCCCTCTTTGAGGTTGGTTGTTCTGGCCTCCAGTGTAGCGATGCGATAGTGTGGTTCGGCAGTGGGGTAACAATTGAGCAGCGTGGTTGGTTGGCCCTAGCCCCGTCAGGTGCACAAGCCCCCATTTGGGTTTTTAATGAGAGGATGTGGGCATGGCAATTCAGCCGGGCCAGTCGATCACCTCATTTATTTATAGTGGGTATCGACAGGGTCACAGGTTTGTCCCGTGGAGGCTTCAAAATGCATCAAAAGCAGGGTTCGCATAAGGCAGAAATCGAGGATTCTGGCTGAGTGTTTTGATGTGCAGTTATGGGGTTGTCCTGGTTACACTGCCGAAGGTACTGTGGATGTGGCCTTATGAACAGAGTGGTCTACTTCAGTACGAGGGAACTAGGTTTGAGTCTCGTGTTTGCTCCTGTGATCCTGGGAAAATCACTTAATCTCCTGGTGCCTACAAGGAACCTTTGTTTATGGCAGTCACAGCTTTGTGTTGGTAGCTGCCTGCTTGCAAACTGTGCCCCAGTGTAAAGTGTGACAGGACTGTACATTGTCTAATTTTGTTGGGAATGTGGACCGAGCAAGTGGTAGCTGAAAGGTAACGTTAGAAGTACCCGGCAGATAAAATGAAAATCTCATCTGTTCAATACTACAGTGAAGTTTACAAATTCAATTGAGGGGCATCAGAGCAGCGGGCTTGAAAAAGAGTGGGTGCGAGTGGTTGGATTTTGCAGCGCATGGGGGAATGGAACCGTTTTTCTGGGGGCTGACGATTGTTTGGCCGTATGCTCCACAGTAGTTTATTGAGTGTGAGGAGGGTGGGGACTGCATTGTGGTAGAGTGCCATGGGGTTGTAGACTCTGCCTGTATGGGATGATCGCTTCTGGGGGAGATTTACTGTTAATTTTCAGTAGGCTGCTGTGTATTTTTATGGGCCATATGTTGCATAATGTATAGGAAAAGGTTTCCCGTGGGTAAAACAGCCTAATTACTCCATCAGTGCATATTACATTCATTAGTGGTTTTAAATCATAAGTCGCATTCTATTCTCAGAATAGTTGAAAGGGAAGGTTTCCATGGTTTATTAAGCATTCTAGTAAAAGCACGGAGCCCATCGTATTCTTCCATCCTCTATGGTTCCACAAGGTGTTTAGGCCACCAGGTGGCACTGCTGCATAGTTTTGTTGTTCCTTCCTCCGCCCGAGTTTTCATGTTTTCTATTCACTAGTGTGAATTTTCTCCCGCTGTTCTTTTAAGGCGCCCTTTGGGCCACATGCCAAGAGTCACATGTGACATAGCGATCTGATAGAGACATCTAGCCGCAGATTTCTTACCTTTGAACTCCCAAGCGTCAGGCTTGATCCAGAAGATGTTTGATAGCAGTACCCCTGTGCACCAGTAGATGTCGTCGGTCAACTCCACGTGACATCATAGCATTGTGTTTGTCGCCCTAGTGACGTCCGCGTCATCAATATAACCACCACTCCGTTGTGCTGATGTCAGTTCTTTTCTTTCCGCGCGAGCCAGTGCAGATCCGTCAAAGAGAGCTACCCCCTGTCATTTTTTGACAGACTTTTTTCGACTTTTTGTCGACTCCTTTTGGTGTGTTAGGGATGTCTAGAAAGAAGACCTCGGGGTTCAAGCAGTGCGACACCTGTTACCGTGCTATGTTGGTCACCGACCCCCACCTGGTATGTCTCTGGTGCCTGGAGTGCAACCACGACCCAAAGTCGTGCTCAGATTGCCGGGCTATGGCACCGAAGACTTTGAGGGAACAGTCCCAAAAGCTGATCGCAGCCAGGCGTCAAGTGCCACGGAGGTCACCTCGTCGATCTCGTTCCCTCTCCCGGTCCTGGTCTCGGTCGAGAGGAAGGTTCGAGCACCGCTCCGGAGGGTAGAAGTCCTCTTCCTCAAAGTCATCGTGGTCAGGTAAGAGGCAAAACAAGAAGCACAAGAAGTCAAAGCATGCTTCAACTGTGCCCCGTCCATCACGCGATGAGACGGAGGAACCTCGGCATTCGAGGCCCTGCTCCACGGAGCGGATGCCTGGGTCGGCTCTGCATTTCCCTCCCTTTCTGGGGCCGGGAGCGATCCACGCCCAACCAAAATAATTTTATAATGCCATGTGTGCCATATTTGGGTGGGCTGACCCTACCGTTGCGACCTCGGGCCCTGCAGGCTCAGATGAAGGAGACCCCTTGGGTTCCCCACCTTTGACTCCGGCACCCTTTCTCGGTGCCGCGTCCGACGCCGAGGCCCTTGGCATCACCGGCGCAGACTGGTGGCGCCTCCCCAGTTGTCATTCCGGACGACATGAAGCCGGTCGGTCGTCCACTGATTCCGAGACCAGCGCCGACAATGCTTTACGGCCCCATGCCGTTCAACCTGCCCTATTCTGAAGGGTTAGGAATGGATGAACAGGATTGGGAGGCGGAGAAGGATCCCTTGGAAATCCCACAACCTCAAGATATGGACTGGTATGAGGAACTCGATGATGCCAGCAGCCTGGACACCTCCCCAGATTCTGGCATGCTGTCTCCCCCTAACCTGGCTACGGAGGACGGAGCGTCATTTGCAATGGTGGTGCATAGGATTACAGAGGTCTTGGACCTGCAGCTTCCTACAGTGGCAGTCAAGACTAACGTCTTGACAGAGGTCCTGCAGCCTGATGTCTCCACCTCGGAACCTTTGCTGCCTTTCAATGAGGCCTTGACGGACGCTCTTCTTGGCACCTGGTCCAAACCCAGCACAGGGGCTCCTGTGAACAAACAATTGCGTGCCGCCATCGCTCTGCACCGGGCGACGCAGCTTTCCTCAACGCCCAGCCCACTCCACAAAGCTTGGTGGTCCAAGCTTCCACTTCCCGTGGCGCGTTCCCTTTCGCACCCTGAGACAGGGAATCTAAAAGACTGGAAATATTTGGGAAGAAATTGTTTTTTTCCGCTAGTCTAGCAATGCGGTCGGTGAACACCGCATGCCTTTTGGCCCGTTATTTCCATTCGATATGGGATACGGTCATGCAGGTGCTGCCCAGAGTCTCAGAGGACCAGATTCTGCTCTCCCAAGCTATTTCATATGGGAGAGATGCAGCGGAGTTCGCCATCCGCTGTGGCTTGGACATGACAGACTCTCTAGGCATGGCAATTTCCACGACAGTGGCCATACGGCACCACGCCTGGCTGAGGACGTCTGGATTTTCAGGGGATGTCCAGGCTAATCTTATGGATGTGCTCTTTGATGTCTCCCATCTCTTTGGAGACAAAGCAGATGCAGGGCTTGAGCGTTTTAAGGACTCACTGGCTAGGGCCAAGTCCTTAGGCCTCACCACAACATCCCGGCCTGTGTCTGCTTTTCGTTCCTTTTGTGGCTATGGAAGGGGCTTCCAACCGCGCAACCCCTACTCCAGCCAGAGAGTCCAGCAAGTTCAGCAACCTCTGCAGGGCCGTGGATGCGGTTCACCTTGACCCCGAGGTTCGGGCAGCCAGAAGTCGAGCAAGCCACAATCCCCTCTTCCACTGCAAAACCTTCCTAGTCCGATCCCCCCAGATCATACAGGTATAGTTGGTGGCAGGATATGACATCACCTCCACCACTGGCGGGACATCACCTCGACAGATGGGTGTTGCAAATAGTCCGAAGGGACTACTCCCTCCCCTTTGAGACTACCCCTTCATCCATGCCTCCAGCGTACAATCAGCTGATGGAGGATCACCTTTCCCTACTCCGCGAGGAAGTCAAGACTCTCTTGGCCAAGGGAGCTATAGAGAGGGTTCCCGGGCCAGAAATAGGCTTTGATTGTTATTCCCACTATTTTCTGGTTACAAAGAAGGATGGAGGCCTCCGTCCTATCCTTGACCTCAGAGCCCTCAACTACTCCCTCAAGAAGGAGAAGTTCAAGATGCTCACCCTTGCTCAGGTCCTGTCTGCTCTAGACCCGGGAGACTAGATGGTAGCATTGCACTTGCAGGACGCCTATTTCCATATTCCTGTCCAGCCTGCCCATCGACGCTACCTGCGGTTTATGGTGGGCATGAGAACTTTCAGTTTTCCGTGCTCCCTTCTGGCCATACTAGTGCCCCTCGGCGTTCACAAAGGTGATGGCGGTAGTCACAGCCCATCTGCAAAGATCAGGGGTTCCAGACTTCCCCTATCTCGAGGACTGGTTGCTGAAGGCGGGCTCATCCGAAGCAGTTGTCTCCCACCTCCAGACTACGGCGAACCTCCTGCACTCACTGGGATTCGCTATCAACGTGCCGAAGCCACACCTGACTCGCTCTCAGACGCTCCCTTTCATCGGAGCAGTAATCTGGACACGGTGAAGTTTCCAGCTTATCCAACCTAGCGGCGAGTCCAGGTTATTCAGGCTATGATACCGATGTTTCAGCCTCTATCCTGGATTTCGGTGAGAATGACTCTGAGGCTGTTGGGCCTCATGGCCTCCTGTATCCTGCTTGTGGGCCATGCCAGATGGCACATGTGGGCGCTGCAGTGGGACCTGAAGTTTCAATGGGCACAACATCTGGGAAATCTCACCGACCTGATTCAGATATCAGAGGGCACTGCGAAAGACCTGCAGTGGTGGCTAACAAACAGCCATCTGGGAGAGGTGGAGATCAGAGGACTCTGGTCTCTGACGGAAGCCAGGCTCCATATCAACCTGTTGGAGCTTCGGGCAATCCGGTTGGCACTGAAAAACTTTTTACCATCCCTCAAAAGAAGGCTAGTTCAGGTGTTCACGGACAACGCTACCGCCATTTGGTACTGCAACAAGCAGAGCGGAGTGAGTTTGTGGACCCTTTGTCAAGAGGCTCTGCGTCTCTGGACTTTGCTGGAACAACAGGGCATTTCCCTGGTGGTTTAACATTGGGCCGGTTCTCTGAATGCCAGAGCGGACGAACTCAGGTGCCGGTGCCTTGTGGATCACGAGTGGAGTCTCCATCCGGAGGTGGTATTAGGTCTCTTTCAACAGTGGGGAGAGCCTTGGTTAGATCTATTCGTCTCCGAAGAAAACGCGCAATGTCAGCAGTTTTGCGCATTGGAGTTTCAGAAGGCGGCTCTCACTCGGCAATGCTTTTTGTCCCAAGTGGAGTTCAGGCCTCGTGTACTCCTTTCCACCCATACCACTCCTGCCCAGAGTGCTCAAGAATATCAGCAGCGACCAAGCACAAGTTGTTCTTGTGGCTCCAGACTGGGCACGGAGAGTATGGTATCCCGAGCTTCTGGCAATGAGCATCGATCCTCCGATCAGGCTGCCCCTTTGGGAGGATCTTCTGTTGCAGCAGTAGGGGAGGGTTCTCCACCCAAACCTGTAACTCTCCGCCCCTTTTATTATGCCACAGTGGGATCTTAATTTGGTCATTACCTTCTTCATGTGCGCACCATTTGAGCCGCTGCACAACTGCCCTCTAAGCTGCTCATTATCAAAACAGCTTTTTGGTGGCAATCACCTCTGCCATGAGGGTGAGCGAACTGCAGGCGCTATCATCAAGGCCTCCTTACCTGACTGTCTTTCCAGACAAAGTGGTACTCTAGGCTTGGGCATTTTTTCTGCCTAAGTTGGTAACACCCTTTCATCGGGACAGTCTGTTACTCTGCCCACTTTCTATGCAGCTCCGCACCCTTCTAAGCAAGAGGAGCGTCTCCACCATCTGGACCCAAAAAGAGTATTATCACTCTACCTTGATCCCATCAAAGAGTTCCGGGTGGATGACCAACTCTTTATAGGGTACGTGGGAGCAAAGAAGGGGCGTGCTGTCCAAAAGAGGACCATATCATGCTGGGTTATCCTCTGTATCAAAATATGTTACGCCTTAGCGAAGAAACAACCTCCTGAAGGCCTTAGGGCCCATTCTACTAGGGCGAAGGCAACCACCACGGTGCTACAGCGTGGTGTTCCAGTTGCTGATATCTGCCAGGGCGACCATGAGGGCATCTCTGCACACGTTCGCCAGACAGTATTGCCTGGATTCTCAGGTTCACAGGGAGGGCCTGTTTGGCTGCTCTGTCTTGCAGGATTTGCTGGTGTAAAGTTTTTCTGCAGTCCCACTTCGTGGGAAGGTATTGCTTGGGTATCTGTTCAAAAGTAAGGCATCTGCGGCTAGATGTCTCTATCAGATGGACAAGTTACTTACCTTTGGTAACCCCTTGTCTGGTAGAAACATCATCTAGCCGCAGATTCCTTACCGACCAACCCATCCTCCCAGCACTGCAAAATTGTTTTTAGTGTTAGGGTTGTTCGCCTTCAGGGCCCTAATTATCTTTTTAACACACCATGATCAGTTACTTCATGGCTCCGCACTTGGAAAGTCGTGAAAAGTACTGACGTCAGCACGCCGGAGTGGCAGTTATATTGATGACGCGGACCTCGCAACGATGACGAGCACGATGCTGATGATGGCACACGGAGTCGACCGACGCCATCTACTGCACGCAGGGGTACTGCTATCAAAAATCTTTCAGATCCAGCCTGACGCCTGGAAGTTCAAGGGTAAGGAATCTGTGGCTAGATCATGTCTCTACCAGATAAGGCAATACCGAAGGTAAGTAACTTGTCCGTTAAGCTGGTAGACTCACTTTCGAAGCAAAAGCTCCAGTTTTGGGGTAGCAGTGCTGCTATTATGGACAAACATTCATTGGGAATTATCGCATTATTTTCAACTGGGTCCACGCAGTGTCTGTAACTCAAGTGGTATAGTACCTTGGGGAGGTGGCCTGAAAGTGATGTTGACATGGCATTGCCTGGATGGTGGGCCCTCTGGGACAGCACTGGCTGGGTGGGCTTAGGCATTCTTGTGTGTGTCTTAAAGTCGATGAACATGAAGTCCACAGGCAAAGTGCAGCTGCCTCTATTTTACGTGACTTAAAACTGGTGCAGACGAATGCTCAGGCACACCTCTTCATGCTGCATGCCTGGCAGCCTCATGAGCATAATGCTGGGAGGAGTGTGATTTATGTTATTGTGTTGACTGGATACTTCGCTGCTTGGCCAACAAAGTGCTTGTGCCACCACGGGTGATCATACATTGTCTTCGTTCACTTTATAGAATGAATGCTGCCACTGTACAGATGGAACAAAATATTAATCTGCTGTGGCCTGGGCCCGGCGAGCAGAGATTATCTTTCTCAAGCATTTATCCCATTTTGATTATTATGATACTGAAAATTCATATTGTCATTTCGCCATATGGGTCAACAAACTCACATCGCACCATAAGAAGCCATTAGCTTCAGCCTTCTAAAGCAAATTCTTCTATATATGCTTTCATAATTTAGTGGATCAGATTGCTCTGACGGGGCAGCCCGTACGTCTTATTTATTCAGAACAAGGTAAATTAACTGGGCTGCTTCCAGGAGCTTCAGCTCAGAGGCAATGTCTTCTGCATCTCGTGTCAAGGGCCCCTCCAAGTCAAGGGTCCAAGTCCCAGCAGTGTTGGCAAGGGCCCCTTTTATTGTTCACCTGACTGCGGCACGATTTTACTCAAATTCCATGCAGCATGCTTCATGATACGATTTCACACTGTCTGTTTCATGGTTAAAATCTGGAGGTTTCTTTAGGCAAATGTCACATAAGTTTATGCTTAAATTTTGTCTAGAAACAGAGATCGGAATGGGCATTTTGCGAAGCCCATATCCCCAAAACGAGTTAAGACAATAAGGCTGTGTTCAAATGCAGGTATTAGTCTGGCCCCCCAACTTCAGTATCACCCAGGCTGCTAATAATGGAATAAAATGGTCCTTTCAAAAGGCTTTGACAAACAATTTTTAATTTCATTTTAGGTGCCGATCAGCCGGCTGATCTCTTTGAGAGTTTCTGCAGCTGAGTGGTTGTTACTGTGTTTATCCTCCAGATTTTAGGGGCAGGTTGGCATACCTCAAAGGTGTCTTTTTGAGTTTGATGTTTCTTTCTGGTCACTTTGGCTGAGTAGAGCCATCCTAATTTTGCATATTGCCTGTGTCCTGGGTTCTCCAGCTGCCCCACTCCAGAGACATTTAAAGGTATGTCCATGGTTACATTTTGTGGTGGGGCAGATGGGGTTGAAGTGCCATACAGGTGAACACGGTCACACAGTCCGGCAGAAGGCCCATGCTGTTGTCAGCACAGTGAGTTAATGTAATTACAACTGACAAGGAGCATATGGGTTAGCACAACTAGCAGAGGTCTCACAAGATGGAACTTTGGGCACATGATTGGTTTTCATTCAGCACGGCCCTCGCAGTTAACAACTTCATGGATTTACTACAAATTAGCACTGAGAGGGAGCAATTTAGGTATCCCAGCTGGCAGATCAATTTAGGTATCCCAGCTAGCAGATGTGTGCTTGAATAACAACTGACAAAGGGGAACTTACATCACTGCCCACATATGCACAAGTTGTTTCGCAGCTAGATCGCAACATGACCATCCTTTCTTACACCAGGACCACCAGCATTATGAGATGCAGCAGCAATCCTCACAGACTTAATGGGCCAGCCTCATTAGCCATTGTTTGAGTATGAAATCCTATCATTGACTGTATCCTTTGCAAAGAAAGTGTTAACATTATAAAAAGAGACAAAGAATTATTACTGCAGCAGGTGTGCCATATTATGAGGCATACTTTGGTGACCCTGGCCACATATTTTAGCCAACCCTGCCATTAATTGGTCATCCCCTGCTGCATTTTTCCTCTCACCGATCCCTTGCCCAAGCGCTTCTTTGGAATCGCAATCAGGCCTGAGGCAAGGTAAGGTTCAGGGGAAACCCCTTGAACCACACCATTGGTTTAACATGGTAAGTGGGACAGTAAGGAGTCAAGGACATTTGGTCGGACTTCTTACTAAAAACGGCAGGTGGGTCAATACCAACCCTTGGCACAGTGGCCATTAAGCCTAATGTCACCCAAACTTCCTAACGAGACCACTGGAGGCATTTACTGCTAAACAAGAGCCACTGCTACTGTGAGATGGTGTTGGAAACCCAGGACTCAGTAACACGCTGAACACCATCCTGTGCATTGCCTGCAGATTCAAGACTTTTTTCATTTGCCAACAGCATGGCGCATGACCACGGACCACCGGGAAGTTGCACGGTTATTCGTTACCAGTTCCAAGGGACACAAATAGCGCAAGGTCAATGAATAACTTTGGGTGTAATTTGTGGGAGGGGACTTCTAAACTGCTGCTGGGGCCTCAGATGTTACCAAGCAGGTTCCTGTGAACACCCATACGTTTACCAGCTGTGGTATTCACCACATCCTTGCAGGTAAAAAGATCAGTTGAAGTAGGGGCGTGGAAGTCCAAGCTATATAAAGAAGCCTTTAAGCTTTATGATTTTCTTGTCATGTCTACTGAGGCTAGAGCAGCTGACAAATTCCAACTTAATTTATTTGCATATTGAATATGGGAATTGGTGCATATACAGCAGTCAGGAAAGCAGAAAAGGAAGCACATTTCTTTTAATGCTTCTATCATATTTCAGCAGCAATTTTAATATGGCCAAACCCAATTAAGACACTGTACTGGCTGATGCACAAATGAAAAACTTTCACTGAAGTTGAAGTTCAGACACATCATGCGGTTCAATATAATAGCAGAAGTAAAACTGTGTTTGTGCAAATTTAGTGACCGTTTCAATGGATGCCCCCCCAGGAAACGAGTACGGGTCACAGGATGCTTCAGTTAAGTCCACCCACCTCATGGCCATTAAGTCTAGGCGGTGGGGAAGCTACCTTCCACACTGACTCAGAGGGAAAATGCTGACCTCAACAGAAGACCTTTTGCATTTCCATAATTTAAGAGAGGGCAGGTAAGATTTGGGCATTTATTTACCAAAGGTTTTCACCAGCACAAAGCTTTTCCACTTGTCTGTATGCCACCAATATCTGTACCTGAATTTTGATGCTGGGCCAACCACGCCAGGGTGGGTGCATCAGCACATAATGAAAAGGCCATAGCTAGACTGGAATGAGTTTCCAGGCAATGAGAACATGTAAAAAGAGTAATAGGGGTACATTTATGGGGACCCAGGGTCAAATCCATGTTTCAGGTCCACCCTTGCCTGGGTTTAGGCAGTAAAGGCACACTGTGTATCCATGAAAGGGAATGACGCAGCCCCAACCCCTGGGGACATGGTTAACAAATGGCCAGGGTTGGGGAGGGTTAGGTCTCCAGCTCAAGGGAGACAATGGTACGATCTGGCACAATACTCCACTCTTCATAATTCATTAGAAGTCATTATCCTCCCTGAGGGGTCCTATTTCTTGCTGGTGCTATACTCCCTTGCAAACATACGTAAGCGGGTAAAGATAATTGAATTGTGTTGGACAAAAACAATAACTTATTAACAAATAGTCTCATGACCTTGGAGGCGATCACCAATATGCAGCAGAAACTAGCGGGGGTGGATCCCCACCCCACATTTTGGTAATTCACCTTGTTGGTGTGCTGGTGTTGAATACGGTTACCACTGAACCCAGGGCCTGGGCAGCATGGGGTAAACACAGGGAATAGCCAACCCCCAATCAGAAAGGCACAAATTTGCACACAGGGCACCTTAGAGTATATCACACAGAACTGTGGTTATTGAAGAGAACAGTAGTTCCCAACTGGTCCCTGGGGGTCCGCTGATGAAGCGTCAAATGTCAATAAGTGGATAAAGATAACTGAATGGTGTTGACCACAAGTGATAGCTTATTAACACATATACCTATGACACATTGAAGTTCCCTCTCACACTGTTACAGCAGGGCTGGGTTCCCCTGGCATGCATTGGTACCGTTAGATTACAAAGCTGCAACAGAAACTAGAGGGGGCATGTCCCCCCTCACAGTTTAGAAATTCATCTGGGTGGAAATGACCTCACCTCACTGGGAGGGCTGCATGCTAATCAAGTCAATGGAATCTACATGGGGTGAATCCAGCAATTCATGGGCATTGCAAGATAAGGCAGTCCCTTGATGCTGTTTGGCAGATAAATCCGCACACAGTATGGCAGGTAGCCAGGTCCGGGGAGGCCATCGAACATTCCCGCAGAATGGTAATTAGAACCATGTGCAAGCTCACCAAGTAGAGGGGCTTTGGCTAAATAGGGCGTGGCCTCATTAGTGCAAACACCACAGGGCACCCCCATAGGGATGGAGTACATCTGCCAGAGTTGGATAGGGACTTGGTCCGGCTAGAAGGACTGGTAGCTTTGGGTTGCAGGAGGTTATGAAGCCTGCCTTTAGTGGGGGGGGGGGCACTGGATATGACAGTTGGAGGAGGCTGATTGGTACATAGGGGTACATCTGGGGTAAAGAGCACAACTGGGGTGCTGTATGCCAAACCCCAGGAGTCTTTACGGTAGGACCCTGGATGTAAACGTCATTGCCCCACTGGTCCTTCGAGTTGTTGAAAGCCTGAGCAACCGAGGGCTTGCCTTGCAACTCTCTGCCCCTAAAAAAGGCGCGAGTAAAAATCCTGGACTGGTGGTCCACGGTATTTAAGAAAGAAACTCCCATGGGGAAAATGGTAGCACTGAATGTGTTGGCCACAGTGCCATTTGGCTCATCAGGCAGGTGGGCAGCTTAGGTTACTCATCGCTGCCTGCCCTTGGATCGCCCGCAAGTTAACCCACCACGTTGCCATATTTAATTTATGAAATAACCTGCAGCAAACTGTTTTTCCACCAAACCATGTGTGATATTTGTAACGCATTGTGTACTAATTGCCACTTACCATTGTTGTTGGGGAGGTTAGCCGATATCGGCAATATCGTCCACACACACAAAGAAGAGGCAGACACTCAAACCCGCGAGCATATGGACGTAAATGCAAAAAAACAAAAATATGCACACAAACACTGTCACGTGTGGACATACACACAAACCACATGGGCGGAAACACAGACACAAGCACATGTGACTGCTGTCTGAGAGGCAGAATATTTGATACATGAAAATTCCTACTATCGAGAGTTTCAAACTGCTAAAATTAACTATTTGCAAGAGTCAAAATTGAAAATACTTCATGGAAACCCATAACCACCCTGAGTGATATTGCTGTACAAAATGCAGTGCAAACACTGCCCAATGGCAGCCCGGAATGCTCATGGACTGACCCTGCTCCACTGACTGCAGTGGAAGGCAGTGTCCAGTGACAAACCAGAATGCACATAGACTGACTGCAATGCAAAACTGGAGTGAAAGTCGGTTCTCAGAAGACCCAGAAACGTGTTGCAGTATAAACATAATTTGAGGGCAGTGCCCAATGAGAACTTAGAAATCTCATAAAGTAGCACTGCAATTTAAAGTACAGCAGGCAGTACCCAACAGGAACTCAGAATGATTATTCACTGGTACAGCTATACAAACTACAATGTAAGCTATTGCCCACTCACTGAGAACTCTGAACGCCCCTAGATCGGCGCTTCCATGCAAACCACAGTGCAGTGCCCAGCTCAGTGGAAGTTTAAAATATTCATTTTCGGGCTGCAATGCAAGCTGCACTGCAAGTCACTCTAAAATACTCTACAGCATAATCTAGTGCTTAACACCCTTTACATTCAGGCACTTTTGGCACTAACCTGATGCAGAAATGGTAGGGCTCCCACTTTTTTATACAGCTCAAAATGATACTATGATGGACTATAACAGAAGACAGGGTCTGATTCTCTTACAACCATGCGGCCTGGGATAGCAATGCTATAACCGAGTGACAAAATGAGCAAATATCTATGTACCAGTTCTTAGTTTGAAATCATACCGCCTTGTGGAACCAGGAAGAGCACCCCGTGATTCAGTTGAGGTCTGCCCCCGTGGAATTCTGTTGGGGGCATTTCCTTCCTTATTGGCCGCACTCGTTGTGGTGTAAAGGCAGGCAGACAGACAACTTGAAAAATCAGCGTAGCAGAGGAACGCTGTGCTCGGGGTGGTCATTGGAACCCAGGGACTGATGAAAAAGCGGTGATCCTGGTGTTTTCCCTCGCTGCACGTTGCGCTTGCTGAGGGTGATAAATGGTATTTTTCTCCTTCTGACCACAGTATAACAAGGGTCCTTTTTGCAGGGCCTTTCTATTATGTGCAGTGGAAGTGATTTTATGATATAAGAAACCTAAAAGTGTTTACTACAATGCTCTAACTGTTATGATTAGGACAATTGCCCAGTTGGCAAACTGATTGTGATTTATGTGATTGTGGTCTAATGTGTTTATATACAATATAAGTGATATTTTTATGTAACCTGGTGTGGAGTCTCTTTTTTTGTGTATTTAGTGTGTCACTGGTGTGTGCTTGTGTTGCCCAAACACTTTACACATTGCCTCTGGGATAAGCCTCACTGCTCTGCCAAGCTACCAAGGGGGTGAGCAGGGGTTATCTTGGGTATGTAACTCCCTTACCCTGACTAGAGTGGTAGGTTCTGCCTAGCTTAGGTGCATACTCTAGCCAACCAGAAATCCCATTTCTAACATTGGTTGTCAGTGGTGAGGATAGGACTTGCATTTGCACAGTACCACAGTGACTCATTATTGCACTACAAAGTCTGCACTTAGACCAGTACACAACCACATACTGTTTTACATTTTTCTATTTTTGTGACATCCCTTGAAAATAAGTCCTGTCTCACCTGGGTTACCGGGCAGTTGTGGCAGAAAATGCATTTGAGATTGGGAAGTTGTATTCCTACACTTAAAGCAGTTCTGCAAAGATCTGGGTTATCATGTGAGGAGCTCCGCCCATAAGGGGGAACTACGGGAGGCATTTCTGGCCTTTTGCATAGTCAAACAAACTGGGAGGGTTGAGGATGATGACGTGGACCTGGGAGAGGAAAACCAGTCAGCGGGTTTTGAAGCTCAGGATCTGCCTGTGGCGGAATGACCTCCAGGCCTGGCAGCAATCTATCCTCTAGATGTGTATTCCCAGATGAGATGGCGGACAGGCAGAGGGCCAGGGATCATGAGTGGGAGCTTGAGAAGCTCAGAATAGAAAATCAAATGTTTGAACAGGATAAGGATCGTGCTTTACAGAAGCAGAAACTTGCCGTGGATAAAAAGAGAATGCTATTGGAGCATGATATGATAATCAGAGAGTTGGAGCTGAAGCTTGAAGCCATGAGTGTGGAGTCCAGCTCAGATGGCAGCAAAAATGTGATATCTAGTGCTGAGGGAGAAGTACACAAACCCAGAGATGTGGTGCCTGACTTGAAAGAGAGGGTTGTCATACACCAAGGGGCTCAGGTTTATGAGGTGGCTCCAGTGGTGCACAGGGTCCCTGAGGTGGATTAGGGAACTGGCACAGGGGATCATATTCCTAGTAGTGGGAGGGTCACTCTACCGACTCTAGATGAGGGGTGCAGGGAGAGGGGTTCCCCCATGGTAGACGCCCTGGTATGTGAGTATGTAGACCACCCAGAAGAGTGTGGGTTGAGTGACAGAAACAGTCAGACACTGTCTCACTAGTCTCAGGAGGGGGATGTGGGGTACTTTTACAAAGCACTGGATGGTGAGGTGAAGGGTCGTATGGTTAACACTTGTGTGGGGCTGAGAGATCTGACTGTTGGAGAGCATATGTTCAGTTCCTGTTTTCGAGAGCTATGCCAACACCCGGTGGAGTGTGAGTTCTTTGATCCCAGGGAAATTGCATTGGAGGCAGAGCTTGTGGTGGATGCCAGAGGGTCTGATGAGGCTTTTGGGAGTGATCTTGAAGAAGGTGGCTCAGGTTTTCCTCCCCAACCAGGTGAGGTAGGGGAGGTTTGTAGTGACCCAAATAGGTCCCAGAGTATTGGGATGGGTCAGGGGTCCCATGTTCTGTCTCTGAGTAGAGGGAGTGGGGGTAGGCTGAATCCCAAGGTGCTCGAAACCCAGCCCCAGAGCCTGGTTGGTTCCATGAGTGAGCACCAGGAGGGGTGCCTAGTCTGTACCAGGAGGCCATCCCCTGAGGGGGATCCCAGGGTGTCAGGTGAGCTGGGGGTGGCTGCTGTCTAAAGTGTCCTGCCAGTTCTAGTGTCTGGCAGCACCACGCCAATTGGGAGGGTGCATAAGTCCAGAGAAAGGGGTAAGGGGGAGACAGTCCCCAGTGGAAGGACCAGTGGGTCAGGGGTCGCCAGCTCTGAGGTCAGTAAAAGACACACAACTTATGGACGGAATGCTGAACAAATCAAACATTCAACCCCAGTTAAGAGATCTGAGTTAAATGCATTGTTCTTTTGCTCACCATGCCACCCCAGTTTAGACCCAGGCATATACAAATCAGCCTTGACCCTGCTCTTCATGGGAACAGTCCAGCCCGAGCTGCCAAGCCAGGTCCTCCCGGGACCAGAAACAAGCATCCTGGGACCAGTTTCGGGATAAAACCCTCATTAGCCAGGCTAGCTTGAATCCAGTGGCACAGTGAGCCCGGGAACACATCTGGGCATACCAGGCGCACTTAGGATGAGAAAGCAAAAGACACACAACTGATGGACAGAATGCAGAACAATGTCATACATTCACCCCAGTACAGAGATCTGGATTAAATCCATCGTTCGTTTGCTCACCATGCCACCCCAGTTTAGACCCAGCCATATGCAAATCAGTCCTGAACCTGCTCCTCATGGGAACAGTCCTGCCCGAACTGCCAAGCCAGGTCCTCCCTGGACCAGAAACAAGCATCCTGGGACTGGTTTCGGGATATCACCCCTCATCAGCCAGGCTAGCTTGAATACAATGGCACAGTGAGCCCGGGACCCACGTCCATCATTTGTAGCCGCAGCACTTTTCACCCTAAGTGGGATGGGTATGCCCAGACGTGGGTCCCTTGCTCGCTGAGCCACTGGATTCAAGCTAGCCTGGCTGATGAGGGGTGTTACCCCAAAACCGGTCTCAGGATGCTTGTTTCTGGTCCAGGGAGGATCCAGCTTGGCAGATCGGGCTAGACTTTTACCATGAGGGGCAGGGTCAAGACTGATTTGCATATGGCTGTGTCTAAACTGTGTGGCATAGTGAGAAAAAGAACAATGGATTTAGCCAAGATCTCTTGACTGGGGGTGAATGTATGATTCATTCAGCATTCCGCCCATCATTTGTTGCCACAGCACAGCTCTGAGGTCTGAGCACCCCAGGACTGACCCTCCTGAGGCCACTTCTGCCCTGGGGGGTCTTCATGCATTGTCAGGTGGACAGGAGGCTGGACACCTGCGCCAGGCAGATTCTCGCACAACTCATGAGGAGTATGTTTCCCATGGGGGGTTGTACTCTCCCAGAAGTCCTGGCTTGCCAGGCACAGGTCCAGCCTCAGGGTACAGACCCTGCGTTAGAAGGCCAGGGTCAGGGTGTCCCCCCTGACCAGGATGAAGGGGCAGCCACTAGCAGTGCCCCTACTGGTTTGTTTTCTGAGGGCACAGAGCCCCAGGATGGAGGGCAAGCAGAGGGAAGCTTCACCCTTGACCCTGTCCAGCATAAGGTACAGACCCTAGGCTGGTCTACCAGTTGCAGGATAGCATGCCTGAACTGATGGGAGAATTGTGCAGGACACCTGCCATAGGTGCCCTGATAATTCTGGAGTCAGGGGGTACCACTCCAAGGGGAGGGTGCAGAGCCCCAGGGAGGAGGTCCCACCCCAGTCTCCTGTACAGTTTTTGGGTACAGACCCTGGGCTGGTGGGCCAGTGTCAGGATGCCATCCATGACCTGGCAGGAGGGGGAGTGGACAAAGGGTGCTAGGCACCTGAGGATACTGCCCCCACTCTCTGAACCACAGGGTTTAAAGAACCCTGAGAGGCACGAGACCTGGGTCTCGTCACTGACAGCTGTCAGTGACCACTGTGGCTTGCTGTCCTGGTGGACAGAGTTGCCCCTGGGAGGGGGACAGGAGTCACACCCCGGGGGTGGACTGGGCCACAGCACTGTGTTGGCCATGTGGGTCCTGTCTGCCTGCTGGGACACATCTGTGAGCAGAGTAAGTTTAGGTGCTGCAAAGATGGGGTTCGCAGGAGAGTAGAAGGGTTCCCTATGGGTCAGCTTAGTGGGCCCTGAGAGTATGGACAGAATGATGCAACTGAGTTCAGGAAGGCGTGGAACTGGAATGTGCCCCTACCGTTGCGGGCCAGGGTCACTGTTCTATCGCCACAATCAGGGAAGTCCATCAAGGTATTGATTGGTCTCCCCTGGCTTTAGGCTGGTGGGGTGTTGTGTTAGAGATGGCCCTTTTTGTAGGTTTATCCCCAAACTTTTTGCCTTTTACTTTCTATTTTTCTGACCCTGCTTTTGTTGGCTATAGGACTCTGGGCACTTTACCACTGCCGATCATTGGCAAAGTGTTTATGCTCTCTGTGTAAATTGTGATTGTGAGTGGTAATCCATGATTGTCATATTTGATTTACTGGTAAATCCCTAGTAAAGTGTACTGAGTGTGCTAGGGCTGGTAAATCAAATGCTACTAGTGGGTTTGCAGCACTGGTTGTGCCACCCACATGAGTAGCCCTGTAAATGTATCTCAGACCTACCATTGTAGTGTCTGCATGCGCAGTTTTAAACTACCTTGTTGACCTAGCAAGTGCCCTCACTTGCCAGGCCCTAACCTTCCCTTTTCCTACATGTAAGGCACCCCTCAGGTAGGTCCAAGGTACCCCCATGGGCAGGGTGCAGTGAATGTGAAAGGTAGGACATGTGCTAGTGAGTTTTACATGTCCTGATAGTGAAATACTGTGTAGTTCTTTTTTAACTATTGAAAGGCTGTCTGTTCCATTAGTTAACATAGGAGCTACCTTGTTACATTTTATAAATGTAACTTGCCATTTGGACAAGATAGAGAAATGGAGTTTAGGCTCTCTGAACTCAGAATTTAATAATGCACCATTTAGTGAAGGTATTTTTTAAATTGTGTGTTTGAAAATGCCACTTTTAGAAAGTGGGCACTTTCTTGCTTTACTACTCTGTGTGCCTCTGCCTCTTTGTGTATTCACCGTCTGGTTTTGGAGTGACAGGAGCTGGGGATGTGCATTCACTCTAGACAGTCACAAAGGGGGTTGGGGTGTCCCCGCCTTGTCTGGGTGACTCATCGCTAGGCTGATTAGACCTGGTCTTCATTTACAGTGGTGGGAGAAGTTTCGCTAGCACCTGAATAGGCTGTGTCTCCTCTGCACAATACTGTCTCCAAAGCCTGTGGTCAAGCTGGACCAGGGAGAAGAGAACTGGTTTGGACTGAGCTCAGAGACTCTGAAGCAAAGAGAACAATGAGAAAATGGGGTATAAGTATGAGACCTAAAACCTGAGGACTTTTGAATAATTCTGAAACAGGAGGACCCTGCCAAGAAAAAGAGCTGAAAAACTGTGTGGGGAGTGCTACCTTTTCTGTGTGAGGGGTGGGTTGGCCTGCAGGTGGTGACTCTGTTTGTGGCAGAGGAAAAGGACTTACTCTTTTTGTCCTGCTGTGGTATCCTGCTTGTGAAGAATCTCCAAGGGCTTGTGTGTGCTCACCTCATGTTTTGGAAGACTCTGGGACGTCAAAGTCTTCCTTGTACTTTACTTTGCTGGAAATGTCCTTGTGGTTTACTTAATTGGGAGTTTCCTGATGTTTCCCTTCATGGAAACCTCCTTATGCTTCGCTCCTTGGAAGCTGCAGTGAGCGTTAATCTTTCTGCTCAAGTTCTGGGCTGAGCCCCCATCCGCTGTGTGAAGAGCCCAAGCTCGGAAAAGATCTCAGATTGCAGGCGCGGCCACTCGTCAGTGAAGCCAGCACGAAGGAGTCTTCAGCGTTGCCAGGCAACCAGGGCGGCTGCCCAGAGTTGCTGGCATTGCCCAGCAACACCCCCGAAGCTGAAGAAGATGCAGCATCATCAGCATCCACCCAGCAAGCCAGCGCCACCAAGAAGAGTCCCCGGTGCGAGGAGGAGCAGGGTGCTCTGCGGGTGACCGGAGCAGGAGTCTCGACCTTGCTGCACCAGCCACCTGGGGCCCATGCACAACTAAATGAGCGGCACCTCGCGCCTCCCGCCTGGGGGAACCAGGAAGAGCACCCTATGATTCAGTTGTTCGTATGCCTCCCCCCTGTGGAATTCTGTTGGGGGCATATCCTTCCTTATTGGCCGCACTCACTGTGGTGTACAGGCAGGCGGCCCAAGAACCTGAAAAATCAGCATAGCACAGGAACGCTGTGCTGGGTGGGGGGTCATTGGAACCCAGCGGCTGATAAAAATGTGGTGGTCCTAGTGTTTTCCCTTGATGCACGTTTTGCTTGATGATGGTGATAAATGTTATTTTTCTCCTTCTGACTACAGTATAAAAAATTTCCTTTTTGCAGGGCCTTTGTAGTATGAGCACTGGAAGTGATTTTATGATATAAGAAACATAAAAGTGTTTACTGCAATGCTCTAACTGTTATGATTATGACAATTGCCTAGTTGTCAAACTGATTGTGATTTATGTGATTGGGGCCTAATGTTTTTATATAGAATATAAGTGATATGTTTATATAACCTGGTGTTGAGTCTCTTTTGTGATGTCTTTAGTGTGTCACTGGTTTGTGTGTTGTGCAAACGCTTTGCATATTGCCTCTTGTATAAGCCTGACTGCTCTACCAAGCTACCAAGGGGGTGAGCAGGGTTTATCATGGGTATGTAACTCCCTTACCCTGACTAGAGTGGTGGGTCCTGCCTGGCTTAGGTGCATACCCTAGTCAACCAGAAACCCCATTTCTAACACGCTGATTCAGAGAGAGACCAGTTACTGACCCACTATATCCTATCAGACCCCAGTCACAGTAGATCAGCAGATGAGTACATGGCATAATTAAAGGCTGGATTCCCTAAATCAGGAACCATTACAGCCATACCAAGTAAAGACTTCTTTAGGAAGACTTATTTTTGAGACGCTCTCCTAAACTGAAAAACATATCTGTACTTATCTATGCTCGAAACTATTCTCATTAACTTGACTGAAAAATTCAAAGACCCAGTCAAGGTAATTGTAGTTATACCAAATGCAGAAATGAAATTCAAGCGTGTACCACAAGATCCTCTCTTCTTCGTGGGCTGTGTGCGTCCAGAATTGTGATAGCATGCTCAGCCTGAAAGAGAGCCTTAATGAAGAGCATGGAGATACCCCTCTTCCTGATAATAAAAAGATTGTCACCACTTCACTACTAGAATTATATGACAGGCACTAGCAGTGAGGGATGGTGGAGCTTTTGCAATACCTGTTCCTCAAAAGCATAGAAAATCAGTAGGGAGGTAATATTATTTCCAGGACCACTGGAATTATGTGGCATGGGAGGGACAAATTATGTAGCAGGGTTGAGTAAATTTTGCTCAAGAAAGCGCACATTATATGGCATAATGTGGCATATTTTATGATGTATTATTTCATTATTTTGTCATTTTTTCACTTGTTAACACTGTCTGGGCATTGGTTGTACCTTACTCGTACCAGTTTAACACCCAAACATAGCAATAAGGTGCCCAGTCATGCTTTGAAAAGGGCCTTCCACTGTGCATCAAGACACAATGCCCATTTAGATTAACATTTGAACCATTTGAGCTAGAAAACAATTTTTTAGAAAAGTGTGCAGATTATGCATCAGAAGATGGATTATGTGGAATTTGCGACAAATCTATAAATATGCTAAACACTTTGTGGCCATACAATCGCATAATTCCAGAGGCCCTGATTCTTTTGCTATGCCAGCATTAGGGGTGCCTTGGATGCAGCAGGTACAGCCTCCAGTCAGGTTCTACACAAGCATCCTCCTATACTTAACAGCTGTGGTTTTCAGGATCCTGATGTACAGCAACATCCCATTGTCTTGCTAATATGCTATTATGTCAGCTGAATTGCTGACATAAGGAACCTAGCCAGTAAATTCATGGGCAAACTTCCCGAGGCGCACCGAAGAGTCTCTCCATACACAATAAGAACTTTGTATCTGGAGCACGCGGTGGTTGGATAGCACAGTACCTGAGGGCATGTTATATGGAGCTGCTAGTATTTTAATATGGGCTGATTTGCCAAGGCTAGAAGGGCTTGCCAATGTTTGGCGGAAAGTCATTTGACGTACTGGATTGCTCTCCGCAGCACTGGGACAGAGATTAGATACTTCGTTGGTAAAGCTGCTTAATTATAGAAAATTTTTAGCAGGTTTTTAAACTCAAGAACCATGAAGGAATGAGTTGTATATGTATACATTTGTTTTTTTTTTTAAATGTTGTCGCTTTGCAACGGTTTTAATTAACTATGCAAATAAATTTATACCTTTATACCATTGTCTTGCTATTTGATGGTGAACACCCATTTGGACCTCAAGTGGATGAGGTGGTTAGAAAATAAAAAGGACACTGACATGACAAAGACCACAACAGCCCTTCAAACTGCAGTGACAGAGGCTGACTTTTCAGAGGCCACAGGCACACCCCGCAGGAAAAGGGAACATGGATAACCCACAGCAACCATCCCAACTACAGCCGTCCTTTTAACCTCATTGTCAGAAGAAGTACAAGCATGGCCTTTCCAAGTCCAGCAGCTCCCAAGGAAGGCATACCTCTGCCTTCAAAAGATGACTTCCCACATATTACCCTGAATATAAAACACCTTCTGGAGGAAGATTGAAGTTCAACCAGCTATAATTGGAGAGCATAACCTAAGTGTGTCCTATATACTATTACCTGCAGCTATTGCTTGCAATTTCCTACAAGTCACATCACCACAAACTCAACAAGGAAAATCCCACACTCCTGTTGGAAGAAGGCACAGCCTTAGGTTTGAAAGATGAAATAGAGTGGGTACCTGCCAACAAGGACATGGTCCCTGTACTTTCTCAACTTTCTCAACTTAAGGCTGATGAATAATTACATCATATCTAGGCTTTCCTGTTTTCAGTTTCTATCTTTGGTAAATTCTGGTGGGGTTTTTTCAGTGTTTTCAAGTGATTTCAATACCTTAAAAAAACAGTGGTTATCAGTGGTTTTACATTTTCGTGCCATTAAAAACAACAGAAACAGTGTTTTTCCGGTGTTTATGGAACATTTTGCTTTTATTATTGCTTGCTTTCTGCACTGATAACGCATGGTATATAGACAGTGTAAGTATAGAGTATATGGGGTCCAAATAGATTTTTGCAAATTAAATGTATTGTAGTACACCATACAATACTTATTCAGTGAGTCTTTGGTCATGTGCGCTCGCTCTTTCCTTCCCATGTAAACTTCTGTGAAAAGGCCCTCTCAACATTGGCACTTGAGATGGGCAACGCCAAAACAGCCAGTACACAATTTGTTAACTCTGGCCACTGACATAGCTTTCCGTGCCAATACTGGTTCACTTGAAGATTGCGATTCTCAGGGCAGGTTCTGCAACATTTGCGCTGAGCTGGACGCTTATGCCCTCAGAGTTATTGAAGCAGTCAAAAATGAAGCAGCACTTTTGAAACTATGGAGGAAATTCCCCTTTACGGAAGGGATCGAGAACAGAGTACCACAGTGAGGTTTCATTGACTTCAAATGCCATTGGTGGGGAAGGGACATTTCTATGCATCATTGCAAGTCATTTCTCATACATTGTAAAATAAAAGTTCCTGAATTGCTCTTCACCATTGCTTTGCTTACCAAGTGGCAAGCACTCTAACATGGAACATGTTGCAGTGCCAAAGTCACTAGAGGTGTCGCCCAGCCTACTCTCAAGGAGATGTTTCACATCTACACCAATTATGCTGAACACTTGGCAGACAAGGGTGTTTTCAGACTCTAGTTTTTTATTATGTCCACTACAGCAGTTATGTTTTCCTGTAAAAATCTAAGAATGCAGTAGAGTGTACGTTTTTCACATCACTATCAATATGTGACCAAAGATCCTCACATTTCTTGCCTTTGGCATCATCACTCAGCAAATAATTAATTCTGTAAACGGTTGCCACATGGATAATATAGCATTCATAGCCCCTTGGACTGAGAACCATCAGCTAAGGGACAAAGTTGTGAGGACTCTTTCTTTGATGCCACACAAAGCACGAAATTATAAATATTTGCGTTTTAGTTCCTGTGCATAAGAAAACAGTGCACCAGACTGGGCTAAAAAGTCAATAGCATTCCTAATTAACTCTGAAGATTGTAAAGATGCTTTCAGCATACCATCTAATAAGTGGCAAGGATCTCTTACAGGGAAGCACTTCAGCTCAGGTATCAATTTTGACAGGTCATCACACAACTTTTTCATATATGTAGCTGAATCACTGCAAATACAAAAATATCACTCCAATCTTTGTTGAACTTGGAAAGAACCTTTTTGCAGAGCATTCCAAGTGACACTGTGTTCCATGTTTTCCAAAAGTCTGGTGTCATGTTTTAACCACTATCCCAGATGCTTGGTGATAGCGCTCTTTTCACATATACTTGTCACTATACCTTGCATTAAATGTTTAAAGCCTGAGGTGTTGGAAATTCACCTACTATCAATACTGACTCACTAGAAACTGGGGGCTGATGTATTAAGGGTTTTTACCCATTCTTTGTGGGTAAATGTGATGGCACATATTAGGAAAGATTCTTATGAAACCAGCCATTTGACCTATCAGTGAAAGAATCAAACGCAGCCAAAATATCAAATATGATTTTGATATTTCCTGAGTCTCTACAGTTAAAATAATTAAACAAGAACTAAAACATGCTTCTAAAGCCTGCATCTTTAGACCAAAGACCACAAACCTGAAAAAAACAATAGGAAGAAGAAACAATATTTTAGTGGCATCCCTAAACAACAAAACTCAAGCAGAATAATGTTAGCCCAGACTTTCTTACTGCTAGCTTGTATGACAAAGTTACATTGTATTGGCCCCTTCAGGAAGAAAAAAATGACTTTCACTCTCTTATTCCTTTCTTTGAATAGCATTTAGTTTGCGGTTGTGCAGGTGTTTTTTCAGTGTTTATATGTTTTCACTGGTGAGGGCCATTTCTCTTTCAGTGGGGTTTTATCAGTTATTATAGGTTTAAACCTAAAACCCGACAGCCTAATCATATCCAAACACTTCAAAATGACCACACTGCAGTAAATCATTCTGCTGCTGCAAAAGGGGGTCTACTTGAGGCCACTCACCCTCAAAGATTCCTGTTTCCACATTCCAATATAACCAGCCCCTTGAAAGTTCCTACGTTTTGTGGTAAGTTCAGAGTCCAGACTTTTGGGGTCACTATGAGCCTGCAAGTGTATTGTCCAAATGCCTAGAGAGGGTGTATTTGTGTTGCATCCAAATTCATGTGTGTGCAAATTTAGACTATTGGTTGGTAAAGTTCAATGCAATCTCTGTTTCACGTCCACACTCAGTAGATGGTCCCTCTTCTGTTTTAACTAGATTTTGCCATTAATGTCGAAAAGTACCACCCGTGTCCTTAACAGTTTCAAATGTTAACTGATATCTTCTAGTGTAAGTTAAGCTTAAGGTTCAGCTAAATTACAGTGGTTGAACAAAACAAAGTTTTAACTGGGCATGTATTTTCTTTTGTCTTTAAAGGAATTTTTATTGTCATCAATACCGCAAAATATTGCATAACAGTAATGTCATAAAAAGAAACAAAACATTTGGTCGGACACAGTTCCAACTGTCTTAGCCTATAATATTTGACAATATACAAACAGTGTAGGCGGTTCAGGGTGTCCAGGTGGAGCCCATAAGCAAACTGTTGAATGCAACATCCCTCGCCCCCACTCCCCCCTATGTTCCACAACCCTTTGCCGGGTCTCCGTACCGGAGGCTGTGAAGTCATCATCCGTGTCAGACCCTGTTGCCGTCAGTCCATTTTGTGGAGCACTCTACAGGGTCTCCAGACATTCTCTGCCTTCCATGGGCAGCCACATGCTGTGTAAACAGTTTTTTCTGTGCTCATATACCAGTTCATTTTATGGATCAACAGCTCAGCACCGCCAGCGTGCGCCACGCACTTATTATATCTCTTTTGGCCATGTTGCAGAGTATATCTCGACAGTGATGATGATCTGAAATAACATCACTGATGACATCACTGATGACATCATCCACAGAACCACTCACACACATACTCACACCCCAATTCCACCTCTCATATGCCCACTCACACACCCACACAACCACTCACATACCCATTCACAGACCCATACCAGTACTAACATACCCACTCACCCCTCCATAGAGGCACTCTCACACACACCCGCTCACACACTCGTACAGCCATTCACAAAACCATTCACTCTCTCATACAACCACTCATACAACCAGTCACTCACCCATACAGCCACTCTCATAGCCACACATTCCTCATACAGCTACTCACACACCCACTTATTTGCCTACACAGTTACACAAACACCCACTCCCTCACCCATACAGCCTCTGAACACAGCCACTCACTCACCCATACAAGCACTCACACATTCACTCACACACCCACACCACAACTTACTTACCCATTCACACATCCATACAAGCACTCACCCATCTGTTCACTCACCCATACAGCCATTCACACAGACACTAACTTTCCAATACAGCCACTGACACACCAACTCACTTAACCAAACAACCACTCACCCATACAGCCACTTACACACCCTGTCACTTACTCATACAGCCATCCAGACACCCACTCACTCACCTATACAGCCACTTCAAACAAAGTTACCCACCCATAGAGCCACTCACATCACCACTCACTCACCCATACAGCCACTTACACACCCACTCACTCACCAATGCAACCACTCATACACCATCTCACTCACCCACACATATACCCATACAGCCACTTACACACCTATGCACACAAGGATACATACAGTCACACAGCCACTCACTAAATATATGTTAGAAGTAGTATCATTCAGTAGTAGTGCACCTAGTATACTAATTTAACTTTTGTAGTAGGTTAGTATTTATGTGTAATACCCATAAACTCTTAAAAACACTTATGCTCACTTGATGTCATCAGTGATATCATCAGTGATGTCATTTGAGATGTCATTGGTGATGTAATCAGTGATGTCACTGACCCTGTCATGAGTGATGTAATATGTGAGGTCATAAGCAGTACATTGCGGGGGCGCTAGTTATAGTTAGCTCAGCTAACGTGTGAGTGAAATGTGAGCCTAACTATAACGTCTCTGTAACCTTTGGTCTTTTTCAGTGAATATATATATATATATGTATACACATTCAAATATATATGCACACATATATATACATACATATACATGTATGAATATAAATATATATATATATATATTTCAACGCAAAGCTCTCGATGAAGAACGATGTCAGCACTCCCTATTAGGACTTCCAAGAATATTTATTATAAGTTAAAGGAAATGCCTTTTTTCATCTGCGCATTTTGGCTGCAGACGGCAGCCTTGTTCACGATGACGAGCGCCATTACTAGAATTCATTACATTATAGAAGAAGGAAACTTAGGTAGAAAATGTGTACAACGTGGCAGTGTTACTCTGCGCCATCTTTTAACATGCAAAGGCCTTTACAATTCAAATTCATATATAGGCTGTTTTTGAATGAAAAGTATTCTTCATACATTTAATTAATATTTATTATAAGGTAAAGGAAATGACTTATTTCCTCTACGCGTTTTGATTCATGGTTCACGATGACGAGCGCCTTTACAAGAAATTGTTATATTACAGAAGAAGGAAACTTAGGTAGAAAATGTGTACAATGGGGCAGTCTCACTCTGCACCATCTTTTAACATGCATATGCCTTTACAATTCTAATTCATATAAAGGCTTTTTTGAATGAAAAGTATTCTTCCTACATTTCATTAATAATCAATTATTATATAATGAAAGATCTCTTACTAAATGCATTCATTATTTTCAGAAAACAGGAAAAATATTTTTAAGGATAAAAATTCTTGGAACAGTTTCTATAATTTATAATAGGCCAATTTGAATGTAACCTATACCAAAAATTTCAAAAAATATTTTTGTACCATATGTATCAAATAATGCATTGCATGCAGTCTTCCCAAATTTGGGTAGATCGCGAAGACAAACAGAATAAACAAAACAAAACTCCAAACATGCCAAATATATATTATGTGTGCTTCTGTCCTTATACCCTAGTGCTACTCTCTAAAAAGTGTTATGTTAAAACTGATTAACAGACCACTCAATGGGAAGTGCTTTGCTGGGTAGTATTATTCAGTAGATGCAAGTAAACATTTCTTCAGAAATACTGAAACCGTTCGGCTCCTTGCTGTCCTATCCTAAAATGAAGAATGTCTCTAGTTTTCTTAGCTCTTTTTCCCTATCCCCTCCTCTCTTCTTCCTAGCGATTTGTGCAACTTAACTGTACCTAAGGACTGTGGGATCACTATAATGGCATTTCTCAAAATGTTGAGCTATGGGACAGCTTCGATCATTATTGGCAATTGCTCCTATGTGTTGTAACACATGTTTGTGTGTGGGTAGTGTAGTACTCCCCACATCAATTTTTCACAGGGGCATTTCAAAGTATATACAACAAAGCTGAATTTGCATGTCAAATTTACCCTTATTTTGATGGTCTAATTGAAAGCAGTTCTCACTATTGTTTGTTTTTCACCATTTCTACGCAGTTTACATTCGGAACATTTCCTGAAACCATCCCTAGGGCCAAGTCATGTTCGATTGGCATTCTCAGTGGTGAATTCACTTCTGATCAAATATTCTCTCAGAGATTTAGATTTCCTATATGTAATCTGGGGTGACCTGGGTACAAGAGTACTGATGACAGGGTCTTCTTTCAGCAAATATCCATGCTTACATATAATCTGACAGACCTTAGCATGTTCAATATTATACATGGTTAGGAATCTATGTGGTCCATCTTTCTTGGCTACTTCTTTTTTCCTTGCTGATTTAGAGGGGTCAAACAAAGCAATTTCTCTATTCAGTACTCTAACTTTGTTAGATGCTGCTTCTAATATAGGTCGTGAATAACCTCTTTGTACAACGTGTTCTTTCATCTCTTTCTCAACTTTGTTGTACTCGTGCTACATTCCGGTCTGGCTCAATAGAATTCACTAAAGGGGATGCTTTTTATCAAAAGGGCAGGGTGGGAGCTCCCGGCATGGAGAATAATATTCCCCGCTAACGGTTTCCTAAAGATAGTTGTTTCCAATTTCTCCTCACCTACCCAAATCCGAATATCTACTAATTCCATGGATGTCTTACTCATTTTTCCTTTAAATTTCAAATTGAGAGCACTATTACTCAGGTCTGAGACAAATGAATTTGCTTCTATTTTCGTACTCTGCCATTGCACGCACAAATCATTGATAAATCTTAAAAACATCGTGATGTTCCCTAAGCATTTCTTCATTCATGCCCTCCAAGCACCTGCTCCTCCCAAAAGCCCATATGCGAGTTAGCATAACTCAGGACAAGCAGGTGCCCATAGCCGTGCCTTGTTCTTGTTCAGCCCATTGTCAAATACAAATATATTTTTTGTCAAACACCATTGCATCAATTCTAATAGCATTATAATATGTGAAGCAAAAGCAATCGGTCTCATGCATAAAAAATGCTTCGCTGCCCTCTAACCGTTCTGACGTCTTATGCTTGTATATAAAGTGGACACTTCTAGAGTTATCAAAAGCATGTTGGTCTCCCATTTAACATCATAAATGCGTCTTAAGGGGGGCGCGGCTAGCAGCCGATGATGATGGCCGCCATCCAAGTGAGCTGCGCTAGCTGCCAGCAAACAAGCCCGCATAATCCGACGTTCTGAAGGCAACTAAGAGCGAGTAGCTGAACGGGAACGCAGCGGCTGCCCCGGCATGCGGAAAAAAACACGGGATCGAGGTGCAGAGATCGGGCAAGAGACGTGTTTAAATATCAGCCCGCGGAGGCAAGATGGCACCATCCCTGTAGCCTCGGAGGAGAGGAGGATCCAACGTCCCAGCCGGAGTGCCACGGTGAGGTGCGAGATTGTGCAGGGTCTCGCTGCAGACTACCGTGGAGAGCTCACCTCCAGTGCAGGCGGAGTGGAAGACGGAGATCGCGGACCCATGCAGCGAGGAGCCGGCAGGGCTGTGCAAGAACAGCCGAGATACCTTGCCCGCTCCCTAGTCTCCAGCCATACTGACTAAGTGCCTGGACTGAGCGCGAGTGTGGAGCCCGGCAGCAGCACTCGTTTTCAAGCTCGTCAGGTGGTATAATTGACGGGCCAACCGGGAGCCAAACGACACGCTCCCCTCCCCTTCCCCCCTGACAGGCACTGATACGGAGCTTCCCTGGGCCGAGTTGCCGCCGCGCTGCAAGACGAGCAGATCACGGTGAGGAAAGGTATCAGATCTGGTGAATCCACTCTGTGGGGGCCCACACTGAGGGCAGTAAATAAGCACCATATGAGCCTTGGGCAGTTGGACTGAACAGAAGTGGGCGACATTCCCCCACTGGCTTCTGCAAACCGGAGAGAGGCTGAGACGGGCCTGCGACCCTGTGAAGGTGCCCGCTTGGGAGAGACATAAGACAGACATCCGGGAGGTCAGGGTTGGGGCTTACTACACTAGCTGGAGCTAGAGCATCTTCTAGAACTTGGGGACATTGCTAGAGGCCTATTGACCGGGGCCATAGGTCGTAACAAGGTGATGGGTCCAGGTCAGACCAACCACATTGACAAATACACGGTGGCCATGGGTCGTGACGACGGTGCGCCAGTAGGGGGTTCACAGGGGAGCAAAATGATCAGACCCCGGACCCCTCCCTGAAAGACATCATGAACGCGATCAGGGAACTGCGTGGGACCCTGGAACCAAAACTAGACTCCGTCACTGAGTAGGTAAACCTCTTGCGAGCAGACCTCCGGAAAATGTCTGAAAAGGTGTCCACGGCAGAGGCAGGAATCGGAGGACTGCAGTCCAAAATTAAACGTCTTGAAGGCCAGGTCTCAATGCTTAGAACAGCAGACATATTTTACTTCATGCTGGAGGCTGGCTCACGGCCCCTCACTAATGTTTGTTAATGCACAGTTTGGGCGACAGGCACTCTGCGTGTTTGGGAGGTGGGGGGTTGGTTACTCACCCAGCAGGGTTGCAGGGAGGGGGGAGTTGGGTATAATGTTATGTTCTGTTGGGGGGGACAGGGTGCGCGCTCAAGACCACTATAATCAGAAAGTACAGGAGCTTGACACGAGGAAAACACGAGAGAGGAGGGGACTTATAAACATAATTTTTTCCACCCGACGTCATGGGAGATCTAGCTAGTCTACAGGTATGGACCTGGAACGTAAATGGTCTCGGGAACAAAATTAAACGTATGCTTGTCCTTCAGCATGTTAGGAGGCACTCCCCAGATGTAATATTGATACAAGAGTTGCACCTAAGAGGGAGTAAATGCAAGGCACTAGATCGTTTTGGGTATAAATTGGTTGCACACTCCGGATATTTGACTGGGGCTCGCGGGGTGGGAATCCTGACCCGCAACAGACTACCCCTAGTTATAACAGGTACTTGGACAGATGATGCGGCTGTTGCGTTGCGGCGGCGGGTAAATGGGAGGGGCGCTTGATCATACTGTGCTCGATCTATATACCCCCGGGACTCCATGCTGTGGTCTTCCCGAAGATAAGTTTGTTCCTGACGGGATTGCCCTTGGGCACTCTTTTGATTGGTGGGGACACAAACGCAGTTATGAATCCGGAGCTGGACTGGTCTGGCTCTCACATGGGCCGGAAAGTGGAGCGTGGTCTGTCAGGCTTCGTTATATCCATGGGCATTGTAGACCTGTGGCGGGCACACAACCCACTGATGCGGCAATACACATACTATTCAGCACGACATGACTCCTTTTCTAGAATAGACTACTTTTTCGCACGAAATGACCGGGTGGGAGAATTCACAAATCCAAAGCATAAGGTGAGGGGCATTTCAGATCATTCCCAGGTGTGTGTTACTATTAAAGGCCCGCTCCTAGACAGAGCAGCATTCCCGAGAATTGACCCATGGCACCTAAGGGATCCAACACTCAGAGACAAAATCCGAGAGAGTTCGGAGCTTTATTTTAAAGAAAATGAGGGGACAGTAGACTCATACATAGCTTTATGGGAGGCCTACAAGACTGTGTTGAGGGGACAGGCACAGGCGCTGATTGGGGCCAAGAAGAAAGAAGAAACCATGCAAATCAGGCTGCTTGAGCAAGAAATCACCCAGATGGAAGGGGATGCTGCAATTGAAACAAATGCTGACTTGCGCCATAGAATAGCATTGCGGCAGCGGGACCTGCGCGCTTTAGCAGATAGCGAAGCAAGGGCATATGTCCTGGCGACGCAACACCGCTTGTACGATGTAGGGGACAAGGCATTGAAGCTCCTAGCGTGGCTGGAGAGACGCGATAGAGTACGATTGTGGGTGACGGGGGTGCGAGACACAATTGAGTCACTGAAACAACAAGTACAGAAATAGCAGAAGCCTTCGCCACACACTTTGAAGGGGTTTATGCACCAGTAAGCACTAGGTCCGAAAACGATTGCAAAGAACTGCTAAGGGACTTCGCTTTGCCCACATTATCTAGGGAAGCGCGTGAGGCACTAGATGCCGACGTCACTGAGGAGGAGCTGGGAGGCGCCCTGGGTTCCCTGAAATCAGGAAAAGCAGCAGGTCCAAATGGGCTCCCGGTCGAGATATACAAAGGTCAGGCCTCCATAATAGTACCAACACTACGAAATATGCTGTTGGAGGCACGAGAAAGAGGGCAACTCCCACTAGATCAACGAGCGTCCACAATCGCGGTAATATACAAAGCGGGGAAACCGCCTGATCAATGTAGCTCATATCGTCCAATCTCCCTAATTAATCTGGAGGCAAAGGCCTTAGCTAGCAGACTGGTGTCAGTCATTTCAGAACTGGTCCACCTGGATCAATCGGGCTTCATGCCTAACAGAAGCACCCGTCACCTGGCACGCTCCCTAGTTAAACATGCATTTGACATCAGAGAGCTAATCATAGATAATGAATTGGACTTTCTATGTATTACCGAAACCTGGTTAACAGAAGACGGCAATCCAGATATCGCAGTTGCTTTGCCCACTAACTATACCATCTGTAGGAAAGACAGAGAGGACGGTAGGGGGGGAGGAGTGGCTATCATTCATAGAGACACTCTACAATGGAAGAATTTTAACTTACAAGCGCTCAAGGGAGCAGAAAGCCTTGGCTTCTGCTGTGCCCTAAATGGATCATCCTCATTCTCTGGAGCTTTAATTTACCACCCTCCAGGCAACAGCAGTACCTTTTTGGACTCATTGGGGGATACCCTTAGTCAAGCCCTGCTTAGATACGCCAACTTTACATTGCTTGGAGATATTAATCTACACTTAGAATGTGGTAATAATTCGGGGGTCCCCACCTTTTTGGAAACAGTCACTCCACTGGGCCTGGACCAACTAGTTCAGGGGCCGACACACAGGGCAGGGCATACGTTGGATGCAGTCTGCTCCAACCTTACCTCACTTCAGATAGAGGCTCCTATCCCGCAGGCCTGGTCAGATCACTATTTT
Organism: Calotriton arnoldi; assembly: GCA_963921515.1. Taxonomy (NCBI): domain Eukaryota; kingdom Metazoa; phylum Chordata; class Amphibia; order Caudata; family Salamandridae; genus Calotriton; species Calotriton arnoldi. Next base: position 1,118,744 of record CAWUFW010006479.1, read on the forward strand.
ATTCCCTTGGCCATCCCAATACCTAAGATGGCACAGGCAGCCATGAACAGCAATATGGGGGTGCAGAGGCGTAAATGGCATCTGTTAGCCACTAACCCCAGCTTACCCATAATTGCCCAAGAAAAGGTACCAACTCTTACTGGCGAGCCAGCAGAAGACTCCCATTGTTTCCACATCTGGATGACGGCTATAAGTGAGGAACTAATTCCCTCAAAGCACACCACCAGAAGGGGTAAAATAAAATCACATAACGATCCATGGTTCACTAAAGATCTAGCGAAACAACATCTACACTGCAAACAACTAGAACGTAGATGGAGAAGGGGATATGAAGTAGTCAATTTACATATCTTTAAAACCTACAGGAAACAATATCATTTGGCTATTAAATCAGCAAAAAAAGATTATTTTGGTAATAGAATAGCTATTGCGAAGCACAACCAAAAAGAGATTTTTGAAATTGTAAAATCTTTTATTGACCCCAAAGCTTTACACTCAGAAGTTCCTCCCTCTCAAACTCTTTGCAATGATATTGCAACATATTTCGAGGACAAAATCAAGAACATTCAAAAGGATTTTGGAACTCCAAGCTTACCAGAATCTGTCAAAGAACATGAGCTGGATCATAGGCATGATAGGCCTGTCCTTCACACCTTTCAAACTGTTACTTTACCCCAGACTCACGAAGCCATTTTAGCATGCAAATCAGGTTCGCCATTGGATGCATGCCCCCCAACGATACTACATCATATCATTGACATAGTGAATCCGGTGATTAATGATATTGTGAATTCCTCTCTATCCTCCGGCATAGTGCCTGATGAGTGGAAATTTGCCATTGTAAAGCCACTAAAGAAAAAACAAAATATAGACCTGTCTAACCTTTCCAATTATAGGCCCATATCCTTACTACCCATTTTAGGTAAGATCACAGAGAGAATGGTCTATAAGGAACTTTCCACTTTTTCTGAATCAGCTCAAATTTTCTACCCTCGTCAATCTGGCTTTCGCCCGAAACATTCCACGGAATCCGCGCTACTGGAGATATCGGACACCCTAAAATTCATTACAGACAATGGCAAGAAGGCAGTGCTGATCCTTTTGGATCTGTCTGCCGCTTTTGATACCATCTCTCATAACATCCTGCTAGCCAGACTAGAATCTTGCGGCATCTCCAACATTGCACTGGCCTGGATCACGTCCTTTCTGTCTCATCGGAGGCAAGCAGTCTCCCTGGGCACCTTTCTCTCCTCAGAACGCACCATCACCACGGGAGTCCCACAGGGTGCCTCACTGAGTCCACTCCTCTTTAATATATACATGGCCCCGCTTATCTCCCTCATTTCGGCTTATGGGATTGAAACAACATCCTATGCTGATGATACTCAGCTGATCCTGTCCCTTGAGAAAAACTCCACGGAAGCTGAAGAAAACTTCAAAGCCTGTCTTACGGCGGTCATCAAACGGATGAAAAACAATCATCTCCGTTGTAACACGGATAAGACAGAAATCTTGCTGATAGGGAAAAATAACCCCTTTCAACCCAAGGACTGGTGGCCGGAAGAAGCAGCAGCCCCTCCATCCACTGTGGAGGTGGCTAAAAACCTGGGAGTGTGGTTTGACTCCTCCCTCTCCTTCAAACCCCATGCACTTAAGGTGGTGGGTACATGCTTTGGCCTAATTAAAACCATGAAAAAATTCTTTGATTTGATTCCGCTTGATGCAAGGAAAACAGTGGCAGTGGCCCTAATACTCTCACGTTTAGACTACTGTAATAGCCTCCTGGCAGGGGTCAATAAATCAACCCTGAGGAGGCTACAGGTAGTGCAACATGCAGCAGCCAGATTGGTCTTAAAACTCCCCCATAGGGCGTCAGCCTCAGGGGCTCTGAAAACCCTTCATTGGCTCCCGTTACACAAGAGAATTTTATTCAAACTTCTCCTCACGACCTTCAGAGCAACTCGCCGACTAGAGCCAGTATATCTCTCCACAAGATTTACACCATAAACCACAATGAGGACACTCAGATCCACTTCTGCAAACCTACTCAAATTGCCCGGCTTCAAACTTAAAACCAGGGGAGGGAAGTCGGCTACTGTGTTAGGGGCAAAGGCTTGGAATTTCATGCCAAACAAATTAAGATCAATGGAATCTGAAAAGCAGTTTAGGAAGGCCCTAAAGACATGGATCTATGGAACATCTGATGAATCTTGCCTTGCCCTCATCTAAATCTTAACTCTTCACTGCTGAAGTTCGTTATCTTATAGCGCCAGGAAGCTCCTTTGGGAGTGACAGTTTGCGCTTTATAAATGCCACATTTCATTTCATTTCATCTGCGGAGACTTTATGGTGTGCTCCATATGACGAGAGATCCTGCGGCCCAACAGACGTCATTGATGGCGCTAGACGCGTCGATGGCGTTCGATAGTATAGAGTGGCCCTACCTGTTTATGGTACAAATAAAAAAAATAAAAAAATGCGTCTTAAAAAATCCACAGAATCTTTTATATATGACAGAAGGGTAGTTACAACAGGGTTTAAAAAATATATATATAGGCCGAAACGCGTCATGGCGGTGGTGTACGGGCTCTAAATAAATCCTTTACTTGCACCAGAAAAACGGGTTCGCATTTGTTTGTTTCCTTGGATCATAACGGAAGTACTACAAGCGAAGTTTGGAGTGAAATATATATATATATATATATATGCCCAATGAAGTTGAATCCTCAAGATCTGAGAAAAAATCATTCACTCCAACATTAGAAGTCTTCTATATTCTCAAGTTGAAAGTTCATTATTGAATTCCAGGACCTAGGCAGCATAATCCAAACTATAGTCACAAAGTTTTCCTCAAATCATGGATCCCTACATCAAAATTCATCAATGACAATAATATATTTAAAACAGTCAACATGTGTTTCCGCGACACCATTGCTTTTTCAGGGCTGTCACACAAAAACCATAACATTTTTTAATACATAGCTTCCACTGTATTATTTATAGTAAACTTTCTCAACACGCTCAAATCCTACATACATTATACAGTTGCGATAAAAGTACGTGAAATCAAAAAAGTAAACAAAATCCCCTATCTATTTAGGGGAAAATTAACATAATAAAATCCATGCATGTATTTTTTAGGGGGCGGGGGAATCTAAATTATTCAGAGATTTTATCAAATCAATTTGACCTCTCTTCATATCCTACTAGAATAATACAGAACCAATGTTTCCTTTTCCAAGTAACGAAAACCTGTTCTTCATTTGTATGTTATATTGATACTCACAGAGTCCCTGTAATTATTCTAGTTAAATTGAAATTAAGTTATAATCCAATGTTTTAAAGATGCAATAAGGTCTCTAAGACTTGATATACATTCTCAAAGTATCTAGATTTTCAAAAACAAATTTGAAAAAATTAATTCCTACAAGTTACTGTTACTGTTACTATGTTCATACTATCAATCTCATATCATGCAACCTACAAGAAACTCTTTTTTCAGTTCAACATCAAACTTAACGAACCATATTTCTACTCACCTTGAATAATCAATTTCAAAACATCTTCATATAAATCAATATCAGTTACTTCACCTCCATGATACGGGAGGTGCTAAACTAAGTCATAAAAGTCATATAGTCAATCTCAGAGATTATCTTGTTAAACTTCAACTAAAATATTAGATAATGAATGCAACAAATGATGCCAGAAAATTCACAAAATCCAATCATAACTCCCATTATATATAGCCTCAACCTATAACCTGTACTTCATGCAATACTAACTTGGTTTTTATGAGCCAACATCCCACTCACCTTAAGATTAATTATTTAAAGAGTCCCTTAATAAGCCATACATCAGTGGTTCCACCCATGATACTGGGAATCTACAATAATAATATACAACACAAGGTCATATAAACCATCCCAAAGAAAGGTAACATTAAATATCAATTGCATATCTGGTAAACCTCAGTAACTTTATGCTGCAAATTGCCTCCTTCCTTGTTTTTACCTGTTGTATAAGCAGAGATTATTTTCAGGTCCCGATTCAACCGCAACAGGCAAAAACACCCAGCATTTCAATCTGCCTTTACATAGGCAATTCAAATTGCCCACCAACTACAAACCACACGGTCGGGCCTCGGAAATGATTAATGACCGCTTCCGAGTGCTTACCATGTTAGAAGATTCTGATTACTCCAGAATAATTATAATTTCTACCAGGTGTACTTATATTTATTAAAGATGGAGGTTTGGGCTCTGCCACTAGTTCAAATGGCAAAGTCGAGTTAGCATTTAAAATGCTGTGCCAGTCTGCAGCAGGAGGCTGGGAGACACATTTTTGCATTGTCGCAGCCAGGGTGGCACTTTTGCCCTCACCATGCACAGCTAATTACCCAACATATTACATCACTCAGGATAAGTTCTTAAAATCATTGATAACATCACTGCGCAAGTTATAGTTACTTTAAGGCACAAGAATTTCAATGATTTTTCTAGTTTAAAACATTAATTCCTTGGGGGCCAACTACTCCTCCTGTTACCTCCAGTAATTCCCACACAGAAGGATTCCTGAGAGGTTGTCGGAGGCGTCGCTCACTTTCTCCACCACTCTGCAAACACGCCTCCTGGTGCACTAATAGTAAGGGGATTGAACTCCCCTTGGCTATTGAGGGTCCTTGAGGGCCAACTACCTCTCCTGTTAACTCCAGTAAGTCCCAAACAGTGGGTTTGGTTAGAGATTTTCAGTGCTCGTGCCCTCTTTCTCCACCACTCTGCAAACCTGCCTCCTGGAACACTGCTGCTTGGGGGAAGAAGTCCACTTTAGTCCTGTGGCCCTCAGGAGTAAAGTGGAATTCATTCCCCAACCAGTAGCATGTCAGGAGGCGCGTTTGCAGAGTAGCAGAGAAAGGGGGAGTGGCCTCCAAGTCCTCCTAACAATCCCGCTGTCTGGCACTTACTGGAGGTAACAGAAGGGGTTCCTGGCCCCTAAGAACCCTCAGCATCCAAGGGGACTTCATCCCCCAACCACCACTGTGCCTGGAGGCTCATTTGCAGAGTAGTGGTGAAGGGAGCGTTGTCTCTGGCGACTTGCCGGAGGTTTTTTTCATCTTTTTTATTTTAATTTTATTTAAGGGTGGGGGCTGCATGGACCCCCTTCTCTGGGCGATTTTAGACCCCAGGGACCCCGTCACTCAGGGCCGGCCTCTTCTCTTTTAAAAAAAAAATATATATATAATTTACAGGGAGGGGGCCGAGTGTCCCTCTCTTGGGCTTATTTCAGCCCCGAAGACCCCATTTCCTGGATCCCAGCCTTTTTATTTTTTTTTACTTTGGGCAATGGGAGGGGGGTGCACGGCCCTACTCCCAGGCCAATTTCGGGCCCAAGAACCCCATCCTCGGGGCCTGGCCTGTAGTGTGGGTGCCCAGGTCCCACCCAGGGCACCCACTGCCTTTAATGGGCAACCTGCATCCTGCGGGAGCCAGCATCGCTTTTACACTTAGGAAGCTGCAAACATGCAGCTCCCTGTGTGTAAAGGCAAATTATGCTCCGCTTTGAGCAAGTGATAGCAAAATTCTCTCGCTTGCTCAAGGCAGAGCACTGTTTGCCATGGCTTGAGAGGAGCAAGCCATAGCAAACTGCCATGTCCCAGGGGTGTGCACCCCTGGACATTACTGGAGCCACCCTAGGTGTTATCAATCCCCAGGGCCATCTAGGGCTCCACTAGGGGAGCCATGCGGCCCCCCCTCCTTTGTTCAAATTTTCCCTGGCGAGGTGGTGGTCCCCTGGGTCAGGGGTCCGCAACAGACCCCCTGCATATATATCATTTGAGCCCCGGTGGTGGTCCCCAAGGCTGCGGGGGCCTAGCAGTACCCCCAGCATTTCTATTAGTTATTGCCCCGGGGAAGTGGCAGCCCCTGGGGCTGCGGGGGGCCACACGCCCCTGCATTTCTGTTAATAATTGCCCCAGGGAGGTGGTGGTCCCCGGGGCTGAGGGTGCCGTTCCGGTCCCCCTGCATTTGTATTTATTATTTATTGCCCCCGGGAGGTGGCAGTTCCCAGGGCTGTGAGGGAGCCTAGCGGGCCCCCCGCATTAATACATTATTAACCCTGGGGAGGTGGCAGTCCTCGGGGCTGCAGGGGGCTGTGCGGACCCCCGCATCAGGTTACATATGTTTTCCCTGGGGAAGTAGCAGTCCTCCGACACGTTTTGGCTTTCACCTTGTTCACGAAAATTTGACCGTGACCAAGGCGAAAGCCAAAACGCATCGGAGGAGCCATTAAATTCACATTTATTGGCATATTTGAGTTGTCTGAGTTTGCCTCATTTGATTTGAGGGAATGTGTATAGATGTTTGGGATGCCGGGAATGCGCTCCAGACTGCTGCATGAGAGCCTTGCAAAAACTGGGTTCTGTGGATATATATATATATATATATATATATATATATATATATATATATATATATATATATATATATATATATATATATATATATATATAACCTACTGACGGTCGTCAGTAGGTAGTTATAGTTAGAACCTTGTTTCTATTCAAAAAGCATTTCTTCTTTTGCCAATATCTTTGGCACCGGTTGACGAATCTTTGTGAAATTTTCAAAACTAATAGGGCGCTCAGATCAGCTCCTGTCTTGAAAGTTTCGGGGTGATTCGTTAAGCTGGGGCTGAGAAAAAAGGGGGTCCCAAAACGTGTTTTCTCCATGTTAATTTCCATAGGAAACTTTAGACACAGCTACAGCCCGAACTGCTGAACGGAATTACACCAAATTTGGCAAAAAGGTAGCTTTTGGTCCAGAAGGCACGCTTTTCTTTAAATGGTGTAAATCCATTCAGTAGTTTTTGAGAAATTCAAACTTTTACAGATATCTATATTTGAGAATTGTGAGATCTGATTGGCTGAAAAACATGAAAAACAAGAAAAGGGAGCAGGGTAAAAACACCCTGACTCCCTAGGCCTGGTCAGGGGGTCCCACAGGGACCCTCGGGCCACAAAAAGATTTTTGTTTTTAAATTTTCATCCGGAGTCGCGTCGGGTGCAGGAATCTGGCAGAAAATTTTAAATAAAAAGGAAGCTCGGTCTCCCGCACTTTGTTTTTTTTAAGCCCCGGGTGGGCCAGGTCCCAGGGGAAATATTGTATTATGGTGCTGGGGCCCCCGCAGCCCCGGGGACTGCCACCTCCCCAGGGCTTTTCTGATAATGCGCGGGGGCACACAGCCCCCCCGCAGACCTGGGGACCGCCACCTCCCCAAGGCTTTCTTATTAAAATGCGTGGGGGGGCTCCTTCCCCTCCCACACTGCCCCGGGGACCCCCACCTCCCGGGGCTTGAAATTAAATAGGGCGGGGGGCCTCGCAGGCCCCCCCAAGCCCCGGGGACCACCACCTCCCCGGGGCACATTTTATTTAAATACGGGGTCCATTGCGGACCCCCAGCCTCGAGGACCACCACCTCCCTGGTGCTTTAAACTTGTTGGGAGATGTCATCAGTGATGTCCATGTCATGAATGATGTGATATGTGATGTCATCAGCAGTGCATTGCGGGGGCACGAGTTATAGTTAGCTCAACTAACTATAACGGCCAAATTTCTCTGGTTTTGCACGAGTGAAATGTCAAACTAACTATAACGTCCCTGAAAACGATGTTTTTTTCAGTGAATATATATATATCTATATCTATATCTATAGATATAGATATAGACATATCTAGATAGATAGATATATCTAAGCTGCGTTTCCTTCGTTTTGAAAGAAAGACAGCACTCATGGGGGCAGTTGCTTGGATTTATTAGCAACGCAACGTTGCGTTGCTAATAAATCCAAGCAACTGCCCCCGCGAGTGCTGTCTTTCTTTTCGAAAACGAAGGAAACGGAGCTTTGATAAATATCGCGGGTGCACCCCGCGATCACAGCACCCGTCCATGAGTGCTCCGTTTATGGTGCACAAAGGAGCAGAGATAGATATATCTATCTATGTATATAGATAGATATATACATAGACAGATAGATGTATATATAGATAGATATAGTTATATAAATATATATATATAGACGGATATATATATTCCCTCAGAAGACCAAAGGTTACAGGGACATTATAATAAGGCTCAGATTTCACTTGTGCAGAACCAGTGAAATTCAGCAGTTATAGTTACGTGATATCACTGATGACATCATTCAGTGAATGTAAGTATTTTGAAAGAGTTTATGATTGTTGAACATATATACTAGGGTACTACAAAGGTTAATGTAGTGTACTAGTTATACTACTAATCAGTGATACTACTTTTAATATATGTCATGTGAGTGGCTGTGTGACTGAACATATCTTTGTGAGTATGGGTGTGTGAGTGGCTGTGTGGTGGTATAAGTGGGTGTGAGTAGCTGTGTGGGTTAGTGAGAAGCAGTGTGAGTGGCTGTATTGGTGAGTGAGTGGGTGTGTCAGTGGATGCATGGGTGGGTGAGGAGTGAGTGGTGGTGTGATTGGCTCTATGGGTGGGTAAGTGGGTGTGTAGTGACTGTATGGGTGAGTGAGTGGCTGTTTGAGTGAGTGTTTTGTTAAGCGATGTTGTGTGTAAGTGACTGTATTAGAGAGTGAGGGTCTGAATGGCTGTATGGGTGAGTATGGAGATGTGTGAGTGCTTGTATGGATGTGTGAATGGGTATGTAAGTGGTTGTGTGAGTGCATGTGTGAGGGCTTGTATGGGTGAGTGAGTGGCTGTGTTGAGAGGCTGATTTGGTGAGTGAGTGTGTGAGTGTCTTTGTAGGTAAATAAGTGGGTGTATAAGTAGCTGTACGATTGAGTGTATGGTTATGTGACTGATTGTATGGATGAGTAACTGGTTGTATGAGTAACTGTATAGGTGAGTGAATGGTTGTGTGAGTGGCTGTACGAGTGATTGAGTGGGTGTGTGAGTGGCTCTATGGAGGAGTGAGTTGGTGTATGAGTAATGGTATAGGTCTGTGAATGGGTATGCCAGTGGTTGTGTGAGTAGGAGTACAAGAGGCTGTATGGGGTGTAAGTAGGTATGTGAGTGGTTCTGTGGTTGATGTCATCAATAATGTCATCAGTGATGTCATCAGTGATGTCATTTGAGATGTCATCAGTGATGTCACTGACCATGTCATGAGTGATGTAATATGTGAGGTCATAAGCAATGCATTGCGGTGGCGTGAATTATATTTAGCTCAGGTAACTATAACTGTTGAATTTCACTTATTTTGTAGGAGTGAAATCTGAGTAACTATAAATGCAACCTTTAATTTTTTCTGTGAATTTCTAAGGTTTTTTTATTCTATTTGCTAACTATAGCGACCCTGTAACTTTTGTTTTTTTTAAGTGAACTTCTAAGGTTCTTCAAAATCTATTTCCTAACTATAATGTCACTGTAACCTTTGGCTTTTTAAGTGAATTTCTATGGTATTTTAACTAATAGTCGTGTTTGCAGAGTGGTGAACAAAGGGGGCTGTGCCCCAACCAGCTCTCAGGAATCCTGCTGGGTCAAACTTACTGGAGGTAACAGGAGGGCTTCTGGGTCCCCAATAACCCTCAGCATCCAAGAGGCCTTCATCCCCCCCACCAGCAGTACGCCAAGAGGCTTGTTTGCAGAGTGGTGGAGAAAGAGGGCGTGGCCTCCAAACACCTCTCTTTAATCCCACTGTGTGAGATTTACTGGAGGTAACAGGAGGTCTTGTTGGCCCCAAGGAGCTTCAGCAGCCAAGGGGACTTCATCCCCCTACCAGCAGTGTGCCGAGAGGTGCATTTGTAGAGAGGTGGAGAAAGGGTGCGTGGCCTCCGAACTCCTCTCAGCAATCCCACTGTGTGGAACTTCCTGGAGGTAACAGGAGGCCTTGTTGGCCCCGAGGACCTCCAGCAGCCAAGGGGACATCCTCCCTCAACCAGCAGCCGATAGACAGCGCAATTGCAGAGTGCTGCAGAAAGGAGGCGGGGGATCCGGCATCATGCTGGTAGCTTGCTATTTATACTTTTTTTTTCAATTAGAAGGGAAGGGTGAGGCCCCCCTTTCCTGGGCCGATTTTGGCAATGTGGACCCCAAATCCAGGGCCAGGTATTTTTAGAATAGGGAGGGTGCCACGCAGCTCCCTTCCCCCGGGCTGATTACGGCCCTGGGAACCCCATCCCCTGAGGCCCAGCTTTTCTATTTTTTTTGTTTTTAATAAGGGAAGGGGGGCCATATTGCCCCCCTCCCTGGCCGATTTTGGCCGGGGGGACCCCATCCCTTGTGGCCTGACCTAAACACTGGGGGGCAGATTTACAAGAACTGATGCCTCTCTGAATTTTAGCAGAGTTGTGACAGTTCAATTGCGTCACCCAAAAAAACCCTTGCGCCACCATGGATGCTTTGCATGTACAATGCGGCGCACTGTGGCGCAAGGATTGACAGATGCGTCACGCATCTGTTGGTGTAAAGGTAACGCATTGCTGGAGTCGTGTGGCAAGCACGACGCAACTCCAGCAATGCTCAGGAATGCTTATTCCTATTGTGCTGCGTCACTCCTTATGCCTGCTTCAAGCGGGCGTAAGGTTCTGACGCAGTGGCGTCGTAGAAGTGACGCAGTGAAATCTTGTAGATTTCACTGCATCACTTTAACGAGGCTTTTCTTGCGTCGGAAAGCCCACCCTGCATACATTATACCTGACGCAGTTATAATGTGATGCAGGGCTTTACAATGTGAGGCATCTCCCTAGATGAGTCACGTTGTAAATGTGTCGCAATGTGGCGCATTGTTTGCGATGCCGCTGCGTCACAAAAGTGACGCAACGGTGGAGGAAAAGTATCGCAAGGGGCTTGTAAATCTGCCACTCGGTGCCCTGGTCCCAGGATGCTTGTTTCCGGTCCAGGGAGGACCTGGCTTGGCAGTTCGGGCTGGACTGTTCCCACAAGGAACAGGGTCAAGACTGATTTGCATATGGCTGGGTCCAAACTGGGGTGGTGGGGTGAGCAAAAGAATGATGGATTTAACCCAGATCCTTGTGACTGGGGGTGAATGTTTGCAATGTCCAGCATTCTGTCCATCAATTGTTTGTTTTGCACTGGTCCTACCCAGGGCACCCAGTTTCACAAGGTGGGGACCGTGGGGGGAGCCTCAAGGCCCCCGTGGTCCCTACCGGCTCCCCGCATCCTGCAGGAGCCGGCTTTGCTTTTGGACAGAGGGAGCTGCTGAACATGCAGCTCCCTCTGTCCAAAAGCAATTCTGCTCTGCTTCGGGTAAGCGAGAGCATTTCACATGCTCTCACTTACTCGAAGCAGAGCAGAGTCTGCTATGGCTTGGCGGTAGCACCCATAGCAAACTGCAGTGTCTCAGGGTGGGCACCCTTGGACATTTCAGGAGCTGGCCCTGGGATGTAGCGGTCCCCAGGGCCATGTATGGCTCCATGAGGGGGGGCGCGTGGCCCACTTCTATCACAGGATGGTGGGGGTCCCCAGGACTGCCAGGGAGCTGCTCAGCCCCATACTTTAATTATAACCATTTGCCCCAGGGAGGTGGTGGTCCCCGAGGCTGTGGGGGGGCTGGAGACCACCCACATTCATATTTCATTTTGCCCCAGGAAGGTGGAGGTCCCCTGTGCTTTTGTCATACTTAGCCCCGGGGAGGGGATGGTCCCCGGGGCTGCGAGGGCCCCCGCATCCATATAATATTTGCTCTGGGGAGGTGGCAGTCCCCAGGGCATGGGGGTTGCCCATGGCAACCCCTGAAAACATTAATCAATATGCCCCAGGGAGGTGGTGGTCCCCAGGAGCTTTAAGGCACCTAGGAGGGTGGCCCCGTGCCCCCCTTCATACATATTATAGACATACCCTCAGCACCTGGCCTACACAGGGCTGATTCAAAACAAACTGTGGGAGCCTGCGTTTAATTTTTTAAAACATTTTCTGCGGGAGTCACAAATCCAGCACGACTCCTGCTGAAATAAAAAAAAATACTTACTTGGCTTTTCAGGATCCTTGTGGGACCCCCCCCAAGAGGCCTAGGGCTTCAGGGTGTTTTTACCTTGCCCCCTTTTCTTTTTTTCCAATGTTTTTCCTCAACCGAGTCACAAGATGGCTGCCAACACTTCCTGGTTTGAAGTGTTGGCAGCCAATCAAATCTTAGCAAGAGATCGGTAGGAGTCAAGGATCCACCGTGTCCCTATATATGCAACTGGAAATTTCTTTAAATAACTCCGAAACTACTGAGTGGATTTACACCAAATTACAAAAAGGCACTTCCTTGGACCAACATCTACTTTCCATCCAAATTTAGGGGCCGATTCCGATCTCGGCCGGTAGGGCTCCGAATCGGATTCGGCTTAACCGGATCCGATTCGGAGCCCTATTTCCCGACCGATTCGTACGCGCATCCGGGCGAGCGAGTACGATGCGAAATCGCCGACCGACTCGTCCGGGCGTCCCGACCGCTCCGACCGACTCGTTCCCGGGTCTAACCGCACCGACCGACTCGCTCGGACTCGACTCGCACCGCGCAATGGAGACGTTCCCCGGCCGGGTAAGTACGATGCGCGCCGCGAGCAGTCCGACCGAGCCGCGCACTCCGGCTCGAAAGAGCAGTCGGAGCCGTACTTTGGGGGTCCGTGTCGGACCCCCCTGTACGCGTAGCCGCGCGAGTCGCACACAGGGGGGACCAGGGGGCTTGCCGCTGCAGGGGACGGTCCTTGCAACACCTCGCAGAGTACGTCAATGGAGCATAAATGATATTCAGAGCTGCCAATAGCTGGTGTAGAGGCAGCCGGTGTTGTTGTCGAAACCTGAGTGCTAGTGGAGGAGCTGATGCTCAACCCAGTTGTAAAAATTGTTAATTAATTAATAATTGGTAATAAATTTTTATTAATTGGTGATTAATTTTTATTAATTGATTAATTGATCATTATGTTAAGTGTATTATTTTATCATTGGAGTGTGCTGTGCATTTATAGGGGAATACTTTTGGAAGTAATTGAAATCTAATTAAGTAATTATTAAATTTATTTTTGGGTATTGATAATTAATTTATTGGATATTAATTATTAATAGGTAATTTTTCAAATTACAATTTTTTGGTTGTAAAAATTAATTTATTGTTGTTTTATTATTAATTGGTAATTAAATATTATTAAATATTATTTATTGATACATTTAATTAATATATTAAGAATTATTTATTAATTGATAATTAATGTTTAATTATTATTATTATTGGTATAAAAAAGCATTATTGCTTAATATTAGTTAATTGGTAATTAAGTTTTAATAATTTATGTTTTTTGTTATTAATTTTTTTTATTGTTCAATATTTATTATTTAGTAATTAATATTAATTACTTATTATTTATTGGTATTTATTATTACTTTATTGTTAATAAATTTTCTATTGGTAATTATGTTTTTAATAATTATTTATTGGTATTGGTAAATAGTTTAGAGTTATTTAATAATTAATTAATTATTTTGAAAAATTAATTTATTTATAAGTATGTTATTTGTAACTTCTACGCTATCCAACACTTCCCCTACTGTTGCACTCTCTGGAGTTGGAATAGTAATTTTTACCCCTACGCTATCCAACACTTTCCCTACTGTTGCACTCTCTGGAGTGGGAATAGTAATTTTTACCCCTACGCTATCCAACACTTTCCCTACTGTTGCACTCCCTGGAGTGGGAATAGTAATTTTTACCCCTACGCTATCCAACACTTTCCCTACTGTTGCACTCACTGGAGTGGGAATAGTAGTTTTTACCCCTACGCTATCCAACACTTTCCCTACTGTTGCACTCTCTGGAGTGGGAATAGTAATTTTTACCCCTACGCTATCCAACACTTTCCCTACTGTTGCACTCTCTGGAGTGGGAATAGTAATTTTACCCCTACGCTATCCAACACTTTCCCTAATGTTGCACTCACTGGAGTGGGAATAGTAATTTTTACCGTCACGCTATCCAACGCTTTCCCTACTGTTGCACTCCCTGGAGTGGGAATAGTAATTTCTACCCCTACGCTATCCAACACTTTCCCTACTGTTGCACTCTCTGGAGTTGGAATAGTAATTTTTACCCCTACGCTATCCAACACTTTCCCTACTGTTGCACTCTCTGGAGTGGGAATAGTAATTTTTACCCCTACGCTACCCAACATTTTTCTTACTGTTGTTTTTTTGGGGGTTGTAATAGTAGTTTTATTCCCTACGCTATTTAATATTTTTTGTATTATTTTAGTTAATATAGTATATAATTAATTTTCAAAATATTAAAAGTAAATTTAATTTTTTTAATTTATTATAATTATTTAATTTTTATTTATGTTATTGTTTTATGTGTATAGATGTATTTGTAATTTATAATATTTTTTAATAATTTATAATTTATTAAAATTATTATTGACACTTATTATAAAGTAAGTATATATATATATTATATATTATATGTATATTTTATTTAATTATATATGTTACTTATTAATTTTAAAAATTATAAAATATTTTTAACTATGTTTATTTTAATTATAAGTATTATTTAGTTTATTTTACATATTATTTTTAACAAAAAAAACCCGATATTTTTGATAACGATATTTTTGACAATCGATATTGTTTTTCGATATTTTTGTACTTACCATGTTGTAGATAGGATTTCGATATTATTGACATCGATATTTTTGTTGCGATATTTTTGTAGGTCGATTTTTGACCTTCGATATTTTGTCAGTGATCCATGAAACATAACACCCACTCTCTTCCGAATAGTCAACAATGATAAAAATGCCATCGACCTATTCTCTTTACAAGGTAAAAGCGCATAAAATTTATAAAAACATTTTTCGTACAATCATTTAAAAACAGTTTTAAGAGGTGGAAAAAGACGAAGATAGAAAAATCTTTTACTTCGAAAATCAGTTTTTTGGGATCGATACTTAAGCCGAAGTCCTAATTGAGTTCGTTTATATAAGTCAAACCACTACAAGCGTCAGAAGGCCATGCTTTTCCAGCGAAAGTGTCAATTTAAAGGAAATGTTCAAAATTTTAGTCGAGTTTTGGAGAAAAAGAAAAACTGAATTCTTTCCCAGCACACGATGAGCCAATTATAGATATATGGGCCGATTCTGATGCGGGTTGGAAAAGCTTCCCGACCGAATCGGTTGGGAAATGGTGTCCAACCCACTCGGATCGGGAAAGTCCGCCCGGCGGAGTAGGATGCATCCGGATGCTTCCAGATACGATTTGGTTGAACTCCCATTGACTTCAATGGGAACATTTGTTCCTAACCGCATCAGAATTGGGCCCTCGGTCGGGAAGACACGTTCCCGATCCGATTTGGAAGGAGCAAATGCCGTTAGGAGGCCTTCCTAACCGCATCAGAATCAGGCCCTCGGTCGGGAAGCTTTTCCAACCCGCATCAGAATCGGGCCCTAAGTGTCCTGGCTGGGAGACGCAACATCGTCGTTGCTTGCCGCTGCAGGGGACGGTCCTTGCAACACCTCGCAGAGTACGTCAATGGAGCATAAATGATATTCAGAGCTGCCAATAGCTGGTGTAGAGGCAGCCGGTGTTGTTGTCGAAACCTGAGTGCTAGTGGAGGAGCTGATGCTCAACCCAGTTGTAAAAGGCACCTGCGGATTCTCGAGGGATGCAGCCATTAATATAGGAATACGCTGGGGACATTGCCGAGCATGGGCCCTCAGAGGTTCCAGCCTGGTATTCAAGTCCGCAGGCGTGTCCGTTGCAAGTGTCAGACAGAGATCCAACACGCATTCTTCACCGCTAAACAGGCATCGGAGAACAGGTAAGATGCAGTCCATCCAGACTGGTCTAAATGATAGGAACCAACAGGCACTCAGTTCCCGTAGGCGAGGTGTGCCCAGATGCTGTACCATGTGCTCACGGTATTTGCGCTCCAGGAGCGCTTTTGCCATCTCGTTGGTAATTGGGCCGTCCATTGCGGGGCAGAAAAATGACAATCAGGATTCCTGCGATAGAAAGCAGGATCAGCGGAAGACCTCCAAAAACGCTTCCCAATACGGAGTGTATAAAATTTGGAATAACTCCGAGGATTGTCTGAAAGGTGCTTAGAAATACTGACCCTATGGTCTTAAATAGGTGTACAATACCACTCGTATCAGACATGTTAAAGATACGACCCACCATTTCTGCGAAATGAAAGGGGCAGTTTGTACGTATAAGTGCCTGTATCTCAGTCGAGGTCCTTGCGATTTGAAGATCAAAGGTCTCTCGAGCGGAGGTTAAGGGTATACTGTTTGTTGTAAAAGCATAGCTTTCAGTCTGCTCAAAGTATCAAACTGTATAAAGGAAACATTCAACGAAGGCCATAACGGCGCCTGCCTGACTGTATTTATTGGGTGAAACAATACTTGCATACAGCAAGTAACCCTGGAGTTCACAGTGACCAGATAGGCAATGCCGGAAGCATCCCACAGGAACCTTGATCGTTCAGCATCAAGTAACTCCCATTCGAGAGCAGCTCGAATACCGGTGTAATCACGGCTGCTGGAGTCCCTTTCATGTGGCAGGACAAGTTTGCCACTGAGCCATTACAAGCTCCGTGCAGGGAAATATCCTGGCACATGAGAGAACCGCTTAAAGCGTTCTTGCAATTTGTACCGCTTAGAAACACTTCTCGATCCCCACTCCGGCATCGAAATCTGTATGGTAACTCCCAAGATTCCTTAATGTATTCCTTACCCATTTTCTCATATTTGCCGCCTGCCTTTGCTCAAGGCAATATTGAAACTGAAAAGTAGTGACCGGTAGAGTTATATGGCCATGGATTAGCCATTCCGTTGATGGTGATTCTGCCACCGTAAATGGTAATCTATCCAGCTTTTCAATGCGCAACATTGTATATTTAGCTCCCCTTTGTGCCATTTCTATCTGTTTATCTGTTAGATTGTATTCAGAAAACAGAGACGTACTGTTGATAAAATGCCAAGGCACATAGCCTTCACGAAAAGATTGCAGTGTCCAGCTTAACGACATAATAGAACGTAACTGAGATTGCCCGTGTTGTAACATGGCCAAATCTTGTTCCAGTATGTCTATTGCAGAAGATACAATGTTGCCCAAAGAATATATCCTGGAGGTTAAAGTTGTTAATCCATTATCCACTACTGCTAATGCCTTTTGTAAGTTAATACGGTCTATTTCCCGTATCCTCTCTGCGGCCTCTTGTTGGGATATTTTTCAGTTTTTATTGTAGGCAGCATAAATGCCAGCATATACGAAACGTTTTTGACGGGGTTTCCTGGGACCTAATAAAAAATCCCTAAGATCCATGTCTTGTGTGAGTAAGGATAAGTGTTGTTTCACTTCTGTGAGTGTTGAGGTCTCTAGCCAATCAAGGCACAACTTCCCAACACTGTAGGATGTCACTACCCCTGGATGTTCTCTTTGCACATAGCGTGGGTCTGGACTGTGGATATGAAACCCTTCGGTTGTACCCCCGAATCTTTTCTGACATTTGTTCGTGTCTAAAGGCCAAACCACCCATTTCTTCCAATCAGGGTCTGATCTATTGTACTGTAAAATATCATCTACTGTTGCCCCTTCTTGTGAAGTTGAATTTTGCCCCCCCTCCATCTATGATGGTGTTGGAAACCGAGGTGTGTTCAGGTCCTTGTTTTTGGCTAGTCCAAGACAGGACGTCTGTTGCACAGTGTCATTTAGGAATATCATCTGCTGTGGAATGAGGCATGCTCTAAATAGCGCTTCTGTTCCCCGGACTTGCCAGTCTCTAGAACCCCAGACTGATTTTAAGTCTATTGTGTCCTTCCATAGTTCAAAACCCTGTTCAGACAATTGGGTGATAAAAGAAGCAGAGTATATCTGTTTGGTGTTTGTTAACATAATTTTCAGTGCCGAATGTCGGTGTAACCTTATAATAATATGAGGTCGGGTCAGTGGTGTTAAACCCTGAAAAATATGAACATTTCTGTGCAAATGTGTGCGAACTACTTTTCGGTGGTGTAGGGCAATGTTCCCACTGGTGGTACTCAAAAACATTTCTAGGTGATATAGATTTGTGTAGGAAATGATGACCATAATGTTGATAACAGTACAATGTGTCGTAGTCTGAAGTACCTTCTAACATTTCATTGTTTGGAAATGCAGCAGTTTTCTCTAAGTCAGACAACATATCATTAACAGTTTCAGAGTCCCAATCATCAGAAAATGTACTGGAGGTAATGATATCACTTAATGAAATTTTAAATACATGAGAAATTTTTAAAAGTTCAGTAGGACGGAATATTTCGAAATCAACCTTGTCCCAAACTATACCATCCGGTATAGGAACTGCTGTAATGTTCACCGATGACAAGTCTCTCTGCTCACGATGGGACGATTGATGTGGCTTCAGAATCAAATTGACTTTTTGTGTTGCGGAGCTTTGTTGAAGATATCGTCCATTAATAAGCATGCTAAAATTATAACTAAGCCTAGCCAGAAAAGAAAAAATAGTATCACAGTAATTACCCATAGTTCTACCCAAGGCGATACCAGGTAAGTCTTTTTTAGAAAGTTCCCAAAGTCTTTAGCTTGCTGTTTACGTGATTTTTGGGCTGGCATCGTTTCAGGTTCACTTGGATCCAAAGAAAACGTATCAAAGTTCATGAAGTAGCCAGAAGCAGTTCAATCAATTGTAGGAATTGCATCGGGATTTGTTGAAATCGCATTTTGCTCTTGTTGAGGCATGTTGACGTAGACGTCTGTATTTGGTCTAATTGCAACTTGTGTGTTATTTTGAATTGAATTTTGAAGATGAACTTCTGGTTCAAGCGGAACGAGTTCCATAGCATTGTTGCTCAGTCCTTCATTCCGTACAGGAGGCTCTTCAAACGTGATGAGTCTTTCTGTTTGAACTTCTTGGGTTGTAGCTAGAGGAGGGCGTCTGCTACTGTGGAGTCCATGAGGCCTACTGTTCAGTATCGGCCACATAGTGTGGTTTGATTAAGTCGATTGAGACACATCTTTTCTCCTTTTTTCCGGCAAGAGGCGGCAAAAGTACAGTTCTTGTTCCTTGAACTGCTAGGACAGGTACAGGCTTTCTGTATGATGGCCCAAATTCTTTTTTGTCCGCTATTTTTTCTCTGACCAGATCCCCGACCTTTGGGACCCAGACAGGTCTTGCCGTGTTTGCCTTGACTTCCCCAGTGGCGGTCTGTTTCAGGTGGATGTTACTTTGTTGTATCCTGGATTCATTTAGATCCTGTAAAACAGCCAAACGATCATGGATATCAAATGGTTTCTCATCCGCCACTGTGCCTTCACAATCAAGATCAGGTACCCACATTCTTGTCCCAAATAGGATCTCTTAAGGAGTGACACCCCCTAGAGAGCTTCTTGGCTGGTTATTGAGTGCTCGCTGTACTCCATATATGTGGTTGACCCAACTACCGCCCTTGCTTAATACCCTAGCTGTTAAAGATTGCTTTAAGTCCCGGTTCTTACTCTCCACAACCAAATTTCCCTCAGGATGGTACAGAGAGGAGTACCGCAATGCTACGCCCATACTTTCCATGGCCTCTTTGTAAGCTCGAGAGCTAAACGCCGGGCCACGGTCAGAATGTAACGTGCCAACTGCGTATGTCCCGATATAGACTCGCAAATCTTTTATAACAGTTCGAGCTGAGCGCTGAGGCCAAACCCATAGGAATCTTGAGCAGGAATCCACTGCAACCATGATATATTTGTAAGCCCCGTCTGATTGTAGGGGGCCGCAGTGGTCCAGATATTCACAAGTGAGTGGTCTGTCTGATATCAGCAATGGTGTCTGCGCTGGACGTGTTATGGTGGAGCCTTTCATCTGCTGACAGATGTCACATTTCAAGACGAAATCTTTAGTTTGTTTTGTTAGACCTGGCCACCAGTAGCGCTGTTTCAACAATGAAATAGTCGCTGTAACGCCTGTATGCGCAGAGCCCAAACCCTCATGTGCTGCAATAATCAAACCTTGCCTACGATCCATATTTGGTATTACTCTGTCCCCCACTCCAGGAATCTGAGCATATGGAATGTTGTTTGGATCTAACTTGTAGGAGTACTTGAGTGGAAATTTCTTTGGTACTGCTCCGCTGTTTTTGCTTGAAGCAATGACAGCGACCATAATCTCACCGTCTATCCTCGTTTTTGAATGAGTCATTGCATACGGAAGCCGTTTGTACAGCCCCCTTTGCGGCTTCTTCAGCCAATGAATTCCCTTCAATGTGAACGCCATCACGTTGATGACTCAGGGGCCGATTCCGATCTCGGTCGGAGGTGCACCCAATACCATTCGGTCGGGAAAAAAGCCATGCGAAAGCCTGTTTCCCGACCGATCCGTACAGCAGACCGAACGAGTAAGTACGATGTGCACAACAGCACAGAATCCGGCCGAGCCGTACTCACCAAATCCAGGTCCTGTACTCCGACCGAGGCGAATCCGGAAACGCAGAATCGAGTCGCACGGAAGGGAAAATGCAGATCCGTCCGGCCGACCAAGTACGATGCGCTTCCCGTACGCGCCGAACCCGTCGCTACGCACGGCACGTCAAAGCATCCGGGAGAGGCGCACATAAGCTCCGATTCGCGCCACAACATGATCCACGGCTACGAGGCGAACACGCCAGCGACGAGGACGACGCGAAGCGGCGAGGACGACGCGAAGCAACGAGAAGGACGAACGACACGAACCAACCCATGAATCCCTTCGTCCCGATCATACCAATATTCTACATTTACTACCGGAACAGGCACGGACGCGTACGGCGCAGAAGGTAAGTCAGACACCAACCACAAAACACATACAACACGTACACGACACATAACACACACACAGAGGGATGCAGAATATACTTACACCAGCAACAGCAGCACCATAGGGGCGGGATGCCCATCACCAATGCCACATATGGACAGGGGCCTGAATGCGCACCACCACCCTTACCCAGGGGGGGCTGGATGCCTACCACTACTACCACCCTTAGCCAGGGTGGTGCCAGATGCCCACCACCACTACCACCCTTAGCCAGGGTGGTGCCAGATGCCCACCACCACTACCACCCTTAGCCATGGGGGTGCCAGATGCCTACCACTACTACCACCCTCACCCAGGGGGGGCTGGATGCCTACCACCTCTACCACCCTCACCCAGGGGGGCTGGATGCCTACCACTACTACCACCCTCACCCAGGGGGCTGGATGCCTACCACTACTACCACCCTTAGCCAGGGGGCTGGATGCCTACCACTACTACCACCCTCACCCAGGGGGGCTGGATGCCTACCACCACCCTTAGCCAGGGGGGCTGGATGCCTACCACTACTACCACCCTCACCCAGGGGGCTGGATGCCTACCACTACTACCACCCTCACCCAGGGGGGCTGGATGTCTACCACTACTACCACCCTTAGCCAGGGGGCTGGATGCCTACCACTACTACCACCCTCACCCAGGGGGGCTGGATGCCTACCACTACTACCACCCTCACCCAGGGGGGCTGGATGCCTACCACTACTACCACCCTTAGCCAGGGGGGCTGGATGCCTACCACCACCCTTAGCCAGGGGGCTGGATGCCTACCACTACTACCACCCTCACCCAGGGGGGCTGGATGCCTACCACTACTACCACCCTCACCCAGGGGGGCTGGATGCCTACCACTACTACCACCCTTAGCCAGGGGGCAGGATGCCTACCACCACCCTTAGCCAGGGGGCTGGATGCCTACCACTACTACCACCCTCACCCAGGGGGCTGGATGCCTACCACTACTACCTCCCTCACCCAGGGGGCTGGATGCCTACCACTACTACCACCCTCACCCAGGGGGGCTGGATGCCTACCACTACTACCACCCTTAGCCAGGGTGGTGCCAGATGCCCACCACCACTACCACCCTTAGCCAGGGTGGTGCCAGATGCCCACCACCACTATCACCCTTAGCCATGGGGGTGCCAGATGCCTACCACTACTACCACCCTCACCCAGGGGGGCTGGATGCCTACCACTACCCTCACCCAGGGGGGCTGGATGCCTACCACTACTACCACCCTCACCCAGGGGGCTGGATGCCTACCACTACTACCACCCTCACCCAGGGGGCTGGATGCCTACCACCACTACCACCCCCACTCATAGGATGGACAATGCATGAGACAACCAGCACACCACAACCTAGGGAATGCAAGAAAAAGACATCCCCCCCAACACCATGACAAGCGTGTGTAGACTGTGTCAAATGCCTACAACACTGAACATGACTTTGAACATACAATGTGACCCCCTAGCACATGTGCCACACATATATGTGTGTGGCCCCCACAATGCAAGCAGGCCATGACCATTGTGGCAATGGGGTCCAAACCCCCATCATCACAGTGACCAAAAGGTAAGTGTGGGGTCCATAGCTGAAGCACATTTTGAACATTGTGGCAATGGGGTCCAAACCCCCATCATCACAGTGACCAAAAGGTAAGTGTGGGGTCCATAGCTGAAGCACCTTTTGAACATTGTGGCAATGGGGTCTAAACCCCCATCATCACAGTGACCAAAAGGTAAGTGTGGGGTCCATAGCTGAAGCACATTCAGAACATTGTGGCAATGGGGTCTAACGCCCCATCACCACAGTGACCAAAAGGTAAGTGTTGACAAAGAAAGAGCTGCAACTGCCAAACTGCATGGATGATTCCTGGTCACAGAACAAAAAACACATCAGTGGCAAAGTAGTGTATGTGTCCCATTGCAACATAAATTGGGGGAGCCAAATACTGCAGTGCAAATAAGACATACCTTTGGCCATGTGCAGACAAACAACACCCATGGGGGCTGACACTGTCAACATTCATCAATGACACAATGACAGAAGTGACCATCAGAATGCAGACCCACATATTTGCACCAATGGGCACACAAATGCAGATACCCTGTGGAGACTGCAGATGTGAGGTGAACAGATACCATACCATGGCAGCAATGGGACACACAAACCATGATCATTGTGCTGACCGATGACCTAGGAGTCCCAGGGACAGCAGGGAAACCCACCAAACTACATACAGCCAATGGCACACCCAAGATATGCCAATGCAGTGGTGCAGATGCACAAACACAAACAGGCAGACCCACACTGCACATCATACACAACAGGTGAGGGGGTGCCAGTGTCCCCAGGCAACCACACAACACATGAGGAGACCTGAATACCAATCATACAGATGTGCATACAGTGCCACACAAAGGTAACTCATGGATCCAAATCCCCTATGTGGGCAAGCAGGCATTGTCAGATGAGAGGGAGCACAAATCACACATGTCACACAGGCACGTAGGAACAGCAACTGACACAGCAAGACACAGACACACCACAGCACTACCCCCAGGGCCCCCACAATGTGGTGACCCTGGGCTGCATTACAATCCCACTGTGATGACAAAGCTAAATGTCGTTCACACTGTGAACCACAGTCATGTGTCCTGAGCAACAAACTACCATTACACCTACACAAGCACAAATCAATCAGCATGGCCAGTAAGCCAAGGCCAACATGGAGGCAGGGGCCTAGCCGGGCAACAACTCTCATCTGCACACACTCAACACCACACCCCTCGACCTCCAACAATGTGCAGCAGTGAAGCACACATGCACTGGTGACATTGAACATGCACCCATGACTATTCCAGGGTGGTGGGTGGGAACCAAGGTGCAGAAACACATCACACTTGGCCACTCAACAAGACTCCTGAATGTCTGACACACTGCACACTACGCTGTACATGGACATGACGGCAATACCACACCAACCAATGTGATCACAGTCACACACCAATGAAGAAGCCAAGGTCACCAACAAAGAACACACATAGACAACAACCAACATTGCAGCCCGGACCCTGAGGAGTGCCAGCAGACACACACACAACGTGTCACAATCACTGAAAGATAACACAAACTGGAAATCACATTACAGGGGCAAACAACAAGTGCCAAGGGGAAACCTGACTGTGACCCATCTGCGTCTGCACACAAACTCAGCCCTGACAGCAAACACACCTATGGGTGACACCCTGATGACCAGTAATGTGCCATGCACCCACATCACAGAGAACCCAGGGAGAAGACTTTGGGGGAACATAGGTCAACTCAGCAAGCATCACAAACAGGTACAACACTAGGGATCACAGCATGCACAGCTAAACGGAAGTGAACACACAGACATGCACATACAACACACACCTTGGGCGCAGGCAATGTCACAGGAGTACACACTGCCATGAGGGGACTCCACTCCTGTGTGAGGAAAGCTGTGCCATATGTTGCCTCAGTAGGGCCCCATCATGTCAGCTGAGCACTTGGTCACACAATCAACAATTAGCACCAAATGAGGGCTCCCGTCATATCAGCCTGGTCATGGAAGTGCCAACGGAATCATCAGCACAGATCCAACACACTTGTATAGCAATGTTGCACTGACTACACGGATGAGTCCTTCCCCATTGATGCCCAAACCTGCATGTCCAGTGGAGATGGCCACACGGTCAGGGAAGTAGACGAATTGAACAATGGCAGGCACAACAGATGTGCAGGGGTGGAAGCCACAGATGTGAAATAGCTAATCTAAGTAGGAAATCCCATTGCCAAATACTGAACACATGACACCCTCAGATGCTGCTATGGATGACATGGATACACCACAGGATAGGACACATTCCCCCTGGACCACATGGGTTCCTGCACAGTAACACTTCATTATCATGAGACCAAATATCACCATCACTGCAGCAAGGGCATGGTTAGCATCATCAACAACATGTACATCAGAAGCATAAGCACTAGAGAACAGAAAGTTGCTTTATTCAGCATATGTGTGGAATGAAAACAAAGTCCAGAAAAAACACAAAGGCCAATGGCCAGTCCATTGTCAAAGTCCAAACTGGGTGACAGTGGCAGATGTCACCCTACGCATGCCTGCACAAAACTAGGGACAATCCACTAGGAGGGGCAACCGGGGGGGCAGGCCAGGCACCGCAGGGACAGGATCAGGGCTCACCAGGAGGAAGCAGGGAAGGGGTGGTGGGTGCTGGTGAGCCACTGACAACTGCAGTGGAGGTGTCTGACATGGTGTGTGCCGGCACAACTGGGGGGCATAACTCAGATGTTGTGGGTGCCGGCACGACTGCAGTGGACCCTGCAGATGGAGTGGACAGGTCCGCCACTGCAGTGCCCAAGTCAGACAGGGTGGTAGTGGACTCCACTGCAGTGCCTACCACCAGGGGAGGAGAATGGGGAACAGGCAAGGTGGGCTGGACAGAGGGGAGGACACCCTCACCACATCAGTGGCACAGACAAGCGCAGCGGGGGTGTGGTGCCGGGAGAGCAAGTGGCAGGGGAGAAGGCCGGATCCTCTTGGGGATGGTATATCTGTGGGTGGGGAACCTGGGGCAGGGTGTGATGGGGGCACCTGTGGAGTGGGGGCCTGAGGGATGAAGGAAGGAGACCTGGTGCCTGAGCTGCAGGGCGGCGGCGGGGTCTTGCTCTTACGACTCCGGGGGGACTTGCGGGTGGAGGCCTCAGTCTGTCTGCGCCTGGGGGAGGGTGTCCGGGGGCGAGGGGCACTCTGCTCCGTGTGGGTGGGCTTCCTCTTACCCCTGAATGCTGTATCAGCTGGATCGGAGGGGAAGAGGCCGAGGTCACTGAGGAAGAGGCGCTGGGTCTTTGGGGTTGCAGGTGAGGCAAGGGAGGGTGTTTTGGAGGGAGAGGCAACTGAGGACTGCGCAGTGCTCGTGGATGCGTGTGTGTGTTCCAGGGCCCCATCCCCTGTGAGTCTGGTTTCAGTCCCCTGACTGTGCGTGCGTGTGCGTTTTGTTTGTGGCGTGTGTGTCTGTGTGCTGGATGTGTGTGTGCTGGTGTGTGCCTGTGCCGGTGTGTGTGTGCTTGGGACGGGTAAGGTGCTGGGGAGTGTGGATAGAGCAGAGGCAGGAGGGGTGAGGGACTGTCTGAGGAGGGACACTGCTGCCGTCAGGGAGGAGTCCATGGACCTATTGCCCCTCTGTAGGTCAGACATGCCCGATGAGATGCCCTCCATGAACGACACCAGCTGAGTCAACAGAGCGGTGTGCGCATGGAGGACACTCAGCATGGCTGTCTGCCCTACATGGAGCTGGCGAAGGAGGTACACAGACTCCTCACTCAGGGCAGCAGGGGACACAGGGGCAGGGGTGCGGTGCCTGGCCCAAAGGAGACACGCTCCCGAACATGGGAGCCTCCACGGACCTGGGGAATGGGAGCCGATGGGAGGGCGGTGGTGGTGCTGGTGGTGGCGGGGACAGCAACACTAGCTGGGGTGTGGTGGCTGCTGACACCCGCCTCCATAAGGGAGTCATCCTCCGAGTTGCTCTGGTCCTCAGCTGAGGTGGATGGTGCTGAGGACTCCTCGGTGTGGCTCCCTCGCCCTCCGTGCCACTGGGTCCCTCCGACCACTCCTCGGCTGCTGACCCAGTCTGGCTCTCCGGCTCCTCCTGGTCCGTGGAGCTGTCCCCTTCCGTGGCCGTGGATGTATCTGCAAACAATGGGGAAACAGACAGACATCAGTCACCTGCACCAAACGCACACACCACTGTGAGCACAGCACATTACAGAGCAAGCCCTGGCATCATTAGTTGTACATTGCTAAAAGTGCCCTAACTGAACAGGAGAAGCCAATTGTCAGTCTGATGCCAACCATGGCACTCACATCCCACATGGCCTTGCACCCATCTGTCTGGTGTCTGTTGGATAGCAACACCCCAGTGTGGACACATGCACCAACTACACAGTAGTTGGACAGTGCAGAGGACACGGTGTAGCATGTGGACATGCACACATCACAACTCTTGCCACTGAGTCAGTACAGGTTTCCGGATGAAAGGGACGCCCAGAGTCAAATAGGATATGCATGTGATGCATACCAGCGACAGACACCATGATGCACCCATGTCCTGATAGCCATCGCCACAATGGTGTGCATGTAGCACATGTCACTCCCCTGCAGGATCACCAATAAGTAGACACATGCCATGGCGGAGGCATGACTGCTAAGTCATACATCACTGTCTCAGTGATGTATGACTTGGCAGCCAGACAACAACACTCTGCACTGTGTCACAATAGTAGGTCATGGGGAATGCAAGTCCTGGAGCTGCACAAATGCACATGTACATCCCCCACACAACACATCATCTTAACCCTCATCTGTCCATGTCATACCGATTGGACATATGGGAGACCTGTGACACTACCCTCTGAACCTGAGCCCCTCACAATCTGCTGTGAATGGGGAACAGCTGCCTGAACTTCACATTCGCATACCCCAGTCTGCACGCGCAGCTGATCAAACACCTATGTGACACACAAGTATCGTCTCCTATGGTCACATCTCCAGTGGCATGCTTAGCCCCTACCAAGAAACACCCCAGCAGTCCTGGCAACTAATCCACAGCACACTGACACAGAGGCAGACACCTGAGGGGTCAAATCACTGCGCACAATGTGTCAGCTGATACACAGGAGTGGGAGTACAGAGTGCATTGCATGGCCTGGAGTAGGCATGACTGTCCTGCCCCACATGAATGAGGGATGAGCCCTGGACAGTGGATAGCTGGCAATGTATGTGTGACACACATAATCTGCACACTCCTGGGGCCCAAACATTGTTCCCACCCGCTGCATGGGCGTGTGCCACATACCCCAGGCACATGTGGTGGCTCAGCTCAGCAAGTGGACCGCATATCAAAGCAACACGCAGATTACATGTCCGAACACAGGCGTTGTGTGAACAATGGACCCACCCATGATGCCCACAACAGAGTTAGGGAAACAGATGCTGTCCCCCACCTTTAGTGAAGCAAACTGCAAGGACACAGTCCCAAGTGACACAATTCCCTGAATGTAAGGGCCACACCTGGGTATCAGATGAGGAGTGGGCAGTGCACAATAGAGGGACATGGCTCCTGGACAACATGACTGCTGCACTGTGGCAGTTGAACCAGGCCAGAGGAGGGCACAAAGCATGTAATACAGAGTTCACAGTGCAGTCTTTGACTCACCCCTCCTTGCTGCTGTCTGGCCTTCAGCTGCCCATCCAGGTCTGGAAACACCACCGCCAGGATCTGGAGCATGTGGGGGTCAGGGTCCGTGTTCCGCCCCTCCTGCGAGGAGGCGACAGCTTCAGCTGGACCCGTGCAATCCTCCGGGTCCAGCCCCGAAGGTCCTGCCACCTCTTCTGGCAGTTGCGGATCCGGCGCTTGTAGACCCCCACGGACCGGACAGCCCGGACGATGTCCTTCCAGATCTCCTGCTTCCGATGGGCATTAACCTGTCAGGATGACAAAGTGAAAAGGCCATTACTACACATGCAACATATCCATGCATGACACAGTTG